>OY986437.1:106253028-106853028 GCA_963920525.1 Dichetophora obliterata
CTACTTCAGAGAACTGCAAATCCAATATTTTCAATTTATTCATACAATTAATAAACGCTCAATAAACAGTCATAATACCAAATCTAATTATTGGGATTATGTCCGCAAAATAAGGGGACACAATCCCAAATTTTAAATTTGGGATTATGTCCCTTGGGGTTATTTATATCCCGTCGCCGTTATTACTGTCTGCGGTTTCGTTGATTTTTTCCGACTGAATAAAGTTATATGTTAAAATTTTTAATTTTATTGATCAGGCTCTAGGTCTTATGTTTAACTAAATCATTAGTTTCGACATTCACAACATATGAACAATATTATTAATTTTTCCTGACACCTTTGGTATCCGAAATATCGAAAAAAACAATTTATAAAGAAGACTTAAAAATTTTAAAAATTATGGTCGAATAAACTGAGAACAACTTAAGTTATAATTTAAAATAATCTTAGGCGGAAATACTTTGCCATGTCATTAATTTTAAATAATTGATTATGCTCTGCAAAATTCTACAAAAAATAATTATTTTATTTAACCTATCCTATTTAAAAACAGGCACGCATCAAGAAGAATGTCACTAACGAAGACAGCGAAGAAGATGGCGGTTCACTGGCACAAAAACAGAAAATCTCTTTCCTCGAAAATAATCTCGATCAACTGACTAAGGTTCACAAGCAATTGGTACGTGATAATGCAGATTTGCGCTGCGAATTACCGAAACTGGAAAAACGTCTGCGCACCACCATGGAGCGTGTCAAAGCGCTCGAGACTGCGCTGAAAGAAGCCAAAGAAGGTGCAATGCGCGATCGCAAGCGTTATCAATACGAAGTCGATCGCATCAAGGAGGCTGTGCGGCAAAAGCATCTCGGACGACGAGGTCCACAGGCACAAATTGCCAAACCCATACGTGCAGGTCAAGGTAATGTTCATATGTTCATTCGCGGTGGTGGCGCAGTCGGAGGTGCAGTTGGAGGTGCAGTTGGTGGTCAAACGCCTCACGCAAGTGCTGTTAGTTCATAAAGAGTTTGAGTTTTATTATTTTTTTTAGTTTTAAATTTACTTTAAACTAAAGCAGAGAGGAGAAGAGAAATTAAAAAAGCATGTAAAACAGATTTAGCGAAGTAGAAACGAAGTTTATGATAATTATATTATTACTATGATTATTTTTTTTATTTGTATTTTAGACAAAACCAGGTCAAGCAAAGCAAAACCACAATTACAGAAAATAATAAAAATAAATAAAAAGTCAAGTATTTATTTTACAATAGGCGAGCAAGAAATGAGAATGAAGAGTAAATTTAATTAAAAGTAACATACTTTATTAGTATACAAATACAGCAGTTGAAATGAAAAGAACAAAGATTTTAAAAAATATGAAAAACTTAAAAAAACGAAAAGGGAATGCTTTTTGAAAATGCGGTTAGGCATGCAACGAAGCACAAGATTGATAAACTTAATACTAAGCCTTTACAGTAACGCTCATGTCTACATGCTTGGGTAATAAATTGTATTAACAAACTAATTTGATGTTAACTGTATTATGTTTGGATAGTTCTTTTAACACTTATTTGCAATTTACTCTAATTCCATTGTGATATCATTTAACCTTAAAAAAATAATAAAAGAGCGCTAATTCGCAAACCATAATAACTTAACATACTTTCTAGAGGCACTGATCTGAAAAAAAAGTATTTAATGAGGAGTTTTCAAGATAAAAATTCCAAGGTTGACAAAGGCCCCAATATTTTTATAACAACTGATTTAAGCACATTTTCCTTAACGGAATCAAGCTTAGGCCTAAATAATTCATTTATTTATAAAGGCAACATGAACTCTTAGGGAACCTCATTAAGATAAGGCAGCGAAATTTTAAAGATCGAAAGTTTGACTACATCATGTCCTGCAATTAGTGAATTTTTGTCATTACTCTTCTAGCTATGCCTTTCCTTTGCCAATATCTGTGAGAATAACTTTGAATTTTACATCTAAAAAGTGCTTCTCCAAGCACTAGAATCTTTTGTGTGACATGACAAAATAGTGAATTTGATTTCCATTAACAATAATCCAAAAAATGGATATTAATTTTTAGTACGAATTTATTTTTTATTTTTTTTATTTACAACTCATACAAAATCTGCAACCAATGAGAATGCAATATAAAAGCAAAAATTGACAAAAATATCAAAATGGCTGAGTTTGACAGTTATGGTCACTAAGAAAGAGAGCACATTCAGCCCTAACACTACCTTGTCTAGTTCTACTCATGGTATAAGGATAGAGGTAGCTGCAGCGCTGACTGATCTCTTTCCATACTGCCATGTCTGTCAAATTCAGCTGTGTGGCGAATGGAAACAAAAGAAAAGAAATAAAAAGTTTTGCTTCGTTTTGACATTTCCGGCAGTATGCTCTCATCTGGTGCATCTACCTGTATTCTTCTACCATGGTTCTACTATGAGTTAATCAAGTCAAAGAGAGTGCAGTAAGATTTTGTTACTCTCTCATTGAGTGTGGAGAGAGATAGAGCAAAACAATTTTCAAAACTTCATATAAAAGAAACTTGCAAAACTTGCTAAAGGTGGTTAGTGAATCCCGCTTAAGTTAAGCATAAAAAGTAGTAGTTTGTACCTATTAGTTTTCGAAATTCCACACAATCTAGGTAAAAGCAGCAAATTCGCAAGAATATTTTCTTTAATTTCGAAAACCTTGACTGTAAATAAGTAGTTTTTATTTGCATTTTTAATATTTTCAATAAAATAAATAAATTTTTAGACAAAGTAAGCGCATGTTGCAGTAATAATTGGAGTAAGTTAGAGTTCAATAATCTTAATAAAAAGAAATCAAGCGGATATCGAGATTTATTTGTTATATTTTTCTTACAATCAATTGCAATCAATGTAAACATGTTCTATATCAGGCTTTTGTGGTGTGTTTGCCGCCTTCGCTTTAAAAAAATAACATTTTATTTGTGCTCATATAAAAGGCTTTTTTAAAATAATAAAAAATAACAACAATTTGTGTGTATCTCTTTTAGTTTGTAAGATTGTAATGTTTACAACAGTCAACATGGAGTTAATTGTGTAATATTAAAAATTGTAATGACAGCAGAGGAATACTTTTTTGAGTTATTTTGTGCAAGCAAAATAAACACGGTTTTCATGAGTTTGAGTTTTTTATAAACAAATTTAAAAATGTAGTAATCAAGATTTCTTGACGTATTTTATTAGAAATTGTAAAATATTTAATAATAATATGTACTTATAACGAACTTCTCAATAACTATATAATATGAAAACTATAATAAAATGTCATAGGAACACAATTACACAATTAGCCTTATTGTGAAATCCGCCCGGATTTTTGTTCCCTACAAATTTTGCTCCTCCCCCAAATAAAAACATGCGATTGTGAATTCCGCCCGAGCAATTGCTCACTTCGAACTTTCAAACATAGGTTGTCAAAGTCAGCTGTTAAGTGACCAAAATAAATTGCAAATTCAATAAGAAATTGTACCAAAATTTATGAAAACCAATAATAATAGATGAAGAAACTAAAAATTAATAAAATAAATTAACATAAAAATAAACAATGCACAGCATAGCGTTAATAATGCTATGTTTGGAAGAGGATTGTGCTGAAGTGAACGTGGTACGAGTTTCACGGAGAAGTCTGCGGGACCACTCGAATCCTTTGGAGCTGTATGATCCAATGTAAGTGGTGAAACTATTTGCAAATACTTTCACTTAAACTCGGAGTTATTTTTTACTTTTCTTTTTGTTTCTATGTGTTGTTTGTTTGCTGCAGATCAAAATCACGAAGTAAAGCCAGCTCACAATTGGTTAGAAGCATAGATGGGCACTTTGCAGTACCAGTAAAATTGCAGTAAAAATAAATTTTTACTGATAATGAAATTCAATTTGCATTACCAGTAAATTTTTACTGATTACTGGAAAAAATTGCAGTAAAAATAAATTTTTACTGATTACTGGAAAAAATTGCAGTACAAATAAATTTTTACTGATAATGAAATTTAATTCGCATTACCAGTAAATTTTTACTGATTACTGAAAAAATTAGCAGTAAAAATAAATGTGGCAGAAGCCACAGAAGACTACTGATGAGTTGATGTAGCTATCAACGAAACAGCTGTCTAGTCTGCTTGGTGGTTTGTTCTGCAAAGAACTTATTGTTGTTGCAACCTGTTGCTTCATGAACTTTTTTGGCATTAAGCTTATATATAATTCTAAAAAAATTATATTTTTTTAGAATTATCAAAAAAAATATATAGTAAAAATAAATTTTTACTGATTACTGAAAAAAATTGCAGTAAAAATAAATTTTTACTGATTACTGAAAAAAATTGCAGTAAAAATAAATTTTTACTGATTACTGAAAAAAATTGCAGTAAAAATAAATTTTTACTGATTACTGAAAAAATTGCAGTAAAAATTGATTACTGAAAAAAATTGCAGTAAAAATTTATTTTTACTGATTACTGAATAAAATTGCAGTAAAAAGAAATGTTTACTGATAAATGAATAAAATTGCAGTAAAAATAAATTTTTACTTATTACATGAAATAATTGCAGTAAAAATCAATTTTCACTAATTACTTAAATGAAATGAAGCAAAATAAAGTTTTTACTGATTGCTGAAAAAAACGGCAGTTAAAACAATTTTTGACTGATTACTAAAAAACTGAACGCACTATCCACTGATAAATGCAGCCACATAAAAAACACATGAAAAAAACATAAAACCATCTGTGGTTGCTGTGGCTTTCAAAAAAATATTTCCTGATATAGCCTGCAGCTTGGGATGCTGTTATTGCAGCTATATGTGTTCCTGACATAAAATTGCGATTTTTGAAAGCTCTTTTAGAAACAGCAACAATACAAACAGAAGAAGTAGTAAAAAAAATGTTCAGCACTTGTGTGATGAAGTATAGCAAAATAGCCGATGCCGAAACTCGTGCTCTGACGCAAACACCGTAAAAATCATTTCTTGATTTTGGGGATAATGGTAAAGATTTTACACTTAACTTTACTTTACATTTTTGCATTAATGTATGAATTTGTTCATCTCCTTCAATAGAAGTTAGCATACAATGTGTTTCCAATGACTCGGGAAATTATCTCCAAGAAACAATTTTATACCTCGTCGATCGAGACACAACGACAAATTGTCTAAGAAACCATCCAGCCATAAAAAATGTTTTTCTAAAATATATTACCACATTAGCCTCATCGGCACCTGTAGAACGGTTATTTTCATTCGCTGGGATTGTGAATCGTTCCAGAAGGCAAAAACTCAGCGATGATAATTTTGAAATGCTAGTTTTAAGAAAAGCTAACAGCGTGTAGCTTTTTCATAAGTATATACATGTGCATACATGTATAAACATATCTACAAACATAATAATATACATATATAATACATATGTAAAGAGCATTAATTTTCTTAAATTATTTATTTCATTTATGGCCAGTTTTTCAGCACGATTTCAAACTTTAGTCAAACAAAAATACATTATATGATAATTGAAGTCTATTTAACTTCATGCTAGAATATCAAGCTAGACCGAGGTTAAACGTCCAATTTTGGTGAATTAAGCTAGGTTAAATTTGACTAAAGTTTAAACTCGTACTGAAAAACTGGCCCTTAGTGCTTGTACATTGATTTTTAACTACCAATTACTACTTTCAGTAACTAGTAAAAATTTTACTTATCATGCAAATGATATTTCATTATAAGTTAAAATTTACTTTTACTGCAATTTTTTTCAGTAATCAGTAAAAATTTATTTTTACTGCAATTTTTTTCAGTAATCAGTAAAAATTTATTTTTACTGCAAATTTTTCAGTAATCAGTAAAAATTTACTGGTAATGGAAATTAAATTTCATTATCAGTAAAAACTTATTTGTACTGCAATTTTTTTCCAGTAATCAGTAAAAATTTATTTTCACTGCAATTTTTTTCAGTACAGTAAAAATGTACTGGAAATGCAAATTGAATTTCATTATCAGTAAAAATTTATTTGTACTGCAATTTTTTTCCAGTAATCAGTAAAAATTTATTTTTACTGCAATTTTTCCCAGTAATCAGTAAAAATTTACTGGTAATGCAAATTGAATTTCATTATCAGTAAAAGTTTACTGATTACTGATTCTAGTAATGCAGTAAATATGTACTGCAGTGTGCCCATGTATGGTTAGAAGTTATGGACGTTCAAAGTTTGCAAAAATACAGAAAAGCAAAAGTTTAGAAGCACTTCTAATTGAAGTCTGTTTATCGATTTAGCCCTAGAAGCAATTAAAAAGTCACTATATAATTATTTTAAATAAATTTATCTTAATAAAATTACATGTTTACTGTTATTCGCCAGCAAATATAAAGTGAATAAATCCACCAAAAAAGTGAACAAAATAACCTAAAAAATCGTTCACAATAGGAGGATTTTTTCGAACATGCTAACAAATCCCTGCGTAATTCACAATAAGGGAACAATAAATTGGGAAACAATCCGGGCGAATCGCTTTTCACAATAGGGCTGAATATAGAGACGCTGAGAGGCACACAAACACAAAAATACACTGAAATGCCACAAAAATGCTTATAACAAAATTAAAATATGTATTTACACCAAATGCCGCAGACCGTGCAACCGACGCAAGAAGAAAACAAGTTAAAAACAAAAAATTTCATTAAATCAATTAAAAATCAGTAACATTTTGCTTATAACACAAAATTTAACTAAAAATTTAAAAAGAAATTAAATTATAAAAATACAACCAAAGCTTGTTTGTTTTATTCACACTCACACACATGGGTATCCCCTGAAATTGGAACAGGAAATAAAGAACTGCAAAACATTCAGCCAGTGACCAACGATGAGATTTTATAAAATAGTTAAGGAACTCGACGATAAAAAATCTCCTGGACCTAATAGAGTCCAAATAAGATACTTAAAATCGATGTAGAGCAAAAAACTCGGAAGGAGTCTTAAGTTCGAAGCGGCAAAGGCTGGTGTTGATCCCTAAGAATAGCAGTTCCCTGGTGGATCCATCGGCTTACCGTCCTCTATGCATGCTTGACTCTGCTGGCAAGATCCTCAAACTGTTGATAAGCAATAGGTTGGAGGCGTCAATAATAGGTGCTGGAAATCTTTCTCCCAACAGTTTGGCTTCCGTAAAGCTCGTTCGACAACCGATACAATCGGTGCAGTAAAAAAGATAGCGCTTGATGCAATAACCGCCACGCGGTGTAACAATACGACATCAAAAAGGCATTTAATTCTGCGAACTGGTCCAGAATATTAGAAGCTCTCGCCCACTTCGGCGTTCCCTTCTGTCTCAGGAGAATTATACGGGACTATTTCAAAGATAGAGTTCTATGTTATGATACAGAAATAGGTACTGCAATATACAAAGTTACTGGGGGAGTTCCTCAGGTCTCCGTCCTGGGCCCTGTCCTTTGGAACATCATGTATGATGGAGTTTCACAGCTTAATCTACCGGATAGTTCTAAGATTATAGGTTTTGCAGATGACATTGCGGTAGTAGTCGTCGCGAAACACTTGCATAAAGTTGAGGTGTGTAATCTGGCGATAAACGCAGTACAACAAAGACTTAAGATAGCTGGGCTCAGTCTAACTGGGCACACTTTAGTATCAAAACCATCTGTGAAGTATCTTGGTGTCATTTTAGACCACAGATTGAACCTTAGAAAGCATCTATTTATGCAAGTATCAAAGCCAGTAAGGTAGCTACAGCACTCTCGTGAATCTTGTCCAACGCTAGAGGTCCTCTACAAACACGCAGGAATATCATTGTTAGTGTTTTCCTATATATACTTCTGTATGCTGCCCCTTATGGGTTGAAGCTACTAACATAAGTTCGTACCTCCGGTGCACCGAATCCAGTTTATCGCCTATGTGCCCTCAGAATCTGCTGTGCAATCCGAACAGTATCAACGGATGCAGCGCTAGTTGTCGCGGGTACTCCTCCAATAGACCTTCTGGCAAGAGAGAGAGCTTGTTCTGTGATGCGCTCCCACAAGACATGGGGTCTGTTCGGAAATGCATTATGATGCGTAAACTGCTTTTGCAGCACAAGCAAAATATTTAAAAAAGGCCAATTTTTCAGCAATGCAAAAATAATTCACGCTGTATCCGACAGAATTCGGATACTCAAATCATACCCGAGTGTCGTGCTGTTCTCAACTCTATTCATACTCAATAAAATGTGTAAAATACTTATAGGCATTCGGCTCATTAGCATTTTTTTCGGGTATAAGTACATTCTCATATCCGAAAGCGGCGTGACCCGAACCATTTCGAGCCGTTTTCAATGAGTGCGATGAGTAAATTTATTACAAAGGCGCTCGAATCGAATGTATTTTGAGTGTTCTCTGAGTACTGTTTCTTCTCTGCCAACGTCTCTTAGCGTTAATTAGTAAAAGGTAAGGCCTTTATTGAAATAAAATTTTATTAAAAATGCAAACTAATTTTTGGATTGCCTAATTTAATTTTTTTTTAAATATGAAAATTTCAATGTTTTTTAATTGTTTTCAACGTACAAATAGATTTTTGCGTATGCACTTTTTGTAAGCACTTGTCATCGACAGGATAACATAAGCTAGTTGAAGGGTCGTGACAAATACATAAAGTTCAAAAACAAACACTTTCTAAAACTTCGTTTTATTTCGCATTGCTTCAAATTTGTCTTCAGCTGTTCTTCTCAAGGCTAGAGTTAATTTTTGTGAGAGGTGAAAAAATCGCTCCACCTGGATAATTACACCATGGTGACAACTTTTTGTTTGACCTTTTTTATATTGGGCAAGACTTGAAAGCAAGTTTTTTACGTTCCTTTTTAAACTTGCCCAAAGCTTCTACACTTGGAAATAGTTGAATTCAATTTCATGTCTTCTTTGCTTATTTTCTTAAAAACAATATCATCAAAATAACTCACACACAAATTGCAGTACAACCGAATATAACAAACTCGCCTTCATATGCGAAAAATAAAATGAAGCGCAACGCCAAAATTGTGAAAATAACAAAACTAACACAAAAACTTGCCAATACAGAGCAAGTTTTATCTTTCCCCCTCGTCACCGAAAATTCACGCAAACTCACCACGATTTGCCTACAAACTCAAATTCTTGCTTTCAAGTCTTGCCCAATGTATAAGTGGCCTTTGTTATACGTTTATCTTGAGGTTGTGATATAAGATTATGTTTTTGTCTGTATTGTTCTAAGCTTCGTTACGTGGTGCATAACCAGATACACACAACGCCCATACAACAGAAATTCATGTGACATTTGCTACGGCCACCTTGCGTTGCGTTACGCGAACATAATTGGACCATGAAGTATACATTTTCGAAAAAAACTCGAAAATCCACTGTATGAAAATTTCGTGGACAGTAGCGCTGCCAGATGAGTTTTTCAAACTTCTGCACTGTCCCGTGTAGACGCTATGTAAGGTTGCCACCCTTCAAAAATGCCATGCATTTGAAGAGTGGTGGTGTTGTGGCAGACAATCAGTTCTATTTTATTTTATTAATTACTATTTTTAAATACTTTAAATTTACTATTTTTATAATTCAATTTTTGACTTGTAAACTTTTCATACTTATCAACATATGGCAACTCTTATGAATTTAAAAAATCCGATAATAGAATCGATAGTCTGGCAACATTGTTGAAATAGAATTATTCGATTTCCATCTTTTGCTTTGCGCACAAGTCGTGCACTTTTGATTGAATAAACATTTAATTTAAGTTAAACTTCAACTGTTTGATTATTCGTGGATCTTGGGTACATACATACTCCACAGTGTCATCGCTTGGAAACCGGCAGCAGTTTAAACGCCCTAGTATATGCCAAGTTGTTCAATTTCTGCTGCAGTTAAACTTTATAAAAGTGGTTGTTTTAAATTTTTTAATACATTTATTTAAAAAAATATTTCAAATTAATAATAACTAATAATAAAATATATCGCATTAATGTTAAACATAACAAAACATACATTCAGTATTCAATTGAAAGAAAACAAATTTAAATCGAGGTTTTTTATGCTGTCTCAGACAATATTTTTAGCATGAACTTTTAAAAACTTATCAAACTTGATTAGAGGTGACCGTAACATGACTTATTATAAGCATTTTTTTTAAGTTCAATTGGAAGAGTATAGAAGGCTTATTACATTATTCTATGGGGAGACGTGATTTTAATTCATCGAAGAAATATGATTGATCAAAGTATGCAGAAACAATAGGTGTGTTTCCGTACACAATAGGTGTGTTTCCGTACACATTAGGTCTGTTTCCGTACACATTATGTATGTTTCCTTACTCAGATTGTAGTAAAGACCTAACCAAAACAGACGAAACGAGACGATTTTAACTTGCCGAATGTTTGCACTCGATTCGTCTGTTTTGAAATTTAAACCAAAATGAAACGATTTGCTCAACTCGTCTGAAACAGCTGATCAATTGCGAACAGAGTGTCTTTTAGTTATAAATTAATGTGCAATTACAACTTTGTTAATTATTAAATAAACATTTGTGAACTATGAGTGAACAAAATGTAGCACACTTTGAACAGCTGTTGTTGACGAGTTGAGACGCTAAAAGTTCGGTTCTTACGGAACAAAACGTTTTGTCAAACCGTTTCGATGAGTTGAAGTGTGCCTATTCTGGACAGCAACATTGAATTGCATTTAAGCAAACATTTTCGTCTTAACTCGTTACGTAGCGACTCGTCTATTTTGGTTAGGCCTTAACGTGCAATCTGCTAGAACGTGTTTACGTACTGTTTCTAGCTCAAAAGAGAGAAGAACAAAAGCCCTATTGCGAGTGTCAATAGCCGGTAGCATAGAATGCAGCCGACTGCGTCGATTTAATTTCGTTTTGGTATTGTATAACCTTATCGACAAAAATTTACACTATTGTGAATTGCTTATTCTATTTAAAACAGCTGTTTGACATTCCGTTTATTTTTAGCGTAAGATTTACAGCAAATGTTATTTCCAAATAAAAGTTTGTAAGTTTTTAATTTTAACTGTCGCAAAATTTAAAAAAAAAATAAAGAATCGTAAAATGAATTCAGTTGACCTGTGGTTTAGTGATGACGAGGAGGATGCTGTTGAAGTATCTAGTTTAATGGAATTGGCAAGGGAGGTGGAGGCTGTTTTTTGTTGCTTAAAACCTTTGCTCTGAAATTATTTTTATTTTTATTATTTTTTTCGACTTCCAACGCAAAAAAAAAACTTTCTTTTCTCCCATGTCAATATATTTTGAGCCAAAACACGCAACCATCGATTAAAAAATAGCTATGACAAATGGTCGATCAAAAAGCTATTCAGTCAAGAAAACAATAGCATCGCTAATCGAAAATCGCTTATTAGTCGTTTATCGACTGCCAATCAACACTCGCAATAGGGCTGCAAGTATATAATCGCTCTCGAGCTTGAAAGTAGCTAGAAGTGTACTGGAAAAAATTCTTCCAGCATTAGGTCTATTCCCGTATTCGATTCAAGTAGCTTGAAGTTGCTTGAAAGCGTTATTTTAAAAATTTTTAAATCTCGAGAGAAAAGAATAACATGCAAAATGTCACTCTCTAATCTATCACAATTACTACTACGGAAACAGACTTATAATAAGCATAAAGAAGAACAAGCAAATGTAACGAAGAACTTTTACATTTCTTGTTTGCTTATGTTGTGCAGTGAAAAATAAATTTACAAATTGTTAACATATAAAATGTTAAAAAACATTAAAAGTAAAACAATAAAAGTAAACTTCAAAAACAAATTGACAAATTTTCAATTGGCGCTGTTTACGTCTGATAGATAATCAGCTGTTGTTGTGCTTGAACCCATGGTAGAAGAATACAGGTAGATGCACCAGATGAGAGCATACTGCCGGAAATGTCAAAACGAGGCAAAACTTTTTATTTCTTTCCTTTTGTTTCTATTCGCCACACAGCTGAATTTGACAGACATGGCAGTATGGAAAGAGAGTACAGTCAGCGCTGCAGCTAGCTCTTTCCTTATACCATGCTTGATTTTAGCTAGAAGTTGTTTCCGTATTTTTGACACTATTCTAAAATTTCATTTTACTCTATCATCTTGAACTTTAAACAACGCCAATTAAAATCTGTCAATTTGTTTTTGAATGATATTGGAGTGAATAAATAAACTTGATGAAATTATTGAAAGCAATTATATTACTTTTTATAATTAATAGTTAAAAATGGGTAAATTTATTTTTCATCGCAAAAATAAGACAACAAAAAATGGTAATTTGACATTTGCTTGTTCTTTTTGATGCTTGTTCTTCTTAATGCTTGTTTTTATGATGCTGGAAGAACTTATTCCAGCACACTCCAGGCATGGTGTAATTATCCAAGTGGAAGCGGTTTTTTCATCTCTCTCATAAAAATGAACACTAACATTGCCAAAAACAGCTGATGGCAAATTTGAAGCAAAGCAAAACTAAACGAAGTGAAAGTGTTTTTTTTTCAATTTTATGTATTTGCCAAGACCTTCAATTAGCTTCTTATTCTGTCGGCGTGTTTTAAGCTAATCGCCTTGCTGTAATAGACCAACCTTCCAGTTCCGAGCCTAATTAATACTAACAAATTGCTACTAAGGAAGGCGAAGGATTTGCTGCTGCTGCTACTCGATTTCATTTACATTACATGTCAAATCTTGTTTTGCACATAATTTCTTATCGCGTGCTCTTTTAGCTTTCTGATTAAATACTTTTCTAAGAGCTTCTTGCAAATCACTTGACACTTATAAACAACCTCGCTCTTTTGGAGACAATTTTTTGACAACTATAGCAAAATTTAGGGTGTGGTGAAAAAACCGCTTCCACCTGGATAATTACACCATGACTTCAGGCAACTTTCGAGCTCGAGAAAGTGGTTTTATGCTCGTTTTTCTTCTCTATCTTTTAAGCTAAAAAAAAATACGGAAACACGTTCTAGACAAGGCAGTGTTGGGCTGAATGTGCTCTCTTTCTAAGTGACCATAACTGTCAAACTCAGCCATTTTGCTATATTCTGCGTATTTTTGCTTCTCATTGCATTATCATTGGTTGCAGATTTTGAATGAGCCGTCAACTTCGTTTTGACCGTTTCGGTCACTGGCTCTACGCCTTAACACTACTATGTCCAGTTTTACCATGCTACAATCGAGTACGGAAACAGACCTAATAGAGTTCAGTAACTTATTGCATGTTTATGCAAAACGAAACGAAGACTGAACGTCGTGAAAGAAACGAGCAACAATATTTTTTGATATGAAAAATTGTATTGCTTACCGTGTCTCGCACCACGTTCAGCGTTCGTTTCGTTTTACATAAACATGCAGTAAGCTTTCTCACATTTTTTCACCGAACCGAAAAAACATAAAAATATTTTATTGTGCTTAAATCTACCCACCAAATTATAGTGCATAAAATGCGATCAAAAACTAAATGATGGTTAAGAATGTTTTTTTTTCTGAAAATTTTGCACATTTTTTCATATTTTTTTTTTACGAATTCGTTATTTTTTAATGACATCGCCGTGAAAAAGACGACACATTTTAGAAATATAAATTCCGTAGAATGCAACTGCACTGATGCTTATAATTCATTCTGCGATGGTATCTGTATTTAAATGTGTTTATAAAAAAATGTCGTTCCTAATGTAATTTATAATTTTCAATTATAAATACTACATTATTTGAATGCTTGATAGATATTTCAGAAACAATTATGTATATCGACTGCATCAGCTTTTGACTTGCTGCGGATTAAAAATTCATTTAGTAAGGCATGCCAAAAATATTGTTTTGGGATAGCATTAAATCAATACAATATTAATTCGATAAAAAGTTATTAATCGTCGTCATTACTTGTTATTCTAATTACCACTTTAAGTCTAGGAAACTTTTGTACATATAAATACAAATTTGTCAAATTAGTTAAAAATAATTCGCAAACGATGTTGAAAAACAACATAATGCTGCGCTTATAATATCTCTTACGTGCAGTAAATTGGACATGAACGACCGCCATGATTATGAATATGCGAAGAAAATGGTGATGCTAAACTCCACTCGTACCATATCTTCTGCTTTGATACACAGCGCCAAAAATGAATTTCAATAGTTTGTCCTTTCTTAATGTCAAGTGGTTCCTAAAAAGAAATTATTTTAAATATTATCTCTTGAATCGAAAAATCATTAGTAATTCAACAAGCTCACAGTGAATGGAAAATACATGGGGAACCATGAAGCCATGCCTACTGTGTGTGTGGGCGGATTAATGCTCAACTTGATATCCTTATAGAGCACACAATCAAAATAACCACCCACTCCATTGAGCACACAATCGAGTTTTACCTCAAAGCGTAAAATCTTATATCGACTATTATCAATACGCTGCTCACGATTTGGATGCACGAATTCGAAGAGTGTCTTCGGGGCGCCTATATTATAAATATTTTTGAGTAACACAACAAAACCGCTTTCTGCATGTGTGTGATAGGTGGCCTGTTTGTCACGTGCGAATGTTTCATGCCGTACTATTGCACGCACAGCATTGTACAGTTTGGAGGACATAATAGGATTAATGTACGAGGTAGACTTGCAAGGAATGCTTATTCCGTCGGGTTTAAGCAGTTGCTGCGCACAATCTAAGCACTCAGGTGAAAGTTCATTGTCGCCAAAGGAACCCAACAGTTCGGAGACTAGTATATCGGCTTTTTCTGGTGGCGCAAATTCGCGCATATCTTTGGAGAATATCTGCACATCTGTAATGGGAATACGAGTGTTAAAAAGTTTTGTATGATATGCTTTCATTTACCTTTATTGTGCCATAATTTCTTGGCTATGGCTGTTAAAGTGCGAATAGCATTGGGATTTTTTTCAATAATATAAATACGTATTTTGCGTTTTGTATTTTCGGAAGCATTCAAAGCAGAACGCACCAGTGGACCACGACCAGCACCAAGAACCATGACAACAGTCTTAAATAAGAAAATATAAGGTTAAAATAATAATTTTTTAACTTTCACTTTAATAGCTTAAATGGTGAACTCCAAATAAGTCGTAAAGGCTTATCTTACCACATGTTCTGCGAGTTCATTTTCTGGCACGCGATCAACTAAAGCTGCTGCAATTGCATCCTGATAGAATTTGTACTTTACGGGATCTTTTTCAAAGATTTCATAGGTGTAGCAGTCCAGGTTATCGTATAGCGGTTGGAGAGGTATTTCAAGCACATCTTCATAGCTAGTAAAGCAAAATTAAATAGCTTAAATGCACTTGAAAACCATAAAATTCCAGATATTAACACTTACGGTTGCAGCTGATAAACATCTTTGTGCATATCACGGAAGTTAACTAAATACTCAGTGTAAAGCTTTAAGCTATTATCTTCAGTGCCGGTGGATACAATTATATTTACATGACTGCGCACAAAGTAAAGCAAAATCTCCTGCCATGCTTTTGGTAGCACCGGAAAGTTATGACGATTGCGTATAAACATCGTTGACGGTATTAAGACAGCTTCAAGTGGCTCTCCAAGCCAACGTCGAACATGTTCAAGTGAAGGACGTTCGCCCTCGTTAAATTCGAGAACTAATTTGATTTTTTGATTAAAATCAGCTGCACGACGAAAGCGATTCCACCAGTGCCAAGAATCCTGTTGTTGCGATACCTCCAGAGCATCTTCATCAATGTCGCGCCGCCAGGTTGACTGGGCAACTGCAGCATTAAAACAGGGCACTTGCACGAGGAGAAGACCTAGGAAAGAGTATATTAGGAAACGATAATATACAGTCTTAGAAGTCATTTGCTGCATTTACCTTTTATGTGATTCGAGACTGTCCGCGCAAGATTAAGGTTCCTTTCAGACTTGAGACGCAACAATGTGTAGCCTCCATACTGTAGATGTTCCGACCATGAGAGGTCCCGCTTTACTATCTCCTCAGAGTTTCTGCGTACCATCTCGTCCTCTGAATCACAATCGAACTCATGAGAAAGCATCGTTATCACTTTTCCGTTCCATTGCTCTGAGCTTAGCAACAGATCCGGGTAAGTGAACTGAGATTGTTTGTCAATCAACGGAGTATGGAAAAACTCCTGCGGTATTTCACTGCAATTTATAGGAGCGGCAATAACTGTAAAATTATTTTGAAGAGCCTTCTCGATAAGACGCGGAAGACTTTCTGATCCCTCCTGAAGCAAGCATATGTATGGCATGTTGTATTAAAGTTTATCAGTATTTATCAAGTCGATTAAGAGTATTTTTAATAAATATTTAAATAAAGGACGCCACTATACGATTTTTAGTTTTTAAAAAGTTATTTGTTTATAAATCACACGGAAACATGCTCGTTCTTAACCTTAAAAAACTATCGCAAGTTTGACGGAATTACACAGAATAAAATAATGGCACCAGACTTTGATAACCATAGCCGGTAAAAATAGAAGATTCGCAGAGTTGCCACCTGTTTTCCCCTACTGTATTTTCTAGGCTGTGCTAATAATCGCCAAAAAGTACGAAAATTAACAATCGATTGCGATTTCTTGGGCGTCGTGATTTAAAATGTTTTCTGGTAGAGAAAAAAAAAATTAGCCGAACAAAAAATTTGAATTTGAAATTTTTTCTTACCAAAAGTAGTCTTAAAGGCTTTTTTTACTTGATTCGCTATTCTATTATTTTTCTTCATTTATCTCTTTTCATTCGATTTCTTACCTAATTCATTCCTTTTTAATGGTATTTTTCTCTCTTAATTTAAAGTTATTTTATTTTGAATTTTTAGTTTTAAATTCTTATAATCGTTTTTTAAAAAGTGTTTTTGATCTCAATGTATTTAATTAATTAATTTTTGTTCAAGATTATGTTTAAGTGTTTAACATTAAAAATTTGTTGATTTATATCCACACATGTTATCGGTGCTTAACTATAAGTTTATTTCTTACAAGCGCTTATAAATAAATAATAAAATAAAATAAAAATAAAATAAATAAAAGTTGTGTTTAAAAAATATCTATATCCTTGCCATTATTCAATCTATCCAAAAGATTGACATGTCATATGAAAGATAACTAAATTACTTTTGTAATGATATGCAATACAAATATTATTGCAGGAATGTTTTATAAGCAAATATATGTACATCATATTTGAATTTTTTAATTGAAAGAACCATTATTTTCTACTAAATTTGCGTTATTTAATGTGGAGGAGAAAGAGGTTAAATTCTTGGGACTCTCTATGAGTAGCAATTTAACGTGGAATAAGGACATATCAAATCTTCAAAGCAAATTGTCACATAGACTAGGGCTGCTGTACAAATTCAAAAATAAGCTTACGGAGGATATAAAACACCTTATTTATGGAGCACTAGTTCATTCCTATTTAAGGTATATGCCGATGTGCTGGTCTTGTAAAAACACAGTGGAGCTAAAAAACTCCAAAGACTTCAAAATAATGCTATGAAATAAATTTCCCGATTGCCTTAAAGGTTCCCTAGCCGCCAGGTGTATGCTTAAAAATTTAAATCAATTTTACCAATAGACGGGCTATAGAAATACCAATTGCTGGTTAATGTATTCAAAAATATACATAATATGAACTACAACACAACGCAAGTTGCCCATCCCACGCATGGCCTTAAAACCAGAGGAACTAATAACTTAGTAGTGGTGAGATGTAGGTTGGAGACCACCAAACAACGGTACCTATTTGCAGCACCGATGGCTTACAACGCATTATCTGCTAACTGCAGAAATATAGAGTCCTTAGGACTATTCAAACACAGATTAAAACTATATATATATGATTAAAAGATAAGATAAAATAAGAAAATAGTGTAATAGAATAGAATTTAACTACACATGCCAACGAGGCAAGCTTTTGAAAATCAATGGAGCAATATAAAAAACTGTGAATTATTACTAGTAAAATAAATAGTTATATAAAATAATAAAAAAAAAAAATAAAAAAGGTGCTACAAATATATTGCAATTCGTTACAATAATATCGTTTGATATATAAAAGCATACATTTTTTTGCAGAATAAAAAATGCTTTATAAGAAAAGCAAAACATCTAAGGTAAAAATGTTTGAAAAGACAACTTCTCATACAAGGGCAAATTATTTGATCACAAAACATACCATAACACAAAATAAATTATATCTATTATATGCCAAATGAAAGATAAAGTTTTAAATAATTTGTTTTCCATAATATATAGAAAATAACGGTCTTACGCAAGCAAATATTTTACTTTTACATACAAATAGCTATATAATATACTCAACGGATTTTATTTATTTTAAACTTATGTTAAAGCTTTATATATTACCTTAAAAGATATTTAAAAAATTATTAAAAAAAATCAATAAAATGGAAACAAATCGATAAATCGAGTTTTCCTTCGGGCATTCTTCTTTTTATTGAAAGTATTTCACTAATCCATTTTCAAATTGCGGTGTCCCAAAAATCGTAGTCTCCTTAGAAAGTAGACCAACTAAGGTAAATATTAGTGTTCGACCGATGTGGATAGAAATAATCGGCCGAAGGCTTTCTTTTGTAATTTATTAATTTCAGTACAAAAAATGCCAATTATCAAAGGTTCAGTCTGGTTAAATAGGCCGAAAAATATGAAATTTTCATTAATATTTTTTGGAGAAAGTAAATAATATAGGTATTCTAAACTTGTTTGGTATATAAACAATACTTTAAAGAAGATTGTGTAAAAATTTTCAGATAATAATCAATAATAGCTGCGTTTCATTCGCTTCAAAATAATCCAGATTATTTTTTTTTTACATACAAAGCGAAAACAAAAATAATAATCATAGCCTTTAAAAATTTTGAAACACAGGTGCCGCACCTGGATATTTTTATGAGCTCTCATTTCATTTTTTGAATTGTTTGTTTGTTTGATACAATGACTATTAGGTAGCCATGACAGCTACCTATTTTCTCACCAGCTACTACCATCGAATGTTAAACAAAAGAAAACAAAACAAACCGCGTGTGTCACACACATTGAACGCATTCAGCGGAGCCAACAATTGCACTTAAATTATTTATATAATTTCATAATATTAATAATTAAATTAAATAATTTACAATTTTTCTGACGTAAGAATTTCGCCTGACGATCAATTGGCGACAATTTTTTAAATTACAATTTTGTTGCTGAAATAGACGTAAGTAAAAAGCAACCACATTCATAAAAAGGCGAAAAAATCTAAAGGTTTTCGAAATTTTCATTATTTAAAGATATTTAAAAAAAGATATTTAAAAAAATGGAGTTTATAAAAAGGCAATGGATAAGTTTTTACCAACACTCCCTGGCTCTCCAAGTCTTGCAAAACATTTTGCATTGCTATTTTCTTTTTCCTTGGATTTTCAAACTCCGACTTTCGAGCGAAGTAGGCCTCCAAAAATGCCTTCGTCTCCTCCTTTGACCAATTTTTCCTTTCAATATAAAAGATTTTGTATAAAATATAAAATCATACAAAAAATACAATATAGCAAAATAAATATTGATATCTAGATTAAAATAAATATTGCAATAAGTATTACAAATAACAACAGAAAATAAAACTTAAATTTTTCACAAATTCACAAACGATTATTTTAAAATATTAAATGACAGCAGCTGTCGTAGCCAACATAAACTCATACATTTATACAGGTGCGACACCTGTGTTTCAAAATGTTTAAAGTCCATATCACAACTTTATAGGGATAGCAAAAATAATCCAATTTTTTGTAGGATTATTATTTTTGTTTTTATTGATAAAATTTAATTGATTGGAAAATTTTGGTTTTGTTATGGCTTAGCAAAAATTACCAAGAATATTTCTTTGAGTGTACGCACAAAAAGTGGGCGTAACTATTGTGCGACAATGCCCATTTTTAGTACAGTGATCAAAAATTGTCACATGAACTAAAGTAATAAACTTTAGTCTAATACGACCCAAACAAATGATTTGTGAGCAGTATCTTATATATAATAGGCAAACATCAAATGTTGTCGTACACTTTTTCGATATTAATTTTTGAATAAGGGCAATGAAACTTATATCATTCGAAAGGTACTGCGACCTATATGTGCAGAATCATTTTAGATTTTAAATTTATGACCTCTGACTCAAAATATTAACGTTGAAAGTTTGTATAATTTGTAGTAAGGAATCTCAGGTCTAGGAAGAGGTAGAATGGTGAATTAGGTATCAAATGAAAGATCTAGCCGCACAGTATAATTACATATTAGTTTGGTGACCTTTTACCTGAAATATGATCGTAAAAAGGAAATTTTTTAAATAAAAGCTAAACTTTAACAGATGGAAGAATATAATGTAAGAGGGAATTCTAGACATTGATAAGGTGTGCAAAAAATACTTCCGACATATTGCGCCATCTCTTACAGATAACCTACAATAATCATTTTTTTATACAACAGGAGTGAATATATATTGTGATGGTGAAATTTCTTACAAATAGTAAAGTCTGAAAAATTTCCGTTATTTTACCATAAAAATTATAGCGATATCTCGAAAACTATATATGTTCAACGTATTTTTGTATGAAAAGTCGGTTGAGGAATATAACGGTATATCATGGTAATATTTTCCACGGATAGTATGTTAAAAAATCCCCTTAAAATGACATTAAAATTATTTAGATATCTCGACAAATTTATATCTTCTCAGTACAACGAATATCCTCAGAATAAGAAAAAACTATTGAAATTTCAAGTTTTGACTTTGCAAGCAAATATCTCAGCCATTTTTTAATCGATTTTCAACAAAAGATTAACCGTTATCCCATCAATTTAATGTTTTATATTGTTTTAAAAAAAATCTCTAACATATTTAGATTTTGCTCAAAAAATAAGACAAATTTTTTTTGTTGTAATTTTTTTCCTTATTACATTTTCTTTTTCTATACTCTTTCATATGCCATATCACTTTTTGCAAAAATTGCCTTTTGGGTTTGGGTCATTGCCAAAAATTAATTTAATTAATATATGTTAAGTATGAATGTGATTATGGAATAATTTTTGACGTTTTTACTGAAAATTTTCATTAATTTTTTGTTGATAGAAATTCCAATATGAAATTTATCAATGGTCCATTGACATTTTCTAACTCGTATTTTGAAAAAAACAACATAAATAACAGGCTCGAAACGCAGTTTTAAAGAAAATGCATTTAAAGTTTTAGACATAGTGCGCTTCCTGCTTTGACGCGATCGGCTCGGAGGCTTTTTACTTTTTAACAATTCTGAAGTTCTATTTAACCTTTTAGAATGATATTTAAAGCAGTTATAGAGTTACAGCTATCGAAAAATGCAAGCAAAAAAACTATACAAAATGTTATGCATTACAAAAAACCAAAAACGTTCGACAAATATTTTGGGCTATTTTGGGCCCAAGCCGAAGGCGAAGGTTAAAACATCGGCCGAATATGCCGAATAATGAAGCCGAATAATGAAGCTTAATATAACAACTTTTCGTACAAGGGCAAATCATATCATCACAAAAACATTATAAAACATCAAATAAATCATTAATATTATATTCAAAATGGAAGATAAATTTGTAAGCTTTAATTTTTTGCTTGCCATATTTAGTAATAATAACGGTAGTTTTTGAGAAAAAAATAGTTTAATATAAACAAAAATTTTACTTTTACATTCAAATAGCTATAAAATATGAAATACTAAACGGATTTGATTAATTTTGATGAAAGCTTATTATGTTCTCTTTAAAAAAATACCTCAACCATCTCAATCGGTAAAATAATAAGGAAAATATATCAAGTTTTCTAAGGCGATCACTAAAGAAAAATATTATTTTAAAATATCGATAGCTTCAAAAATAACTCGATTTTTCCTTCGACCATTCCTATTTTTATTCCTATTGAATCCATTGTCAAATCAAAGCACTCAAGAAATCGTACTCTCCCCAATCGCCAAGATAAGGGTACAATTTTTGGGCGATTTTTTAATGAACAAACGCCCCAAATTTGAAATTAAATTTTTTTGGGCGATTGCTCATCACATTTTTGGATAATTGTACAGGCTGTGCGAAAAATCACCCAAAAGAACGAAAATGAACAATCACCCAAAAAAAAACGGCTAAAATTTTTGGGCGATTTTTCATTTTGGGTTTGGGTCATTGTTCGTTTTTTTTGGCGATTGTTCACAATGAACAAACTCCCAAATTTCGAAAAATGAATAATCGCCCAAAAATTTTAGCCGTTTTTTTTAGCCGTACACTATGAACGAACGCCCACATTTTTTGGGCGAATATTAATTTCATGATTTTGGCGGAAGTTTGTAGTTTTGGGCGATTGTTCATTACTTTTTTGGGCGATTGTACATAATGAACAAACACCTAAGTTTTTTGGGTGATTATTCATTTCACAATTTCGGTGTTTGTAACTTGGGTGATTATTCAGATAGCCGTATTAGTCAGTGCGAATATTCGCCCAAGTTACAATCGCCCAAATTGTGAAATGAATAATCGCCCAAAAAAGAAACGCTAAAATTTTTGGGTGATTGTTCCTTTTGAGTTTGGGCGATTGTTCATAATGAATGTTCGCCCAAACTCCTAAGGGCCAGATTTTAAGTACGAGTTAAAACTTTTGTCCAATTAAACTTACCTTAACACACTTTTGAAAGCTAAATTTTATTCAATCCTATAAAATTATTACCACTTTTTTAATGGCAAGGCTATCTGTCAAACTTCTGCAAATACAGTGTTGCTGAGTTGCTTAAGGTATGTGCGAGTACAGATGGTGTTGCCGTATTTTTCGCAACAAACACTTTTATAGGAAAAGTTCAGAAAGTTTAACTTTTTCTATCCTCTAGTATTTCATGAAATCACAGGGGATATCACATGCTATAAAAATAGAAAAAGTGTGCCTGTTTCACACTCACATTTGTAAACACCATGGTAGGGCTCGCATGCTCTTTCTTTCTAACTAAAAATAAGAAAAGATACGAAAAGATCTCAAGGAAATGCAGCTAAAAGTAGCAAAAAGTGTATTAGCTCCCAGGGATCATATTACCGTCAGCATAACATACATTGGTCACTGAACTCACAAACGAAAAAGAGAGTAAAAACGGACTTGACCACTAGTGGAATTCTCAAATATTTAACAATAATAATCGTTGTCTTTATCGGTCATTGTGCGTGCCACATTCATAAAAAATTACAGTTTTCGCTAACTAAAGACATCGAAAATTGTAGTTAACGCGTTTGGGAAATTCACTACATGGATCATATGACCGCTACCATAACATAGCCATGAGAAAGTGCTACCATATGACTATAATTAAAGTAAGGATTCACAGTTTGAATAGGCTGGTCTCTAGTTGTACGCTAATTTACGTAAGTGTATTTGGCTTTGTTGTCACTTTGACACTTCCACGAAAATGATTTTTTAGCCTCATTTAAATTACTTCAGCAGCTGCACAAAATCCTATTTTTATTGTTGAATTAATGAACGAATGATGAATAAATGAATTTTGAATAAATAATTAAAAAAACCAAATAGTTTCAGCCAAGTCAGATTCTTTTTAATTGTTCCTTTCTCAACGCATTCTCATCGGTTGCAGATTTTGTATGAGCTGTCAGTTGCCTTTTGACAGTTATGGTAGTTCGCTCTCAGCAGTGCGACTACCTCTATTCTTCTACCATGAATTATAGTAGCCCTTGGACATGATAGAATTACCAGCTGGGATAAAGTGTCATTTTGGGCACAAAGTGTCAAAATGAAGCGAGTAGGTGCAAACAATGTTGCTTCTTGTATTATTTGAAATAAGAAAACGACAAACAATTATTTATCTTGTATTCGAACTTGATATAAGCCTCGTGATAAACATTGATAAATAGCAAATTTTTTTATTCTTGGCGTGATTGCAATACTTTCATTTGACACTACATGCCCAAAGTAGCAAGTAAAAGTAGCGATTAATACTACCTGGTAATTATATCATGCCCTTGGACGTGTTTTTCGTATCTCGTATTTTTGTGCTCTGTCTACGGCCGCCATATTACATACATCAGCATAATTTTTGTATATGACAGCCACATTGCGGAGTGCTCACAGTTTAAAAAATAACAAATGCTATAAATACGATTTGTTAAATGTACGCTTAAACTGTGAATAGCCTTTATAACAATAGAAAAATACACAAGAAAACGAGGGACATAAAATTGTACTGCCATAATTAGAGTACTTCGTAGATGTTGAATAAAAACCTTTTGAAAAAGGTACGAAAGACCGTACCTGTGCAACATTGTGCTGTTAGTTGCTTCTGCCTGTGTTATCGATTAACCGCAATTTCCCCTGCGGACCGGCTTTCGATAGCGATAATTCGTATTGCTTCACTGCAGGGGAACAACAACATCAACTGTCAACAAAACCAGCTGATATGGAATCAGAAAAATTGCAACATTTTTATATGCTGTGGAAATAAAGGGTGGAACAAGATTTATGTTTTGTGTTGTTTTATGCATTTATCTTAACTTTAAAAATAAGTGCAGAACGTAGTAAAAATGTCAAATCGAGATATATTTTCCAAACACTTGCCAAATGTTAAACTGGCCACACGTTACGATGCAGACGGCAAAGAGATACAGGCAAGTGTTGCTCTCAACCAAATCTACTGCAAAAGTGCAATAAAAAAAGAAAGTCTTTGTTTTTGCTGTAGGTGGAGCGACGTGAAGATGTTGATGCAACGGCGCGAGAGCAGGAAACCTTCGATATGCTTGTAACGGCCGGTTATTATCGTGCCAAAATAAAGGGTCTTTCATCATTCGATAAAGTTGTTGGTGGAATGACATGGTGCATCGAATGTTGTGAATATGACGTAGATGTGGATCTGCTATTTCATGAAAATCTTACAATTGGTCAGAAGATGTAAGTGGTTTGGGATACAAGAGTGTTTCCTTTAGTATAAAATTCTTTGCAGAGCACTAGTGGAAAAAATCGTTTCCGTCTTGCCAAAAATGAAGTGTCCTTTTCTCATCGAACCACATCAAATACAAGGACTGGAATTTCTGAGCATACATCCTGTAATACAGTGGCTAGTTAAGAAATCCGTGAGTTTCGAAAGAGATGTTTTTAAAAGGTGCGATACATAAAACAACTGAAAAATTCTGATTTATAGGTTGAAAATCGCGCAGAGCGCTCGCAGAAATTAAAGGACTTTGCCATAGGACAGTTTCACAATTATTATCAATATAAAACAGATAAAGAAAATCTTCAAAAAATACGCAATGCTTCGGCGCACATTAAGCACATTCAAGTAGCTGCTCACATTTGAGATAATAATTGAATAAGGTTAGATAAATTGTGATTTTTTTTTTGTCAGGAACTCTACAGCCCTTGTCGGCTTTACAAACGTCGCGATGCTGCCAGTGAAGATGAACGCACGCGTGTTTGTATGACGCTGCTGGAGTATGGCAACAAGGCAGTTGGAGCAAGTTCGTCAGTTTCTGGAAAAGGCCATGAAGCTGAACTCTCCAACGATGCTGTGGAATTTGAGGTGAACAATTGGCCAAATTATTCTTTCCTTTACTATGTCCCCACCTCGCTTGTTATCAAAAGTTGAGCAGATTTACGAAATTATAATTTTCTTAACAGTGGCTTTGTTTTTATTTGATTTATTAAGATTTCTTTTTTTATTTTTGTGCTTAACAATTTTCCCTGCAGATCGATGTTAACCAGCTGCTTAAAAATCTTTTCATTGCTAAAGAGGTAAAATTAAAATTTATGTAAACTTTATTTGCCTATTTCCTACGCTGATTTCATTCTTAACGCATCGATTGATTTTCCAATATCTCAATTAACAGGACATTGCAACAACGGGCGGTCCAACAAAATTGCTTGATGCGGAGGCACGCAGTGCGCTGCACAAGCACTACACGGAATTCAAAAAAGAAATGGAAACTGACACAAAAGCATTGACAGAGCAAAGTCAGCTAAAAACACTTGAGGCAAAAGCTGCAACGTTACGAAAAAAGTTAGAGAGCAGTAGAAGAGAGAACATAGAACTAGAAACGGAAGTGCAGAAGCAACACCAATTGCTGAAGAAGGAAGAAGATGCCGAAAGCAAGTTGCTACAACAGATTGACGAGTATAAAAATCTCGAAGCTCAAGCTCAGCCAGAGTAAACATAACTAAAAAATGAGAATTTTTATGTTGGTATAATCATTATATTTTCAATATTAAGGTTGCTTAGTAAAGTCCAGACTCTGCTGCGGCAACATGATGAACTTAAGCGGCAGGAGGCGGAATTTAAAGAGCATTGTCGACAGGATTTGGCAAAATTGCAACAGGAAATAGAGTAAGTGTTTACACTTGCAAAGGCTTTGATTTTGAGTTCACATGTCAATACGCTTATTTCATTTACGATAATTATATATTTAAACGTTTCATTGTTAACTAATGTGTTCAAATGAAAATTGACACTGACACGGTTTTTGCTTAAATTGGTAATATATATTGGAAATATATATTGGTATAATATATATTGGTAATATATATTAATAGCACTGTCTTTGCTATCCTTGTAAAATTTTATGCTTTTATGTTCAGGCTCGCCATTTAGCCCCCGTTTTTGTAAAGTATATTGAAGTATTTTGAAGTATATTGAAATGATATTCTATTGGAGCCACACTCAAAGAGTGCTTCGCGGAATCATAGGGCTTCGCAAAGCCTCTGTGGGGGCTCCGCGAAAATACTAGCCATAATGATATTTGAAAAATAAATGCATTTTTCATAGCACAACAACCATGCGCAGTCTCTGCATATGTAAACCTGCGTAGTAGTAATAAAATTTTTTTTTGTACATACTAGCTCAAAAGAAAATGAGATTTTTTGATTAACCCTCTAATGCCCAGGTCCGCCTATAGGCGGGGCTCGCGCCGATCGCTATAAAACCGTAGTCTGTGGAAAAAATTTCAAATGGTTTCCTTCAGAGTCTAGACGAATCTTCAAGCTGCATTTCAGATTTTCTCGCTTGGAGCTAGCATGCTCTGCTTAACAATTACGTCAATTTGAATTGAAATGTCATAATTTTTTACGAATTTAATTAATTTTTTAATCAATATTTTTAGCTCGGTTTTCGGTAAATAAAAAAAATACATTAATTAAGTGAGATCGAGGTGAATAAAAGATAATAGTGAGTAAGAAGTTGAGTAACAAAATGCAAGGTGTTAAAAAAGCGTTAACATTTTCACCTGTAGTTGAAATTTTCACCTGTTAAAAATGAACGAAGAACTAAAATTAAAAACGAACTTCAGATTCGTTTTTGTCGTCCCCAAATTAGTATAATCTGATTTGGAGCTCAGACAAAAAATGTGGCATTAGAGTAAGTTCGTTAGCGATTCAGAAATGATTATGATGTGATATGCTTGAAGAATTGGTCGAACGTCTCAATGCTGTGTGCGCATGTTTTGAGACATATTTTCCCGAAGAACAGGATAAAAAAATTACAATGAATTCATGGATTCACTTCCGAAAGTCTGTCAAACGAGATTTATGAATTATTTTTAGAAATTTCATTAGACACCAGTATGATGTCACTGTTCAAAACAATTCATTTGTTTCCCCTCAATGTTCTTCTCCTGTTCACAACAACGTATTTGTGCGAAACAGGATTCTCAACCTATGCAGACTGGATGCCTGGATACCTGATTTGATAATTAAACTATCATCTTTCAAGCCTGACATCAAGTAATTGATAAAAAATAAACAACAGTTTCATACCTCCCATTAGATATATGATTATTATTTAACACGATAAGACCAGGGTTCGTAAGAGCTCTCAATTCTGTACTTGGACCGTTACTCTTTATGTTGTATTTGAATGAAATCGTTAGTGCTGTTGATTTAAATTCGTGTAAGCTCTTTGTTTTTGCTGATGATATCCAACTTCTGTTTACGGGTGAGTGTCAGTTTAAAGATGTACTTCAGTCTTTACTCAACTATCATCTTTCTAATATTTCCTCCTGGATTTCACAAAATAACTTAAGTTTAAATGCCAAAAAACCAAATTCATTCAATTTAACCCTTCTAGGCTTAAGATAAAATTTGTTAATTTTGCGTCGAGGTTTATTCTGGTACGCTAGCTCTTCACATTAAACGAATTTAAGTCATTGTCAATAAATTTGTACGTTTTGTCTATGGTCTTCGTAGACGAGAGCACATATCTTCGTACGTCGTTAAGTTTTTAAATTGTTCCTTTCGTCAATATATAAATAATAGATTGGTGTTGTGTTTTTATAAGCTTGTGAAAACCAACGTGCCACAATACTTGGCTCAGAAATTTGTGTTAAGTTGCTCAACTAGGAATACTCAGATAATCTACCCTAAAATTATGTTTTTGGTCTACGTAGAGAATTTCTTCATACAACAGTTTAAATATATTATTTAAAAAATTTTTTTTTTGACCATTTTTAATTTTTAAGCTTTCTTTTTCTTCTGGTTTTTTCTTTCCGCTAACTTGGGATTTTCTAATTCTATTCTTAAATAAATTCTATTAAATGTCATATACTGTTAAGGGGAGTTGTATATAAAGGTACATGTATTATTTAGTTAAGTTTTCTCTCGAATATGCAACTATTAAACTGGTAATATGTAAATTGGCCAATAAGGCTTTTGTATTACTTTGATCAGAGTGATCAAAACTTTTTCTTCGCTCTTTCATAATATTAGTTCGTAGATTGTGCTCCTTAAGGTATGACCTGCGGTTAAAATTTTTTTTCGGGTTTCGTTTTTTTTCAAGAATGTCTTCTAAAATCCTTCAAAAATAATGCCCTAAAAGGATTTTTAGAATTAGAATTATTTTTGGAGTTACAGAGCTATATATGTATATATATGCAGTGATAAAACTTTAAATGCATTTTTCTCGAAATCACTGTCAGACAGGTCTTGAACTAGGATAATTGGACTAACTTTACTACCGGGGAAGGGTGGGGCAAAAAACTCAAAAACAGCTAATTTTTTATTTTTTTTAAATCGCGCCATTTTGTAAATTATATATTTTGGAAATATCCTAGATCAGGACCTGCCTGACGTAATTACCAACAAAATGCTTTCCGCCGAATTTTGATACGATATCTGTTTCTCAAGAAAAACGACACCCCGTTGCCTTCTCATTTTTACGTACCCATTTTCATCGCTCTGCTAGGGGAGGATAAAAAACATAGAAACATAAACAAGTACGGAAAAAGTTAGAAAATTACGTCTACTTTCACGTGAAAAAACACAAAGGTGATAAATTGAAAAACGACTGAGCTACAGCACTTTTAAAAAAGTTTTCTTTTTGTTATTCATTTATTGTTTCTCGCTCGCGTGTTTTTGCAACCATAAGCTCATTTCATTCGAATTTTTATCGTTCGCTCATTTATTGACTCAAAAAGCAATTTCGTTAATTAAAAATAAAAACGTGTTTTATGATGAATAATATTTTTTGCGTTTTTTAATTAAATATTTAAGTACTTAATAACTTTTTAAATGTTCCTTTTTGTTTATTTATCTCAGCTTCTTATAATTTCATAAAATAAAATGTTTTTTTAAGTTTTTTAATTAAATATATTAACACTCAAATGATCTTAGGGTAATTTTTAGACACGATCACTTCAACGTGATTTTTCGTTATGATAATGATTTTGAAAATTTTTTGCTTTCTGCTCAGTACATTTATTCTTAATTAAAGTAACAATAACAGTTTAAACGACTTTCTGCAGAAACCATATTAAATAACTATACTTATTTATTTTTTATTTTTCCAATAAAAAATTAATAAAATTTTGCCTGGGTCAGTTTTAGACCCGAAGGATAGGTTAGGTTAGGTTAGACCGGATGCCTTCGTGAGGCTCACATAGACCAATTCAGGTCCTTAGTGGTACCGGTAGCGAGCAAAGAACCTTTGTGTTTGTTTTAAAAGTCTTTAAAGATTTGCGTTGAGTTCGCAAACCTTAGGAGGGATTCTAGAGACACCCTGGCTACATCTTTAAGTGACGGGAACGTCGATGAGCCTAGGTATTTTAGTCTCGATCTAAGTAGGGCGGGGCATGTGCATAGTAGGTGCTCCAGGGTCTCCACTGTGCCCAGTTCTTTGCACTTCCTGCAGTTGTCATCCGTGGTGATGCCCAGCTTCCTCGCGTGGGTTGCCGTCATGCAGTGACCAGTGAGCATGCCCACTAGTGTCCTGCAATCCTTGCGCGGGCGTGCCAAGATGAACAGAGTTCGTTTTTCGCATTGTGCATTGCATATGATTTTCGAGATTTTGCACGTTGTCGTATCTCTCCATCTACGATTCACTGCTAGTGTGGGTCTTCTTTCGAGGTTCCTGTACAACTCTTGTAGCGGAGTAAGTACATGTTCTGCGAGTTCTGATTCCAGCCCGGCGCCTTCCTTTGCTAAACCATCTGCCATCTCGTTTCCCTCAATGCCCTGGTGGCTAGGGACCCAGTAGATGCGCACTCTTTTCGAAGCGTATAGTGCATCTAGTGCATCTCTGCCAGCCAAGACACTTTTGGACTTGATGCTAGCGGAGCGCATGGATTTGATCGCCGCTTGACTGTCAACGAAAATGTTGATGTTAGAGTGTTGTGTGTCCATGCTGAGGGCTATCTCAGCAGCCTTCCTTATGGCAAATATTTCCGCCTGGAAGATACTGCAGTGGTTCGGCAGTTTATATGGCTGCCTTATATTAGGCTCTGCGCAATACACCGCCGCACCTACCCCCGTAGGCATTTTGGAGCCCTCGGTAAATATGTTGACCGCCCTCTGTGCTTGTTCTATACCTTTGCACCAGTCGTTTGGTCCCAGAAGAGTTCGTACTTTGGAATTGACTATCGTGCGAGGTACCATGTAGTCCGTGCTACTAAGTAGATCCTTTCCGATTGTACAATGTCCAAAATTTTGAGTGTGCATGTTGCCTGCTGCCGTGAGGCGTTGTGCCGTTTTTCCGGCTATTAGTTTTGCGTGTATGTCCAGGGGGTCCATACTTAGAATCGTTTCAAGCGCTTTAGTTGGAGTTGACTTCAGTGCCCCCGTGATGCATAGCGCTGCCTGCCGCTGAGTTTTCTCCAAGTGCCTGAGGAATGTTGATTTGTTCACAGCCGGCCACCACACAATAATCCCGTAGATTAGAATAGGACGCACTACCGTTACATAGATCCAGTGCATCAGAAAGGGTGAGAGACCCCAAGTACTGCCTAGCATCTTTTTGGATGTGTATAGTGCAATGGTGGATTTCTTCACCCTTTCTTCCACGTTGGTTTTCCATGACAGCTTGCTGTCCAGGACGACTCCTAGATATTTTGTGTGAGTTTTCGGTATGAGACGTATATCGTTCAATTTCGGTGGTATCCACTGTGGTATCTTGTACCTTTTCGTGAACAGAACCAGATCCGTTTTCTCTGCGTTAATACTAAGACCGACTGAATTTGCCCATCTAAGTACATCTTTGAGTGTGCTCTCCATTATAGAGCTTACTGTTGATAGACATTTCCCTACTATAATAATGCTTATGTCGTCTGCATAGGCAGTTATCCTCGGGGCTCTACCTGCGAACTTTTCGAGTAGTTCATTAACTACAAGATTCCATAGTAGTGGCGAGAGGATAACAAGTGTGATTTTTTTCTAAAGGCATTTGAGTGTTAAGAAAAATACCTCATATTATTGATTTAAATCCTTTCAATTTATTATGTGCAAAGTGTTTAACTAAAGTTTCGCATCAAATGAAAGCGAGCGATTCAACGAGTTTATCATTTCAAAATTCACGAGCGCTGAAAATTCAACATCTCTCTTCAACACGTCGTCGCTCTTTTAAAATTTCTCAGTATACAAACTACGAACGAGAAAAGCAGTTGAGCTCAAAGAAGAGTGAATATTTTATCCGCATGCGCTATGAGTATTATAAAATGATAAACTCTTAGCAAAAATAGCTCAGAAGAGCGGGAATGCATTTTGATTGCTTTACGCACCCTCCACATAACCCAGTTTTTGATTATTTTAATAATCAAATCAAATATTTCGCTTTCCAAGAAGGCATCTATTGTGTCGAAAGCCTTTGGTTCATGCTCATTTTTTGTTTCTTTAGATTTGCATGCTTTTAAACTACCTGGAATCAAACTAGCATCCAACTTCCAACTTGTGTTGCGTTTCAGAAATGAAATACACATTTCATTAACATTAACATTAACTTTAAACGGAATACAGTTTGACTGCATGCTTGAATTATAAAAATGGTTTATTTTTGGTGAACGCTAAAAATATGGTATTTGTTCAGTAATGCTTCATATTAGATAATAACTTATTGTTTAAGAAATTTTTAATAAATTTATAAGCAATATAAAAAAACTAAACTGGCAATTTCAGCCCTTGGAAGAACTTTGACCAAGCTTCTATTGATCAATTGTGTTGTGCGTGTTATTAAATGCTTGATCACAAATGACCGAGAGCTGGACCTACGTGTTTTATGCCGACTCCAAACGGCTTATGTTCTCAAGAAGCTTTACATGGCAATTTTTACTCTCTGTGAGGTTTGCCATTGTTTGCAGAGAGGTGTCGACCGAACAGAAAAATTAATGTAATTGAAAAAACTTTCTGTCTGAGCTGGAATCGAGCCCGGGCTACCGCGGTTCTTTAGCTTAGGGGCCACGCACTCTACCCACTAGGCTACGGCCGCCACAAGATATATAAGCAATATGCGTTCTTTAAATCAGATATATTGTTACAGGATTTTTTTATTTGATTCCATTTAGTTTTCCTTAGTTACGCTTGCGCTTAGATGAACTTGCTACTACACCACAAAACTCACAATATTCAACAAATGAACAACATAACGCAACAAACTATTCAATTCAAAAACAGCCTGTGCTGATAAACATCTTGTTAATATAGATTTCATAGCATTTCAAACTACAACGTGACGCAATTGCGTTAACGCGCTACACTGATACAGTAAAGTGCGCTTTGGTTGGTGTATCAGCGCAGCATTTTTTGCTGCGTTACCCATGTCTATTATCGATGGTTAAGCTCACTAAATTAATAAGGAAAAAATTTCAAGTATTCAGAAACATCGATTTTATTCTCAAATTTCAATACATCTCAGCACAAAACACTAAACATTTCCAACAAATTTTCATAAGATAGATATTATTGATGTGAGAAAGATATTTTTCACAATCTAACTGAACTAACAAAAAGCGAAGAGAAACATTTGAAAAATAACATATTTTAATAACACAGTGACTTAAAAAACACATTTTGGCAAAATAACAGCATTCTGCGATATAGACTCTATACTATAACCAGAGTATAGAACGTTTTATTTTTAAGGCCCCCATATCGTCGCTGAAGCGTAATACCCTCGTAACCGTCAATTTTTTCGAAATTGAGTTAACACTAAAAGCACTTCTCAGGCAAGGCCTCACCTGCTCTAAAAGTATTATGCTGATAACTGCCACGGATGATAGGAAAACACACATTTCTTGATATCGTAACCCACACAGTGTAAGGAAAAAATGTTACAAACAGCAGAACCCAAAAATTTTTAAATATTTTTTTTGAGCATATTTACTTTTAATTTTTAAATGCAGAAGTATAATTGAAAACGACAATTTATGTTTTCGGATAGCTTAGTCTCATCAGACGATGAACTCCTAATTGATATCGCAAAAAGAAAGGCTAACTCATTAACCACTGCTCAGACTTGTGAAGTAGTCGATTGTAGTATCAATGTGTTTAGTTTATGTTTTCGATGTAGGATGCATTCCACCATCTACAACCGCCATTTCAGGAACCATCGACTTCTGCAGGCCTTTTCCCGACCAAAAGATTTTCAGATTGATGAAACACAAAAAATGCTCTCTACTGACATCAAAATTTTAAGTATCAGAAAAGATGATTCAGGTGCGCATGCATCAACTGGCCCAAAAAAGTAAAATTTTCTGTTAACAAAAACGACGCATATACATTTTTTTTCGAAACACAAAAAAAACATATAAATTTTATGCATGGGCCAATTCCTGAACTTCATTCGACACCAATAAAAATAGCTGCGTAGACGTATAACGATTTGATCTCCTAACCAACTGGTGCACACCGATTACACTGGTTTACATATAGCGAAAAGTCGTTTGTACAATGAATGCCACCATCCATTTATAATGTAAAATCGATATGTGATTCCGAAAATGTCATTATTTTTTTTGTCACTTCGTTTTCGATATATAGCCCACTGTAGTTTTTTTACAAACAAAAAAGAAGTTGGTTCCACTTAATAGCACATATATTCGGAAACAGGAACAATAATCAAAGAAATAATATATCAAGTTTAAGCTAATAAAGTTTCCTACAAACAACGCCTGCATTACTTTTTGATTCAGCTGTTAGTTTCGGCAAATTAAATTACATTTCTCGATGTTTTCCAGAAAAAAGTACAAAAAAGACAAAACTAATTGCAAATTTTGTTAAGAAATCAAACTACTTTGTTTTTTTGTAAGCCACTTTTTTTTTTGTAAAAAAACTACAGTGGGCTTTTTTTAAAAAAAAAAAGAATGACATTTTCGGAAGCACCGACCAATTTTACATTCTAGCTGTAAACCAGTGCTATTAAGCAATCGGAACATATTCATTTTTATAACTCACTGCTACACTAATAAATGTAATAATATTATTCAATAAGGCTATTTACAGTTTAAGCGTACATTAACAAATCGTATTTATAGCATTTGTTATTGTTGAAACTGTGAGCACTCCGGCATGTCGTATTCAAAAATTATGCAGCACTGTGATGTGTGTAATATGGCGGCCGTAGACAGAACATACAAATACGAGGTTCAAAAAACACGTCTAAGGGTCAACTTTATAGTGTTGGGTAACTCATACATGAGGTACCTCAAATGTCCCATACATCAGCATTAACTGTACCATCACCTCAAAAAAATGTATTGAACCGCTTCAAATTTTCACACAGTTCAAAATTAACATTCGAAAATTTTGTGTTTTTATGAAGGCATTATAATTTTATGATTTCACTTTTTAATATTTAAAATTAAAAGGCATCAAATAAAAACCATATTTTTTTTAACAAAACTCAAAGCGATTTAAACACAATATTGATTTCTTCTTCTTGTTAGTTGTTGTTGCTCGTTGTGGATCATAAGGCCACGATTTGAATAGACTTTTTAAAAATAAAATAATTTGGGCTGATTTTGTGATTTGAATTGTTGAAAATAAATTATTTCACTGTTTGCACACAGTTATATTCCATTTCATCCCCTCTATACTTTCCATAACAACTCCTGGTACAGCATAACATTTTTAACTGCTTTTCAGTAATTGACAATTTCATTAACAAATTTTGATTTTTGAGCTTTAAATTTTGTTTTGAAAACAACAAACACATAGAAATATTCAAAATACTGGTTAACAATTTGTTAATTTGCCAGAATAGGGCTGTTCAAAACAAAATTTGAAGCTCAAAAATAATAAATTTTGATAAAAATTGTCAACTAAATTTCAGGTATTGACAATTTCATTCAAAAATTTTGTTTTTTGTGCTTCAAATTTTGTTTTGAAAACAACAAACATATAGAAAAATAAAAAATACTAGTTAACAACTGTTAATTTGCCAGAATAGAGCTGTTAATATATTCGGGATACACAGTATATCTATATCTATATCTGTGATGAACTCTAGTTTCTTGTCTTGTATGCACTTTTCAAAAAAAAAACATTGTTTTGTGATTCGTTCAATAAAGCTTGAAATGCATATTTGAACATGTTTCAAACTAATATAATCAGCGGTGTAGTTTTTCTCTATGTTTTAATTGATAATTGTTGTGGTGACGATACTCACAATATTGAAAAAGTAAAAACAAAAATTTCACAAACTGACCTACAAGTTCAATCAATCACTACAGCTTTCAAGAAATGCTGGGAGAACATTTTTTTCGGAATTCAAGTCAACATATCAAGCTGAGTAAAAACTTAAATACAAATAACCTTTATGTTACCATGTGTTCTACAGTACCGAAAAACGTTCTCCTGAAAAATTTAAAAATGTGGTTTAAGATATTTTTTCCAGGGACCGTAACTATTATGCCTTTTTTCCGAAAAAAGCAGCAATAATAGTTATTTTGTGAGTTTTATTTTTTTTCATAAAATTTAACTATTACTTTCTGCCGTTTATTTTTGCTAGCATGAAATAATTATTATTTGCTGCTATTTATTTTTGCTAGAAAATTTGCTGCTATTTATTTTTTCTAGCAAAAATAAATAGCAGCAGCTCTGTATCGAAAACTATGAATGCTAATAAACAGTGGTAATGAAATTCGGTATATGGTGTCGTTGCATAAAAATATAACTGTTCTAAAAAAATGGGCGGGCCACGCCCCTATTTAAAAAATAACAATATCTCATGATCCAGACACGAAATAGTAATGAAATTCGGTGCATGGTGTCGTTGCATTAAAATCTTATCATGGCATGATAATCTACATATGATGATAGTTTGGGCGGGCCACGCCCCTTTTTTAGGGAAATTACAATATCTCATGAACCAGACACGCAGTGGTAATGAAATTCGGTATATGGTGTCGTTGCATTAAAATCTAACTCTTCGGAGAAAGTGGGTGGGCCACGCCCCTATTTAAGAAAAATTACAATATCTCATGAACCAGACACGCAATGATGGTGAACTTTAGCTTATGGTGTCATTGCATAGATATCGAAATGTTGGGAGGAATCGGACAGCCACGCCCCTTTTTAAGGAAAATTACACTTTTCCATGAACCAGACACGCAATGATGATGAACTTTAGCTTATGGTGTCATTGCATAGATATCGAAATGTTAGGAGGAATCGGACAGCCACGCCCCTTTTTAAGGAAAATTACACTTTCCCATGAACCAGACACGCAATGATTATGAAACTTGGAAGGCGTTGTTGTAATATTAAAACTTTTTGTTCTTAAATAAGTTGGCAGGTGATTTCATTTTTGGGGAAATTCTAATATCTCTTAGCGCAAATAAAGTCTGTATAGGTAAGTTAAGGAAGTCCTTATTTTAGAAATTGTTGAGCATTCGACTTTGTGTGTAGATGCAAACTTATTAGAATACTGGGACAGCAAAAAATATGACCACCCGTGGCTGTATAAGCTTGCCTGCTTTGTCCACGCAGTACCTGCCACGCAAGTTTCTGTTGAAATAGCATTTTCAGCACTAAAGTTAATTCTTGGAGACTTAAGATATAATTTATCTAAAGAAAATCTAGCTTCAATAATGATGGTAAAATTAAACGATGTCAATTGAGGAATTCAAATGATTAGTTCTCTTACTTCTTATTATTATTTGAAGTAAGTTTATAAATTAATAAATTGTTTTTTGATTCTTTCATTAATTTTGTTTCAATCCAAGTAGGCCTCACTTTATTTTTAAAATAAGCTGGTATTCTGGTCGTTCATGATTCCCCGATTCTTCCTAACATTTCGATTTCTATGCAATGCCACCATAAGCTAAAGTTCATCATCATTGCGTGTCTGGTTCATGGGAAAGTGTAATTTTTCCTAAAAAAGGGGCGTGGCTGCCCGATTCCTCCTAACATTTCGATATCTATGCAATGACACCATAAGCTAAAGTTTATCATCATTTCGTGTCTGGTTCATGGGAAAGTGTTATTTTCCTTAAAAAGGGGCGTGGCTGTCCGATTCCTCCCAACATTTCGATATCTATGCAATGACACCATAAGCTAAAGTTCACCATCATTGCGTGTCTGGTTCATGAGATATTGTAATTTTCCTTAAATAGGGCGTGGCCCACCCACTTTTTCCGAACAGTCAGATTTCTATGCAACGACACCATAAACCGAATTTAATTAATTCTGCGTGTCTGGTTCATGAGATATTGTAATTTTTTCTTAAATAGGGGCGTGGCCCACCCACTTTCTCCGAACAGTTAGATTTTAATGCAACGACACCATATACCGAATTTCATTACCACTGCGTGTCTGGTTCATGAGATATTGTAATTTCCCTAAAAAAGAGGCGTGGCCCGCCCAAACTATCATCATATGTAGATTATCATGCCATGGTCTCATATGCCGGATTTCATTATCCTAGCATTCATAGTTTTCGATACAGAGCTGCTGCTATTTATTTTTGCTAGAAAAAATAAATAGCAGCAAATAATAATTATTTCATGCTAGCAAAAATAAACGGCAGAAAGTAATAGTTAAATTTTGCCTTTTATTCTAAAAATCAAAATTTAAAAGGCAGAGCCTGCTTTTTCTAAATCAACGATGAGAAATAATTATTATTTGCGGTCCCTGATTTTTTCGCTTCAGCGACGATATATTGTGGGTCTTGGTGATTTTGACAAATTTCTATAAAAAACAATAGACGAATGAAGAATTTTGCTTGATGAATAAAGGCTAATGTATATTAAATGATATATAATGAATGTCCAAGTGTTATAGATGTTTATATAGCATAAGCTGAAATGAAACAAAACATGGAGTTTGCTTAACATCAACAAAAAAAAGACAAACATGGATAAAAAAAAGATCATTAGCTACAGTGGTGGTCACGAATTTAGCACACTTAACAAAGTAAAGTGAATACTTATATTTTCCATTTATTTGTTGTAAATTTTTAATTAACTTTTTTTAGTGTATATATTATGTCTTCTTTATTTCTTATATACATTTTTTTATTTCAAAACTTTTTCTTATAGGACTTAAAATCAAATAAAATTTAAAAATAAGCATTTCGACTTGGTCATGAATTTAGCACACGAGTGAAAAAATGTCTAGGATGAAAAATATAATCAAAATTGATTGCATAAAACTCAATATTTCGTAGGAAATTCCTTATTCTTAATTACTGCATCTCATATCCTTGGTAAAGTTTTGACCAAAGCCTCACAACGGTACTTTGGTATACTATACCGAATCCTTTGGATTTTCCTAAACAAATCTAGCAAATTTTTGGATTTTACTGTTAGTATTTGCTGCTCGACATCCCTCCACAGATTCTCAATCGGGTTTAAGTCCGATGACTGCGATGGCCACTTCAAAATATCAATATGTTTGTCTTCCAAGCAACTCTTAACTATGTGAGCACTGTGCTTTGGATCATTATCCTGCATAAAACGCCATTAAAGTGGCAAATTATCCTCTTGAAACGGTATCATGGTATTGACAAGTACGTTTTTGTAAGCGTGCTGATCCATTTTTTGGTAAATTTGGTAAAAACAATCGGACAAACTCCGTGCCAAGAAAACGCCGCCCATACCATAACATTTCAGCCACCCTGTTTAATCGTCTTTAGCGTGTACTTTGGATTGTGTTGCATGTTTTGAGGACGCCACACATATGTTTGCTATCAGATGCGAACCGGCAAAATTTTGATTCATCCCTCCAAAGCACATTTTTCCAAAAATTCGTTGACTTTTTAAATATTCTTTTGCAAACGCAAGACTGCATTTAATATTTTTTTGCGACACATGTAGTGTTTGTTGGGCTATAAAGCTACGGAAATTGTTTTCATTCAAGCGTCTTCTTATGCCTTTTGAGGATACATTTATGCCATATTTCGATGAAATTTCATTTTAAATTTTATTTGAGGTCTTAAAAGGATCAATAAGTGAAGATCTTTAAATCAAATGGCCCTCTCTTGCTATTGTTTTTCGCGCTCTTGGTCGTCATTTTACATTTTTAATGCTCTAATACTGCTCTACATGTTGTAATGCGTTATATAATAACTTTCACGAACATCTAAGAAGCAGAGCAATCTCTGAAACTGTGCTTCCACCATTTTTCATTTGCTGAATCAAATGCCGCTGAGCCTCTGAACAGTAGCCTTTCGCCATATCTTTCTGCAATTTTTTGTTAGAACTCAAATAAAAACTTAATAAATTTAGTATATCTTACTAGTAAAGTTTAATTAACGAAAATAAAATACGATATGGAACAGTAATTCTAACCTGTGCTAAATTCGTGTCCAGCATTTAAACCATATTGATTCATACTGCTTGAAATATGTCAGAAAATTTAAGAATAACTAAGAAACCAACTAACGGTACATAGAGTTAACTTCATAAACAATACTCAACAAAAAAGATTTGATTACAATTCTCAAGCTAAGATGTAAAAAAATTCAAATTAGAGTTACTAACACAGTGTGTGCTGAATTCGTGACCACCACTGTATATCTGGAAACAGTAGGAATGATTTTTGTTTAGTTTGTCATCAAAGAACTGATATCACCAACTGATATCTTAACTTAACTTAAATTAATTTGTTTATTTTAAGAGAATATTTTACTCGCCTAATATATTTTAAAGGGGCAACAATGCACCTCAATGCTGTAGGCCAAGCAAATTCTAAAGGTGCTAGGATTCAGAAATTTCACATATTTCCGAATAACTCTGTACCAGTTTTTGTGAAAATAGGCATATGAACTTGTAGCATTTTATATGAGCAAGTTCTAACATACATGTCAGGAACTGTTATTTAATCTAAACTGAATTGATTTTAAGTTTTGATAACAGTCACTTCTGTTCCCAATTTGAGGCTCTTATACTTTGTAGTAGCATCAAAATGTCGATTTTCGAATTTGCTTTTAATTTTTTAAGTTCATATATCGAATCTCATTAACAAAGCTTTCCAATTACGGTTGCAATCGTGATCACAGATGAACAGATGGATAAACATATAGACAGACTAAAATGGCTAAAGGCCCAACCTAAATATACGTTTTGCTCCGTAACGAGTAAAAACGTAAGTGTTCGGTTAAATACATATTAATGTTGTTACCCAAAATAAGCAAACGTAACTGAACAAAACTAAACGAAACAGTTTGACAAGACGTATTATTCCGTAAGAATCGAACTGCTAGCGTAGAAACTCGTCAACAACAGCTGTGCAGAGTGCGTTTTTATTTTATTTTCATCAATTTGTTTCAACTTCGCCATTATTTCACTAATTTTTCACAAATCTGTATTCAAAATTACAAAATGCACAATATAAATAAATAAATAATACTCGATTGCCTACTGATCAGCTGTTTCAGACGAGTTGAGCAAATCGTTTCATTTTGGATTAAGTCCGTAAACATCCGTAACGAGTGCAGACGTTCGTCAAAATGCTATCGTCTTGTTTCGTCTATTTTGGTTGGGCCTTATGTGTTCGGTTAAATGCATATTAATGTTGTTACCCAAAATGAGCAAACGTAACTGAACGAAAATAAACGAAACAGTTTGACAAGACGTATTATTCCGTAAGAACCGAACTGCTTGCGTAGCAACTCGTCAACAACAGCTGTGCAGAGTGCGCTTTTATTTTATTTTCATCAATTTGTTTCAATTTCGCCATTACTTCAATCATTTTTCACAAATCTTTATTAAAAATTACAAAATGCACAATATCTAATATATAAAATTCTTCTGTCACGGGGTGCGTAATCGAACTCCTCCGAAACGGCTCGACCGATTTTCATGAAATTTTGTATGTATATTTTGTAGGTATGAGAATAGGTCGTAAAGTATATTTCAACCTCCTACTAACAGTGGGCGTGGCACCTCCCATACAACCCAAATTTGCGATATCGAATATCTTTGGAGTTATAAGCCGCTTAGCCTCGAAATTCGGTATTCGACAATTTACACGTGCCGCTTCGCAGATAAAATTTTGTGAGAGTTGGACAAGGGGGCGTGGAACCTCCCATACAACCCAAATTTGCGATATCGAATAGCTTTGGAGTTATAGGCCGCACATCCTTGGAATTCGAAATTCGACCACAATTTACACGTGGCGTTTTACTGATAAAATTTTATGGGAGTTGGACAAAGGGGCGTAGCACCTCTTATACAACCCAAATTTGCGATATCGAATAGCTTTTGAGTCAATCAAACAAAGCAAACAAAGCCTCGGAATTCAGCATTCGAACTCAATTTACACATGCAGTTTTACTGATAACTTTGTATGGCGTTGGACAAGGGGGCGTGTCAACTCCCATGCAACCAAAATTTGAGAAATTCTACAGCTTTTGAGTTATAGGTCGCACAGCCATGGAATTGAGTATTCGACCACAATTTACATATACAGTTTCACTGATAACATTTTATTCGCGTTTGGCAACGGGGCCGCGGCAGCAACGCGCCGGGTTTAAGCTAGTAAATAAATAAATAATACTCGATTGCCTACTGATCAGCTGTTTCAGACGAGTTGAGCAAATCGTTTCATTTTGGGTTAAATCCGTAAACATCCGTAACGAGTGCAGACGTCCGTCAAAATGCTATCGTCTCGTTTCGTCTATTTTAGTTGGGCCTTAAAACGATTCAGTAGGTGATACTTGTGAATATCGATCGATCGCTAAACCTCGCTCTTCAGCAGTCTTGAATTATTAAGCTGTGACCAACCCAACAACTGTGTACTACCCCAACAACTCGCCTGAATATTTTTTAATATAAACACTTTAAAATTTTATTTATATTAAGAAATCAATGTTTTGTATTCTTAATGCTTGAAATGTCATTTCTAAAGCTGCGTTCTTGGTGGACGCTTTGGCTGAAGCTGATTCATAAAGCAACTTTGTCGAGGCTTTCTTGATCATAGTGAACGCTTATTCAACGCTTCACAAAGTAGCTTCTTGAGCTTATTGGTGTTTAAAGTCCTTTCTGCTTGTGTAAGCAGCGAGATGGATCGATATAAGCGGTGAAAACCATTTAAAAAGTAGCTCTATGCTCGGAGTCAGCTTGCATTATAATAAACACTGAGCTTTTTCCATATGTTTACACACAAAATATTTTTCAGCAAAGTCTTTCAGCTCTGCAAAAAAACTAAGAACGCTGCGTTAAAAATAAAATTTTAAGCTTTAAGAATACAACAATTTTTGTGGTATCAAAAACATTTATTTCTTAATATAGATAAAAGTTGAAAGTGTTTATGTTAAAAAATATTCAGGTGTACGAACTGAGTGTTGTTGGGGTAGTATTTACACTTTTTCAAACAAATTCGTAAGAATTTTAATGTTCTCATCTACCATTTAGTCATAATCTAAGTATTTTTAGATCAAGCAACTATCTACTACTAGTAGCAAGTATCAAATAAGAAGCAACTAGAATAGTCGGAAACCCTGGTAAAGTTAAAGGCTTGATCTAAAAATACTTACTGCTTTTATGTCATATGATTAAATGGCCGATGAAAACATTAAAATTCTTACGAATTTATTCGAAGGAGTGTAAAATCATATAAGACTGAAACAGAGGGTTGGTCACAGCTTAATCACTCAAGACTACTGAAGAGCGAAGCTTAACAGCCTCCGAAATAGTTCTGTTTGTCTGCTGTGTGTATGACTCTATAAAGAGTTGTTGTTGTTGTTGCCTTCTTCAAACTTACTTGATCTAAAAAGCTCACAAGTATTATTTTTGTTCTTTAAATTAATAAAACTTTTTAGTCATTATTATATTATTTCAGTTTTTTGTATGTCTTGCTCTACAAATGCATTGAATTTAATTTTTTAGATTCAAGTAATAGATAATTTAAAAAATGTATTGAAAGCGTTTTGAATTATATACTTTTTAATTTTTCGATCCCGAACAAGTACCGAACTAGATTTAAGATTTTTTTTTAAAAAAATGCAGAAAATTTTTTGAATTTTTTCGCTGTTTTGGTCATAACCGGGTATGGGCACCACTACATTTAAAGCTTCTGCTCTTTGTTCTTTTGTTCTTTGTTCTTTTGTTCTCTTTGCACTGAGAAAACTTATACGCAAATCTAATATATAAAAATTTATGTTTGTTCGTATTTTATGCACTGCAGTATCGTTCAATCGATTGCGATAAAACTTTGTCAACTTATTGCTTGCACTTGTGCGAAATATAAAGGAATAGTTAAAATTTGCCACACCCACTTTTATTGGCTACAAATCAATAAAAATTCTATATTTAAGATGGTTTTTGTCGTATTAGACTAAAATTTGGTAATTCAGTTCGTATGATTACTGTCGGCAACTGTTGTAAAAATTAGCGTGGTCATTAAAGCTATTTAAAAATTTATCATGCCTAATATTAAAAAATATTATATAAATAATAATAAATAAATAAAAAAGAATAATAAATAAAAAAGAATAAATATTTCTATTTAATAAAATGTAAAATGTGCTCACTTTGCAGAACACTTTATAAAACTTTTTTAAATATTGTTTTATAAATAATATGCAAGGCATATGTTTTTAGCGTGTAGCTTTTTGATTTTATTTCGATATTCTCTTTCGGCTTCGTCCGACGCAGGTCTTACTTCATTGCAGTCCTGTTTAACACTGAACTGATTTTCATTTCTTTGCTTCGTTGTTGCGTTTTGTGTCGCTACCAGCAGCGGGATTCCCAAACATGTTAACGTTATTTACGTTAACAGTCAAACCTAAATCAGCGCGTTGAGCGGAGCGTTGATAGCCGCTTTACGTTAACGCGTAAGTACCATACCTAAATAAAAGCGGTAGGCGGCAAGCAAATGTCAATCTTTAGATAAAAGAAATATTTTGCAATTAGAAATTTTATAGTATATTAAGCGAATTGTTATGCTACCCGGCAGATTTAATTCTTTGCCAATTTCTTCCCAAATTTTTTCTTTAAATTTAACATCTTTGTATTAAGGTTCCTTCTTAATATAAAGACATGGGTTTCTTTGCACTAATTCTATTAGGTGCTATAATTTTCACAAGCATTAAAACTATACTCAAACTATAATTATCAACAAAATTCTTACCTCCATATTGCAAATTCAATAAACGTTCGAAAAAGAGTAAAAAATAAACAATTGTTGTCACTTTAAAATTACTTTGCTTTCACTTTTGCTTTTGATGTGTGCAACTTCACTTCTTAACGCTCTGTCAAAATTGGATTTTCCAACCGCTCAGCGTTGCCGCCGCGTTATTATGGTTTGCTACATATAAATCGTATGGGCATGAGAAATTTTTGACAGATAAAAAACGCTAACGCGCTGATTTAGGTTTGACTGTAACGTCAACTGGTCTAAGCTACAATTATCGTTAACTCGTATTCCCAAACTAAGCCTAAGCTATTTTTGACGATAACTTTGACAGTTATTTAACAATATTTGTTGCTCGCTTAGCGACGAATTTTTAGCCGTTGTTAACTATACAAATAACAACGTTAAGAAGTTTTGTGCCATATTTTTTACTTTATTCGTAAATTTGAGTGGTTTTTTAATAAAATAAATATATTTAATGGCATTTCAATATTTGGCAATGGATGCAGCTGTGTTGGAGAGCGAAATTGAAATGCGCGACAGCGCAAGGGACTGTGCTGATCTTCGCCAAATGGACAGCCCCTTTGATTTGGAGCAATTCAAATTTATAAAGCTTTACCGCGTGACCCCCGAGACAGCTCACAGCGTCATAGGGCAATTTTGTTCACAGAGAGATAAATTTATCCCCGAGTTAATTCCATGATTTTTCCAGTTTTTCATTTGTTCACAGTGAGTTAAGCATTTAACTCTTCAGGCTGGAGATAAAAATGGTGGCGAGATAGCTTAACCCCATGATACAAAGAACTACGGATAAAGTATTGCGCATGTCCGCAATCTTTGTTGTGACGTAGTTCGAGCTTGTCAAAGTGGCTAAATAAAAACGTAGTCCCAATATATTTAAAGGGGATAATTTATTTATAGCGATGAAAAAATATCGACATTTTCTTATTGAAACTTGGTTTATTGAAATGAAATAAATTAAATTATAAATATATTTATAAATAAATTTAAGCGAATTTATTTTTCAGCACTATTATTGAAAAGAAATGCATATTTAACAGGGGTGTTTTCTCCCATTTGTTCTCCTACACAAAAAAATAGCTACGTTACTTGATGTCTTTGACAGCACTTTGATTGCTTTGTTTTCATTTTCTTGTTCTTCTCGTTTGTTTTTTCGTTTGTTGAAAAAAATGTAAATTCATTTTATGGCCCGAATTAAAATCATTGTTATTATCATCAAAAGCATGTAAAACTAATTTTACATAAAATATAAATATAAATATACTTTTTTACATAAAATATAATTGAAAATGAAAATTTACGCGTACTATAAGTGCAAAATATTAGAAATTGACTTAAATAAATGCAATATTTCTTAAATGCTTGTGTTTACTTTTTGCTTTTTCACATTTTCTCTTAGCTATTGTTGTAGCAAAGCCTCGAAATGAGAATACGGCAAACGTTACTGCAAGCTATAAACGTTGTTAGTTAACGTTAGCGATTGAAGCACGTTAAGATTTTGGGAATTCCGCTACAGGGCACGTACTTTAACACTATTGTGATCTACCACATTTTTTCAAAATTTTAATATCTTCAACTTATACCACCGAAGGCTTATAATCTACTACTATTTCCACCATCATAGAATTTTTTTGATGAATTTGTTCTATGAAATTCTTTAAATACACACATCACTAGAAAGCTTAATTGTGAATATCATTGACATATGCTTGTTAGGCCTTTTCCACACTTGGTCAACGCAATTCCAACACAACTTCAACGCAACAGCGAAAAAGTTGAAAAGCAATGCAACTATAAACTGAATGCTTTCAGACTTGCTTCAAAAGTCATGCAACATATAATAATTGTTATTATATAATAACTGATGTTTTTCGACTTCTTGCACTAATTTAATATTTAACACTTGCTCATTCATCCTGCAAACTATTTCTTCTTCTTTTTTTTTTAAATTCTATTAGGAACTAATTAATTAGCTTATTCACCTGGATTCGTATATAGTCTACTACTGATGCAACAAGTCGCCGATGAAAATTGCGGAAAGCCGCGTTGCGTTGAACAGGTTGAGAACGTGTCGAGAACTTGTTGCGTGCAAGTTGCTTAATCTGAAGGTTCCGGTATAAATACACAGGCTAGCAACTTGAATTGGAGTTGCGTTGACCAAGTGTGGAAAAGGTCTTATTGTAAATGAGATTGATATTTGAAATTGACTGTCAGCTGTTAAAAAAAAACCATTTGCGCGGGACGGATCGATAAAAGTTACCATCCCGGTAAACTCACAACTTGCTGAAAAATCATTTCTCTATTTTCTGCGATTTGTGAGTTTACCGGGATGGTAAATTTTACCAAACTGTGAATAAATTGGACCTCAAGGGGATAAAAATACATATTTAAAATAAAATAAGGCTCCTGCCCCTTAACTAGATTTGTCCTATATTGTTCGTTTTTTTTATTGACTGAAAGTTTGTTCGTTTGTAATCTATTTTTTTTATATTGAATATATACTATTGTTGTAATTGCAAACTGGGTTATGTATGTTTTTTTTAAGTTAAAGACATAGTTATTATATGAAATATCAAATCTGCCACTGTTTTTTCAATCTACCACACTTTTTGAGTCCAATATTTTTAAGTCCTTTCACTGATCGCTATAGAAACAATGAAAAACACTAAATCAGAGAAAAAGAGTGTTAAAGCTTTAGAGCCCGAACAGAACCAAAAGTCGTCACGACCGCGATCCTCACACAGGAGGATCGCCAGACACACAGAACCCGTCCAGAATAAAAGCGATTGCGACTGACTCTGCAGGGTTGCTTTTGTATAGCATAGTTTTATTAGCAATAGTGTTGCCGCGACGGTTCTAAAAAAAGTAGCCAGAAAAAGGTCAAAAAAGTATCCAAAAGTATCCACCTTTGAAAAAAACGTATCCACGTATCAAAAATACAAAATTAATGCTATACTATTTTTTTCAACACAAAAATATAACTTTAATATTTTTTAATAACATATTTTTATTAAAATATAATAAAAAGAAATAAAACATGTATAATAATATTAAAAAGGAACATTAATTTCAGTATTTCAGTCCTCTATATGTGTATTAATTACATTGGCCTTTAATCACATTAATTTTATAAATGTAATATTTACAGAAAAGCAATATATAAAACAATATATAACTGCATAAAAAAGGAACACAAAATTATATAACTTATTCAGTTTAGTGTAAAATAAATTATATGGGTTGCTATTGCCCTTTAAATTTATTAAGCTTACAATGCACGTTGAAAAGAAAATAAAAAGATTCGAATAGAAATTTTTATTGCGAAAAGACTATAAGAGATAAAGACTTGAAATTTATTTTTCGTATGAATACAAAAAACTAATATTACAAAAAACATATTTTTTAATGCATTTCCTTCTCGCTGGGAGGCGTAAAAAAAGTAGTCGTCAAAAAAATCAGAGCGCATATTAATAAAGGTACTTGTTCGTACAACCTATACTAGAATTATTAAGTTTTGGGTCTGTTCGGAAATGCATCACGACTTGCAGTATGCGCATAACTGGCATTTATCGAGCGTCCAAATTGCAGCGTAAATTTTTTTGATGCGAATGATGAGTGATGCTTGATAGAAAAATTACATTTTGTTTTTGTTCAATGTTTGACGTTTGCTGACGAATGCTTCAAAATGTTCCTTTTTCGAACATTTTGCTTGTGCAGCAAAAGCAATTTGAGCATCATGATGCATTTTCGAACTTTGTTACAATTTACAATCGCTACAGGGATCTTAAGGGTTAGAAACTCACTTTTTACTGTTGTGCCAAACTCACAACAAATGTCTTAAATTGAATGTATTTATTATTTTTTTTTGCAACGTGCAATGTCACCTTAAATTTAGAAGCTTAAATATATTATTTTGTAAGCATTTAAAAAATCAATATATTTCTACTATTGCCAAAGAAAATCTTATAGGTTTAATCATTTTTAGTTAGTTTTAAACCAGAAAAAATACGATTAGCAGCAGCTGAGCCATGAGGTCTTTATGCACTTTTTGATAAGAAAATATTACCCAAAAATGTCTCAATGTCAAATCTGTCTTAATGTTTTTATCTAATTAAAGGGACTTCATATTTTTTATATTTTGCAAAGAAAAACATATATTCATGTTAATAAAGATTTTTTTAAAAAAGTATCCAAACTTACACTGAGGCTTAAAAAAAAGTATCCATCAATTTTTGAAGGAAAAAAGTATCCAAATGGATCCAATTGGATCCAAACGGCAACACTGGTTAGCAGCCATGTTTTTGTTGGTGTGTAAGTGAAACAGAAACAAAAAAAAAACGTAAGAACAAAGCAAAAACTATGAAATTGTCCTTGAACATGCCCAATTGTTTGCAAAATATGGCAGCACTAATTGTACTCAGAGAGGAAATCGTCGGTCGTTAGAGAAAAAATAGAATAGATTCTATTCAATTTTACTCTAGCGCTAAGTCGCTACGACTCTTGCTCAGCGATTTCATTTTGGACGGCTTTATTAACACGCGCGTGTGCTGTTGTTCGACATCACAAGTCGTTACTACTTTTGGTTCTGCTCGGGCTGTTATGCTGCTTGTGTGTCCAGCGTTGCCAGAAAAGGGAATTTTCCCCGTTTTTCGGGAATTTTTGACCCAAAAGGGAAAACGGGAATAACACTCATTTTAAAATAATACATTTTAAAATAATCTGAGTCACCTTGAGTTTTATTTTAATTTTATTACTATCTAAATCAGCCTCTGATTTTCATTTAAATTCATTGCTAAGAGACAAAATATATTTAAAGAATTTAAAATTTTTCGCAACATTAAACCACACAAAATATGCCATGCAACTCAAACCAGATGGCTTTCGCTTCATTCTGCAGTTAGTAGAATTTTTGAGCTATTTACAGCATTAGTTTTATACTTTACATGCACTTTTTTGGTCGATAACTTCAACAAAATCCAATGTAATAAAATATTTCGTCAGCTGGAAAAACCAACCACTATTTTATATTTCGACTTTTTACATTTTGTTTTGCCTCTCTTTACAAAACTAAACTTAAAAATGCAGTCAGAAGATATGCGAATAGACTTATTTTACGTAAAAATTGAACTTGCTCTGAAAACTATTCTTGATGTTTTTTATGAAAAAAGAATATCTTGATGCACTTGAGAAGGTTTTTGACGTTAGTTTTCAAAATGCAAATAACTTTCTTGCAATGAGCAAAATGTAAATTGGTCCTTTTATAAGCGATAAGCTCAGGGATATTGCTTCTGAAATAGTAGATGATGAAATTATTTTTTTCAAAGAAAATTGCAAAAATTTTATGATAACTTGAAATTTTAAAAAGATTTAATTTCTCGGACGAAGGCAAAGTATTTAGACTTTTCTCATTTGTTTATTCTATCGTTTTAAAAAACAAAACGTATTCTTCATTAATTCCGTTGTGTTCATATTTTCCCTCATTTATTTAAGAAATCTGAATTAATTGATCTCGACTTAGATATATATAGGTCACTTAGAAATATTGATTTATTAAATATACCAACAACAAATGTGCAAAATTTTTGGCATCATGTTTTAAATATGAAATTTGCAGATGGAAATGAAATGTTTCCAAAAATTAAAAAATTTATATCGTTCATTTTTTCACTTCCGCATAGCGGTGCATGCGCTGAGAGAGCTTTTTATGCCATAAATTTAAATAAAACTAAAATAAGAAATTGGTTAGACAACCGTACTCTGAGTGGTATTTTACACACCAATGCACTTATAAAAAGTGTTTGCAGTTACACTCAAGTAATGTGTACAATTAAAACATGATATTTATTTTTTGCTACATTACTAAGATTTAAATTGTTATGGCTTCTTTTTAAAATAAACACTGAAGGAAAAATAAAATTTGGGTAATTATTCTTTAATATACTTTAAAAAGGGGAAAAGCGGGAAATGTTCTGGAAAGAACGGGAAAAACTTCTGGAAATGCATGAATACAACGGGAATTATTTCTACCAAAATCTGGCAACACTGTGTGTGTCTAATAATTTAATGAAGCAATGATTATTATGTTTGGGTTTTCGGCTACTTTATAAATTTAAAATTTAGTAACTTAAGAGTGGTTTTAAAAAAATAAAAGACGTAAGATTTTAAGTTAAACATGTAGCTTTATATTAATGAAAGAACTACTAAAATCGGTTCAGCAGTTTTTAAGTTTAGATACGTGAGAAGCCTTTTATATAATAGCATAAATTTTTGACACCTTAATGCTGGAAATTTTTGAGAAAATAACAGAAAATTAAAATTATTGCTTAAATTTATTTTATTTGTATTTTTTCTAATAGATAATTTAATTATCTTTCAAATGACATGTCAATATTTTATATCTATTAGGTAATGGTAAAGATATAGATATTTTATTGAACATATATTGTACCAAGCAAAAATTTTTAAAAATCGATATCTCGATAAATAGTTGAGGTATCGATTTCTTGTTCGACCAAACATATTTTTTGTTCTGAACAAAAAAACCAGTTATTGTAATCGTGTCCTAACTTTTTTTCTGATAACAGCAATATATAGAATAACTGCTTTTTTAAAAAAAAACACACAGTTTCGATGGTATCGTAAGTATAGACGTAGAATTCCTTTTTATACAGTAATAGAGAAAAATTCTGTTTTTTTAAATTCATATTTTTCAAAACCATTTTAAAGCGTTTCATCTTAATAAAAATTATTCAAAAACAAACTTCTTGTTGTTGTCTTTCTTCAAACTTACCTGATCTAAAAATCTCACAATTAAGGGAGGGTTCTCCTGGATTTTTTTGGATTTGGCCGAAAAACAAGCAAAATTTGAGAATGGTTTGTGGGAAAATGAAAAGACATACGAACTTATGCTTTTGAACTTTGATTCGTGGTTTATTGACGAGTAAAAAAAAAAAGATATTTGAAAAATTCAAAATGGCGGCTTGAAAATGGCGGATCTCGTCGACCTCTGCGCGCAAAACATCGACCTCCCGCGGACAGTGTGGGGCCTCAGGTAGTGAACTGAAATGAGAAATGTATAAAATTTATTAAAATTGATAACATTTCATATGCCTGGAACCTAACTTCAATTAAGTTTGGTAAAAAAAACCAATTTTATGGACTTTTAAAAAAAAAAATTGAAATTTTTTGCTTTTTTTTTACTTAGATCTCGTTTAAAAATTATAAATAAACAATTTTTTATGCCAATGTTAGGTTCCAGGCGTACAAAAAAGTATATACTTTCAAACATTCTTTGAATAAAGGAAATCGGATCAATAGAACAAGCCCTGTGCTGTCCGTTAGATTAGAAAACATGGTTCCGAGAAAAACGCGTTTAAAGTTTTTAGAAAGTTGGTACGCGCGCGTGACATGGGTACGTTTGACACGCTCTAGCTCGAGAAATACGCGTCGTATTGAAATATCCCTTGGCACAAACATTCTACATATATGTAACTTTCATTTTATGTAAAAAAAAAAATGGATTTTTTCAAAAAAATCCAGGAGAACCTTCCCTTAAATTCATTTAAAAATTTGTTTTGTTTTATAAAAAGTTTTCGTTTGATATTTTTGGTGATGAGTTTGTTGTTCTTGTTCATTTATTTTGTTGGTTAAAGCTAAATGTAATTCAAAGTTATGTTTAATTAATGGAAATAAATATGGGTAAATTTGAATTATTCATTTTTCCTGTAGTAAAAAGCATTTACATATATGTATATTTTAAAAGTAATTTAAGATTATGTAAAATTTTAGTTAACAAAATAAATTTTTAATATTGAAAAAACATAATGCATAATATAAATAATTTGAATTTATTATGGTATTTAAAAAATAAATGGAGTATTTAAAGCACAACGCATGCTTAGTAACGCATGCGCAAATTTGCGAAGTAGTATACATACATACTGCCTCTGTAGCTACACGCATCTGTTTTCGCTATTGTATTTATCTTGCTGAAGATAAACATTCGTTTTATTCGTACTCCTACTCATGGCAGAATAACCAGGTAGGGCCGACTCAGAGAGGAATGAATTAGAAAGCAGAGGAAAGCGAGCTAGTTGTCAAAATCAGCTGTTCATGTCGAGTAAAAATTAAAAATATCCAAAAAAAATCTGCTAACAGAACCAACAACAATTACCAAGCAAATCTAAAACAACGACGCACAGAGAAGAGCAAGATCACAGCAAGATCAATCGTCCACAGAAAATAAACAGAAATTTGCTTACTATGTCCCGCTTTTCACTCGTCACACACGAAATATCTCGAGCTTGCGGCGAAAACAATTATTGCTCCGAGATCAATAATTCTCTTGCTCTGGTAGCATCATCTCTTTGTCCCGCTTTTCACTCGGCAATAACTGCCTTTGCCGCAAGCCGTTTGTCTATTATTCGCCCGCATGAGGGGGTTTACGAAAGTCCCCTTTAAGCGCGAGTAGTCAACAAACTACTTGTGGCGAAAGCAATTATTGCTCATATAATTGCCGAGTGAAGAACGGCCCTTTGCAGGCATGCAGAACCAAAACCACAATATCAGCAGCTAGTAGCAACGTTGCCAGTTATGTTGGAAAAATCCCATTCGTGGTAATTTTTAATTGCCCTTAGGAATTTTTGTTTTTGGGAATTCCTATTGAATTTTTTAATTCAGCGTGGTATTTTTTAATTGGCGTGGGAATTCAGTGGGGTATTTTTTAATTTCCGTGGGAGTTTGGTAATATTCTTTTTAAAATTATTTTTCTTTTTTTAGTAAGCAAAATTTCTTTGTGGTATTTCTAAATGTTTTTTTAAATTATTTGTGCATATGGGACTTATTGTGGAATATTTTAATGCGAATGAGATTTTTGTGGCAATTTTAAATGCGTATGGAATTTGTGGTGGTATTTTTAAAACGCGTGGTACTTTTGTGGTAATTTTTAATGATCGTGGGATTTTTTTTGATACTGTTTTATTGCGGTAGAAACTTTTTTGTTTTATCTTTACCATGGTAATTTTTGTTGAATTTAATTTATGTTACTGTCAAAAAGGGAACTTTTTGTCGGAATTGTTTTAAATTTTAACTGGCAACCTTGGCTAGTAGTAGTATATTTTGTAGCCACATACTGGCTCTCTGGCTACATGCATCTGTATTCTCTATTGTATTACAACCCAACAAGCCATGAATGTCACTGTTCCAGCTAAACGGTACTTAAAACGGCAGCGTCTGATTTGCTGGCATGACAACGACATGTTTTTGTACTTTTAAACCGTTCTCTATATAATTGTCAAGTCCTCTTTTATATTTATCAAGAATCGAATTGAAATTTATGTCATATTCGTTTGATGCGTCGTTTGTTTTTGTCTTTTTTCCCTCTTTTTTACACGTTCGCCAAAAAACTCTGAAATATGCATTGAATCTTGTATTGAAATCAAGGAAGTGCAGTTGAGTTGCCGTTTATTGTTTAGATTATTGTTGCAACTTAATAAAAACCATTTTAAGAAAAGGTTACAATTGTTTAACAACAAATAAAATTAAAATACAACTTAAAGTTTTCTGTATGACCTTGTTATTTATTATGTTGATTTTCTATGATTTAAATACAAATTCTAAATGTTTGATTGTTTAAATCATTCTTGATTTTAAATACAAATTCTATTTGTTTGATAGTTTAAAATCGTTTATTGAGTTTTAGGTCAGGTTAGAACAATTAATTGCTCTAACTTGTTAATCAATCAGCTAACTAATTAAACAGCTAATGATGTTTTCCTTTTCATATTGAAAATGTTTTTGTTGTTGTTTCTTTGGAAAAAATTCGTTAGACCAACTAATTGTTCTAACCTAACCTAAAGCTCAATAAACGATTCTTAACTATCAAACAACTAGAATTTGTATTTAAAATCAAGATTGATTTAAACTATCAAACATTTAGAATTTGTATTTAAATCATAGAAAATCAACATTAATATTCAACTTAATAAATGGTACGCTTATACGATACACACAATGCATAGTTTGCTAACAACGAAACGGTCCGCTTCAGTGCTTTTAGAAGTGCACACCGTTTTCAACCGAACCGATTGGTTATCTGGGAAACGAAATAAAATTTAAGCAACTGACGTGGATTTATATATGTATATTTTACATACATATTAATAAAAACAAACGAACGCACACAACAACAACAAAAACAACAACAACAACAACAACAACAACCATAACCATAAAAACAACATAAGCAGCTACTGAAGCAGCTTGTGCATTTCTCATGCGAATATACAATGAATTTTTTTTCTTCTTAGATTTTGCTATTTTATTAGATATTTGTTTTATTCCCACTAAAACTGATATTTTGGCATATTTTTTTTCTTTGTACGATGAATATTAAAGGCTGTAGGTATACCCCAAAGTGTCAAATATCACTTTGAAAAAATTCGTGAAAATGACCCCCATACAAACCGCTCTGTAAGACGTAATTCTACACTGAGGGAAATGTGTGTTCAAATTGAACGAAATTGTGTTCGTATTAAATGAATTTGTTTTTGAAATAGAGCTTAAAACAATTTCATGTAAGTTAAACACAAATGTTTTTTAGGTTTAATTTAAAACAAAAGTTTTTGTTTTCAAAACAATGTTTTTAAATATACTTTCATTGTAAAAATTTAAAATTTAAACACATTTATTTAAACGAAAAATTTATTGCAAAAAATTTATTATTTAAAACAAATATTTTAAAACAAAATTTAAAAAAAATTGTTATTAAATTAAAAATAAATAAATTAAACCGCCATTTTTTCGATGCCATTTTTTTAACTTTTTCGAGTTTTTGCAGTAAGATTCGTGATGAGTGACCTCTGGGACCCCCCGAATAACAAATTTTCTGACTTCATTTGATGAAGTTTGCGTTTTACTGCGGCTTGAAATATTTTAAATATTAAAATAATTAATTAGTTTTTATAAAATAATTCAAAAATATTTTCAATCAATCAAATGCAAAATCGGGGTCTCAGTTGTCTGGCAATAACTTTCAATGATTCTACTGCACAGAATTTTTTAATTCAGTCTCTGATAGCGACGTATTTTTTGTTATTGATAGAAATAATAAAAGAAAATTATACAAAAAACAGAAATGAATTTATAGGTGAAAATTAAACACGCTTGTTTTAAATTTTGTTTTGTAGAAACGCAAATGAGTTAAATTTCAATTTTAAAATTTTTTGTTTAATTTTAAAGTATGTTTTTTTCTCAGTGTACGTCAAAATACATAACGAAACATAAATTTTTTCAGAGAAGACCACAAAACCCTGGTTGTCATTTATATTTGAGAGAGAATATATTTTGCTTACATTTTTACGGGCGTTGTCAAACGAATGGACAACCTATAATAATTAAATCATGGTCTACATTCAGTATTTTTCCAGGCAAATTTGGTATTGCTGTCGTTCTGATTTTAGGATCTGGTGGGTTTTCTTGTATATGTATTTTTTAAACATATTCGGCAGTTAGCAATTATAGACTTAAAAAATTTCTTTGTAGTTGGGAAATAGTATTAGGTCTGTTCCCGTACTTTTTGGACTAAAAATTATAAAACTGTTAAAAGCGTGAGAATAAGAAAAAATCTCTAAAAAATAGATAAAAACACAAAAAAGTACGGGAACGTTTTTCGGACTAAAATTGTGTAAACTGTCAAATAAAATCGTTTGCCGAAATGAAGAAAAATTGTCACATTCGTATGTATTACAATATTAAATTTAATTCTGAAATTACCATTTACATTTAGTTTTTTACAATTTAACATGTTTCTGGTTTCCATTCCAATAGTTTTTATTTATTTCAAAGAACTTTTTATTTTGCAATTTCTTTGCAAATTTGTAAACAGCTGATTTTAAGCAGTTTGACACTTTTACCATTTTTACCAGAAGAAATTTCTCGGACTAAAACTTGCAATAATTGACAGTGAGGGGAAATTTTTTACTCTCTCGACTGCACTCTCTTTTACCATTTTTTCAAGTTCGGGAACGCTTTTCGGACTAAAACCGGCAAAACTGGTAAATTGGACAAAAAATTTAGAGTACGGGAGTCGACCTATTCTCTTGATTTTTGTTGGAAATTCTCTTCTAAACACCAGTGAGCACGGTTATGTTCATTAGTAAACGTTTCGTGTTGGTAATTTTTGTTAGTTAGATCAATAACAAGTAGCTCAGTATGAACAAATTTTACACCAGGAAACTCCGAAACAAGCCAGTTTTGAATTTATTGTAAAGTAGCTAAGTCACAGTGAATAGCATTGGTTACATTAAAATCAATCACATTCTTCAAGCAGAGAAAAAAGTTTTCAATCGTGTTGAAGTAACTGGTATATCGAATAAATTTTTGAAAAATAATTTTTGTAGTTTTACTAAATGTTGACAATTTTGATTTTTAAATAGATTTACAGGATATTTAATAGATTTAATGAAAAAATATAAAGAATCTTCACTATGTATTGTAGCAGACTTTTCATTGAGATGCTTCATAACACTTAGATTGTTGATAAATTGCTGTGAAAGTGCGTCAGAACCTTTATTTTATATTCCAGGCTTACAATGAACTTTTGGTGAAAACTCCTCAATAAAAGTACGCCAGCGTTTAATTTTTGAGTTTGGATTTTTGTCCGAAATTGCGAAAATTAATGGTTGCTGGTCCGTAAAAATATTAATATCTTTAACACCATATTTTTTTTTTGGTGCATCGAAGTACACGCCGAGAGAATTGGACTACCCATCAACACCCACTGTCGCAGTTGCGATGACCTAAATGAAAAAGAAACACTGACACACTTTCTGTGCGTCTGTCCAATCCTGGCCAGGTCCAGACTAACAGCGTTTGGCAAGCACTTCCTCAACAATCAGCACTTTTAACAATAAAAATCAACAATCCCCTAACGTTCATCAGCCGCACCGGATGGTTATAACCTAACAGTGCGTTAATCACTCAACCAACAGGAACATGAGGTTATGGTATCGAAACGGCTCACTGGAGCTACTTGGATCCTACTTGAATGTAGCATCACCATCTAAACCAACCAACCATATAGATAATGCCGAAGTGTTTTTAGTGCCCATACTATTGCAAGGAGCTCACGCTCGTCTGTTGCGTAATTTCTGAAGCTAGAACTTTATAATTTTTTCAAATGATGCTATTGCTTCCGGGTCAAACGTTATTTTAACACTTTTCGACTTGTTTGCTCCAATATGATCACTTTCTCCTCGAAGATACCGTGTCTTGAGGTTTGACAATCGTTGCATAATACTTAAATTATCTTGCGTGATAATTGAGTTTTTAAAAACAATACTTTATTCTTAAGCTGCCTCTTATAAACTAAATTCACAATTATTATCTTTGAAACCTCCAGAGCCAGAGATTGGAAGAATATTGCTTAGTAATCAATATTCTTCCCAAAAACAGAATATTGATTACTAAGCAATATTCTTCCCATATTCCATTTCTGATGAATGGAAGCAGCGATCATGTAAACACTTTATAATGTAAACAATTTATGATGTGAACAATTTATGATGTGAACAATTTATGATGTGTGGCCAGCTTGGTGGTCCACACATAGTTAAAATATCATGTTACAATTAATGATTGCTAATCATTAATTCTTAAAAAAGGATGTTGATTGTATTTGTATACAATCATCATCATTATTCTGGAGTGGGGTAATGTATGTAACTCCCCCTCCCTTAGTCTGAGGCTCTGACGAAGTTTTACAAATTTTTCTACAATGTATAAAAAGGTAATATATAATTATTAATGTTAAAATTATTGATATAACTGTAATAAATGAATATTGTAAAACATTGTGTTTCTTATTATTTTTTGAAATTTCTACAATAATTTGTCTATTTTTAATATTTTCAAAATTTATATCTTCAATTGATATATTATTTATAATGTTCTTTTCCTTAATTATATTTATGAAATTTGGTTTTACTATATTTTGCTCAATTTGGTTAACAAAATTTTTAAATGTATTATTTTGAATGTTAATATGACAATTTTTAAATTTTATTAATTTTGTTCCTTCTAAAGAGATATTATCTTTTGAACAATTTTGATACAATATTATACGATCGGTTTGTTTTGTTAAAACTAATCCATTTTTTATTTCCTTAATTTCTGAATTAATTTCTCTTTTCATTGTACAATTGGCTTCCTTTGATTTAAATATGTTTTCAATACAATTGTCTTTAATTTCTTTTAAATTGTTTATTTTATTATCTTTAACATTATGGTCGTATGCATTACCCTCTCTATCTGTTAAAACTATTTGATAATTAAAGACTACACTTTTACTTTCTCTATTTGGAATAGGTTCCATTAAAATTTTATCAAATTCTTTTTCCGAAAAACTTGGTATCAAAAGAATTACAATGATTGCTTCCATTTCGCTAGCTACTGCTACTTTAATGTGTTCAAAACTGTTTATATCTTTTAGTAAACTGATTTCTTCATCTACTAAAATGTTTCTCGTTAAAATGCTTAATTTGCTTGTTAATATTATTTGCTCTAAATCATCTATATAATTCGTAAGGGAGTTGATGTCATGATCAATTTGAAAAATTGTTTTTATATAGTTTATTTCATTATGGAAATTAATATTTGTTCCCTTATTAATATTTGTTATATAGTTTGATATGTATAATTGCATGTTTCTAATATGTTTAGTTAAGTTTTTAATTTGATTTGATAGTTGTTCATAAATTGTTACTTGTTTATTATTTTCTTCTATTAATTTCTTGTTATTACTGTTTAAGTTATCAAGTGTTTCAGTTATTTCCTTTTTGTCTTCATCATCCATAGTACCAGCTATTAACTTTAAAGTTCTTCCTATTATATTCGCAAGCCCTCTTTTATTTCTTTTATTTTTGTTTAGTGTAAGTATATTAAATTTGTTTAATAGATTATGATAACTAGTGTTTAAAGAGATAAATAAACTATCGAGTAAATTCTCCTTAGAGTAAGAATTTTGTAATGATAAAATGTTTTTCCCAATATGATTTATGGCTATGTCCAAATCCGATATATTTATTGTATGTAAAATCTTAAGATAACTCTCTACTAATTTAATATTTTCTAATTTAATAGGTAAATATCCATTTTTATTATCAAAGTCCAGAATCTCTATTTCTGTTGTTGACTGTATGCTTGTTCTAAGAATTATGAAAAGTACTGGTATATATAAGTAATATCGTTCCATCTGAAAAATAAATTAAAATTATTAACTAATTTCAAATTCAGTTTTGTAGGGATCTTAATAATTCTATTCTGGATAATTGTTCTGTTGGGAATTTTACTTTTGTATAGTCTTGAAACTTTTTCTTTTTTTTCACATGAGTTTTGTAATATATGTGCCCTGACCTTTTATCTTTTATATGATCTTGATTAATATTTTCTCCGTCTATCTTTCTATATTTAGAATGATTCTTACCTCCTCGTACTTCTTTTATGTAATTAATACCATCTTCTATTTGATTTTCGTCTAACCTGTCCTTATTTAATCTTTCGATAGTTTTTTGTTTCTTTTCTATGATTTTATTATAAATTTCGACATACTGAGCTTCCTTTATTTTTCCTTGAACAAATTCGATTGGCTTTATCTTGGTCGTGGAATGTATACTATTATTATAATAGCCATTTATTAAAATCATTTGTTCCTCAATACTAAAATGTCCTTTCGAATGTTTTAAAAGCCTTAAATGCTCGTTGATAGTATTATGCAATCTTTCGATATCGGAGTTCCCATTGTGATTGGAACTAGAAGTAAATTGTATAGATATATTTTGTTCTCTCAGGAACTCTTTCATTAAGTTAGATTTCATTCCCAGCTCATTGTCTGTTACTATTTTGCCTATATTACCATAAGTACTAATAAATCTAGTTAGAGCTTTTCTAAATTCCTTTTCTGTGCGATCTTTAATTTTTACTAAAAGAGCAACTTTGCTGAACTTATCTATCATTGTTGCAAATAAAGATTTCCGTATAGAGTAAAATACATCTAAGTGTATAATTTGATTTGGTTTATCCGGAGTTTCAGTTGTTTTGTATGGTATTTTAATAGGATTTCTTACATATTTTTCTAAAATACATATCTCACAATTATTTACATAATTTTTATCTTCATGTTGGGACAGTAATATTCGAACTTGATTCCCTCATAAATTTCGTTTATTCCTCTGTGGTTGTTTTCTAAATGTTTTTTCTCAATTAATTTTTCAATTTCCTCTGGGTTAATAATGTCTATTAATAATCTTTTACAACGAACAATTTTGTATTTCTTAAAATGTCTTAAATATATTGAATTTATTTTGTTAAATGTTTCATCATCTGTAAATAGTGCGTTCATGTAGTTTGGATTTAGATGATTTTTAAATATCATTATAATTGTGGCATCATCCAATTCTTTTGCTTTAATTATTTTCCTTTTCTTATTAAAAATTTTTATATTCTTTATATTTAATGATCCTGATTGTTTTGTTTCCAAAATAATTTGATTTTTGTAAAAATTTATTGGTGTTCCTATTTGTTTAATTGATTCATTAGACTCTTGTTCTGGGTTATCTATAATTTCATTTGGATTGTCTTCGCCATTTTCATTTAAGTTAATTTCAATTCTACTAAGACAATCAGCTACTTTATTTTCTTGTCCTTCTTTATAATGTATAGTATAATCATACTCTCCTAACTGTAATTTCCGACGAATTAATTTACTATTTGGCTCTTTTAAGCTATTTAGCCATACTAAAGACTTGTGGTCGGTAAAAAGTTTAATTTTTCTTCCATATACGTATGGTCTGAATTATTTTAAACACCACACAATTCCTAAGCATTCTTTTTCGATTACGCTATAATTAAGTTCTGATTCATTTAAAGTTCTGGATACGTAAGTAATTGGTTTATTTTCTTGTGACAGTACTCCGCCAATAGCAAAATTGCTAGCATCAGTTGTAATTTCAAATTCCTTATTAAAGTTAGGATATATCAATATGGGAGCACTTATTAATTTTTCTTTTAAATAGTTAAAACTTTCAATATATTTTTCATTGTACGGATTTATTACCGCATCCTTTTTTAAACAAACTGTAATTGGTTTACCTATTTGAGCATAATTCCTAATGAATCTCCTATAATAGCCAGTCATTCCCAAAAATCTTTTAATGTCAGTAACTGTCTGGGGAATTTTAAAATTTTTAATTACTTCGATTTTCTTTACATTTGGGGCGACTCCCTTTTCTGTAACAACGTGTCCAAGAAATTCAACTTCTTTTCTTAGAAATTCACATTTATCCAGTTGTATTCGTAATCTAGCGTGTTTCAAATTTTTTAATACAGATTTCAATGATTTAATATGTTCCTCTAGCCCATTTGAAAATATAATAATATCGTCCATGTAGACCATGCATTAATTTCTTTTTACATTTTCTCTTAAAATATTGTCTACTAATCGTTGAAAAGTGCTTGGTGCATTTTTCAACCCGAATGGCATTCTTCGAAATTCGTAATGACCATTGTCCACAGAGAAAGCCGTTTTCTCTATATCTTCGTGATCCATTTCAATTTGATGGAACCCACTTTTCAAATCTAGAATTGAGAAATAATTACTTCTTCCTAATCTGTCTAAAATATCGGTTATGTTCGGAATAGGGTAACTATCATCAATAGTTTTTTCATTTAATTTGCGGTAATCTATTACCAAACGCCATTTCTTTTTCCCAGATGCGTCTAGTTTTTTAGGTACCACCCAAACAGGGCTATTATATGGACTTTTACTCGGTTGAACTATTCCTGATTCCAACATTTCTGTAATTTGTCTTTGAATTTCCGATTTATGTATGTACGGGTATCTGTAAATTTTACTTTTTATTGGTAAATTGTCTTTAGTTATTATTTTATGCTCGTGAAATTAAGAATTTTACTTTCCTCAAAAACTTGTTTAAATTCCTTTATTGTTTCCATTAATTTTGAAGATTCCTCTGAATTTAAATGTTCTACTCTTAAATGTTTAATAATTTCTTCTTTTGGTTTTGTGTTTTCATTGCAAATATTTTCACTTCCATTATATTCATTAAAATTGTGAATTTCTAAAATTTCTATAGTTTGGAATGGTTTATAAATATCAAAAACATGTACCTTGTTATCTGAATTATTTATTTTGACTACAGATGTGAATTCATCTACCTCGTATATGCCTTCCACTAAATTGACCTTTTCGTCTAAATTTATATTATTTATTAGGACATTTCCTTTGTACTTGTACAGGATCTATTCTATATACACTACTTACTGTTGGATTACTTGGATATAATTTAAATCGTTTTGAATTTAATTCAAAGATATTTGTTTCATAATTTATTATTGCTTTATATTTCTTTAGAATGTCATTTCCTAATAATCCTTCATATTTGTCATGAAAATTTATTACAATGAACTGAAAATATTCATTGCCCAGTTCGAATTCTTCAAATGCTTTAACGACTACTTTCTTATCAACTAAAGTATTTTTATTGAGAGCTTTCAATATTTTGGGTTTTTTCAGAAATTGTATTTTATTACTTTTAAAAATGTTTAAGTTGACGAGGGAATTCGTTGATCCTGTATCTATTAGAAATTTACAATTATTTATTACTATATAGAACAATTCGCTTCTCTGATCATCCGAAAATTTCCAATTTCCATTGGTGTTGGCATATTATCTTTATAATCATTATTATTATTGTTATTACTAACATTAGGTGAATTTTGATAATGATATGGGTTATTATGTTGTATATTATTATTATTATTTGGGGTTACTTGGATAATTGAATCGATGAATGTTGCTATTAAGAAGGTTAAACTACTGCTTTCATACATTTCGTATTAAAAATGTACTATTTTCTTGCCTAAACACAAATGTTGTTAATAATTCCACAGCGCAACACTGTTTTGATCATGATTTCATATTTTTGCCATCATTTGGTGACCGTGATATTCAAAATTTACTCTTGCTCTCAAATTTGTGATTTACATTGAAACAACAACAATGCATGACCATGACGAGTCCATGACCGCCAGCATAACAGCGGCCTAAGTGTAGTAGTTAAAATATGCGATCATTAATTTTTCAAGAAAATTTTCGTTGTGTCAAACGTTTTTTCTGAATTTTTTATTAGAAATGGTGAATTTTTGGTTCTAAATATGCATTTTTAAATCAAATTTTACACACTACAAAGGAGTTTTTTCAAAATATTTTCATAATTTTTAATTTTTAAAAAAATAGTTTTTTGCCAGTCATAAGTTTCCGATATTTATGCAGCTGATAATAAAATGCTAAATTAAAACATAAATTTTCATTATTTCAGCGAGCTGGAGGCGATGAACGCACAAGATCCGGCCGAGCGCGATGCAGCCATAGCCAAGGAGAAGGCGGGAGTGCAAGAGCTTAAGTTGCAGCTGGCAAAAAAAAATCGTGGCATTGTGGCGATACAGCGTCAGCTAGATAACATACCAGATCGCACTGAGCTAGCACAATATCAGCGTCGCTTCCATGAGCTCTATAATGAAAGTAGGTTTGAATTAAGAACAGTTGCAATATAAACTAATTTTTTAATTTGTATTCTCCTTTTGCCGCTCAGTGAGTGCCAAGCACTTAGAGACCAAACAATACTACACGCTCTACAATACTCTCAACGACAAGAAACGCTATCTGGAAAAGGAGCTCTCGCTGCTGAACTCTATCTGTGAAGCCTACAACATTGGCATGCAAAGTGCACACGGACGCGAAGACTTTCTGGAAAAATTCGAGGCAATTGTCGAGGGAGTGCAACAGACGCGCGAAAAGGTGCAACGCAAATACAACGATGAACAGACAAAACGCGATGCTCTTAATAAGGAACTGCAGGCGCTACTCGAGCTGCAACGCCAGTATGCAGCTGCAGTCAAGCAGCTGACGAAAGAGTGCCAACGCTGTGAGCAGCTGCAGCAGCATTTAAAGTCCATACAACACTAGCAGCTGAGCATCACCCAATTCGGCATAAGCCATTAACTCACTTAGACATACGTTAAACTAATAGCAAACATTTTATTTTGTGTTCTTCTTTTAAATAGTCCTATTTTTTTTTGTTATTTAAGAAACATAACAAAAGAATTAAAACCAGTAGCTCAAGCTTATTGAGCATGTTATGATAACACTTACATATATATTTATAAAAACGATAAATTAAATAAAAAAATTCCAATTTTTGCAATTATTAGTCCTAGCCATAAATTTAAAGTAAAACTTAAACCTAACTAACTTAAAGTCAATGCAAGCAATTTAATGTAAGCCTGTCTATCAGCAGCAACTCGCTAAATAAAGTCAACTCAAATTTAAAAACAAACTATTGGCCTGTCCTGTGTAGTAAATTGTTAACAATGATTCAAGTTTTCGTTGCAGACATCCAGGACAAGTTTTTTTCCAAGAAGCTAGATTCCCAAATCAGTGGCAAGTTTTTACTATAGAATTATTTCACAACTTTCCATAAAATTCATTCTTAGTTTAGTTTTGGTTTTTGTTTAATTGATAACCATCTAAAGTGCCCAACAATTAATTGTTGTTGTATCTTTTGCTGGGTTCGAAAACTGTTGCTAATAATAATTCTTTATCGATTTAAAGTGCCCACAGGAATGAGAAAACAATTATCTTAATTGTATTCGTTTATACCAAATACTCGTATATAACACGATTCCTTCCATCCTTCCTTCTTCTAGCGGTTGCCTGACTGCATCGTTCAGGCTTAACGTTTCCCCAAAGACTTGTTTAGCTTCTTACGACAGCGATAGCCATTGCGTCGCTAATGGGAATGGTGAATGGTGATGACGATGGTAGCCTTTAATCGTTTTAATTAATTAATGGCAAATGTAGTTGTTATTAGTAGAAATTACAATCGACAAATTTCTTAAAGCAACACAGATACACTAACACACAAGCACACATTGTGACACACAACAACATAACCAAATGTTTCTCGTCTCCTGCATCTTCCGTATATATTGAATGTAAGCTTACATATGTAAGCATTGTGATTTACATGGAAATAATAATGATTGAGTTTTTTAAAGTGAAACTTCTTAGGCGGTGATTTAATATTGAGAGTATAAGTTTTAGAGTCTCGTAATAAAAAATTTTCGTCATGAAAAGTATTGCGAACGTTACGTTCGAGTCTCGCAACGTTTTTGTGTAGATAAGCGATGTTACTTTTATTTTTTGTTTTTTCTATTTTTTGTGATGTTTCTATTGGATCCCCCAGAAGGCTGACAGATAAAGTGTAGGGTATGAGAAAGTTTAGGAAAATTTTTTGCCAGACCCCCTTTTACCGCCCACAAATCAATAAAAGTGCTATATTTCGAACGGTTTTGATCGTATTTGACTTAAATTGTAATTTAGTTTGTATGGTTACTGTTGGCAACTACACTAAAAATGGGTATCCACTCCTCCTTTTACATCCCACAATTCAATGAAATTGCTTTATTTAAGACAGCTTTAGTCGTATAAGACTTAAATTCGGTAATTTGTATGGTTACTTTCGGAAACAGTACTAAAAATGGGCCTGGTCGCTTTATAAGTCACGCCCACTTTTTGATAAATCATTAAAATTTACTATTGGGCTGATTGCGCTGAAATTTTGACAGTCGATTTGTTTCGAGTACTAGATAGTTTAGGAAAATGTTTTGCCATGCTCCCTTTTATCGCCCACAAATAAATAAAAATGCTATATTTCGGACGATATTGATCGTATTAGACTAAAATTTTGTTATTTTTGTTTGCATGGTCACTGTTGGAAACGGTACTAAAAATGGGTGTCCACTAGGGCGGGTCGAAAAAAAGTTCAAATCCTCACCCCCTTATCGCGGAAGTGTTTTGGCACCATACAAATTTTTTTAAATGTTCTCAAAAAATAGCCAAACGGGCTTTTTTCATAACTTCGTTATTTGGTTACGGACTATCAAGTTTAATACATCGTTGTAAAGATCTTAACTTCCAGCATGGTTTGCTGTTAGAAGGTTCTCTGAGGTCACCTTCGAGTAGTAATAACTTTTTGTAGTGTTTTTTCTCCAAACCCCCAAAACCGCAATTTTTTTTACATAAAATTAAAGCTTACATAAAACAAACAAAATTTTTTAAACTTAATTTAAAAAAAATTATGTTTAAATGTTAAAATAGATTTCAGATAATTAAACTTTACGTACTTGTTCATATAATGTTCTTGTTCAGATAGAATTATTTATTTCGGAATTCAGGTAGCTGTTTCTTTCGAAGACATTATTTAAAAAAAAAAATTATAAAATTAAAATGCCTTCATGTTGACACGATTTCAACCCTCCTAGTCATCCGAAAAAAAGGATTGTTAATTAGTAAAAATTTTGCTAAAACCCGGATAAGGGATATAGCGACATTGTAATTTTTCGCGAAATGGCGACTGTTTGAAAAATAAAGTATTTTTTTGGTCTTTTCAAAGTTCGTAGTTCGGGCTATCGGTCCATTATAACTTGAGATATCATGTCAACCGTGTTGGAAAAAGAAGTTTCGAGAAAAACGCGTTTAGAGTTTTTAAGTTGGGTTTCAGGGTCTAACTAACGACACTAAAATGGCTATAACTTTTAAAATAATTCGAATTTAAAAAAATTATTTTGAGGATATTTTCTTAAACACATAAATTATGGAAAAAAATGAATTTCTTTAATTTTCTACACTAGAATGCTGCCTTAAGGACAGCGTTTAAAAACTTATAATATTTTTTATTTCCTTTGCTGCTGTTGAAAGTTATGCTTCTAAAAATCAAACAGTCGCAGTGAAAACAAAAGCAAATAAAAAAAAAGCAAAAAAATCTGCGAAGAACTTCAGCAGTCGACAGTTTCAGCAGTTTTTGTTTTGATTGACTGAAACTGTGGACAAAATCGAAAGTCGAAGCAACAGCAACTGTTCAACTTTTGAAAGTCGAAACAGCATCAGTTTTTCAACAGACGTAGCAGACTGTTTTGCTTTTATGCTTTGTGCGGATGCATTTGTTTGATCGCTTTCGTGCCAACTTTTTTGCTTTTCGATCGCAAATGGCTTTTCAGTTGGACACTGGGGTGGACCCTAAAGAGGTGGTTTTTTATTTTAAACTCTTTGTGTATGTGGTGGCAAGGGTCGCTGATTTCGTATCTGATGTAAGAATTTCAAAAAGTTGTTTTGACACAAAGGTGGAGTCTAAAAATGTGTTCTTGTGTCAAAAGTGTCAATGAAACTTTTTGAAATATCAATCCAAAAAACACAAATTTATGGTCCACCGTAGTGTCCTATTGAAAAGCGATTTACGATCGAAAAGCAAAAAATTGGGACAAAAGCGATCGAACGAATGCATCCGCACAAAGCATAAAGGCAAAACAGTCTGCTAGGACTGTTTAAAAACTGATTGGCTTTCAAAAGTTGAACAGTTGCTGTTGCTTCGACTTTCGATTTTGTTCACACTTTCAGTCAATCAAAACAAAAACTGCTAAGACTGTCGACTGCTGAAGTGCTTCGCAGTCTATTAGATATTTTTTTTTGTTTTTGCTGCGACTGCGACTGTTTGATTTTTATCAAGCACAAGTTTAAGCAGCAGTAAGTTTTGAATTTATGTAAACAGTGATTGCTTTAAAAAGCAAAAATTTTACGACTTTTGCTACTTTGACTACAGCAATTTTATCACTGCTTAAGCTTAGTATGCTGTAAAAGCGAAAGAAATTTTCCGTAAGAAAAGCATTGCGTTTTTGAAAGCGAAAATGAAGCGAAATTTTTTTTCGTTGGTTAGTACGCTGTTGAATGAAAAATTTGTTTAATGCAGCCAAGTTCACAACCACGATTGGAGAGTTAAGATGTCAAAATTTCGCTGTCTTTTATATGTCGGTACATTTAATTGGCGTGGAAATTTGACATTCAACAATAGTGTTCAACTAACACATTCAATAAAAAGGTTATAGTAAGTATGTGTTAGTGTTGAGTCTACACTAAAATTTCGCGTGTAGCTTAATGCCTAAAAATTTTCGTTCCTACAGCATACTAAGCTTAAAGGATAAAGACTAATTTGTAGTCTTATGGAATATTAAGAGTGGAGGCAAGTATGTTTTTTCTAAATAAACAAGTACATTTTACAAACAAGAATGTAAAGTTTTTTTCTCTGAAATCTATTAAAAAATATATTAAACATGACGATCTGGCGTCATATAATAAAGATTTTACTAAAAGACCGTTTTGTACGCCACTGAAGTTTTCAACCGCTATAACTTTTTGTTAATGAATAAACACGGATACTTTTTCACAGAAGTTTGTTAGTTTTATATAAGCTTTAAATTTATGCAAAAAAAAGTTGAGGTTTTGGGGGTTTGCAGGAAAAAACACTAAAAAATGTAATTCGAATGTAAAATCGAAGGTGACCTCAGAGAACAATACCTTCTAAGAGTAAACCAGAAATCTTGATAATCCGTAACGAAATAACGAAGTTATGACAAAAAGACCGTTTTGGCTGTCTGGAGACATTGAAAAAAAATTTGTATGGTGCCAAAACACTCGCGATAAGCTTTCATTTTAGGTGGTGAGAATTTGAACTTTTTCGATCTGCCCTAGTGTCCACGCCCCTTTAAAAGCCCTCAAATAAATGAAAATGCTTTATTTAAAACGGTTTTGGTTGTATTAGACTAAAATTTGGTAATTTAGTTTGTATGGTTACTTTTGGGAACTGTACTAAAAATTGGCGTGGGCGTGGTCGCTCAAATAAAAAATGGACTACTGGGGCGATTGCGCTGAAATTTTCACAGTCGATTTGTTTCGAGTATGAGATAGCTTACTGAAATTTTTGCCACATCCCCTTTTACGGCCCACAAATCAAAAAAAATTCCATATTTCGGATGGTTTTGATCGTATTAGACTAAAATTTGGTAGTTTAGTTAATATGCTTACTTTCGGATACTGCACTAAAAATGAGCGTGGTCACCTTATAGTTACGCCCATTTTTCAGAGGATAAGAGTGGAGTGAAGCAAAGTGCGCCAGGTATAACCTGAATTTAGCTGAAGTTTTGGCAGACGATTTGTTTCGAGTACGAAATGGTTTCAGGAAAAAGGTGTTGCCGCATTTAGTAATTTATTTTCTATTTTTTGTGTGTTGTATGGAAACCCCCAGGAGGATGGCAAATAGAGTGTAGGTGTGTTTAGAAGTGAAGAAGTTTCACTTCTGTACTGTATACACGCTATACTGTGATTTTTTTTCTTATAAAATATAAGAACTTTAAAGGTAAGCATGCATATTAATTGTAATGTGATAAAAGAATAAGTAGTTTGCATTTTATGAGTAAACACAAGTTTAGTTTAATTACAAACTTCAGAAAGTTATTTATATACGGTGAGTATTATTTGTGAATTATTTAAAATTTCAAAAATTTGTTATGAAAAAATTAGTATATTTTTGTAAATTATTTGAAATTACAAAAACTTGTATGAAAGAAATGAAGACAATTGTCGAAAATTTTTAAACATGGATTTTTTTACTGTATACTTTATTAATAAAAAATTTATTTAACTAATTACCTTTTATAAGCTTAATGTTCTGTTTTTTACTTAAGGACTTATTTAAATTAATTGCAATTGATTTCTTATTTCTTCAAAATAAAATTATAACATGATTTTAATTGTGAGCTTCCATAATAATTTTTTGGAAATCGAAAAATGTGTTTTACAAATTTTAATAGCAATGAAACGTAATAAAATTATATTTTTAAATGTTTATTTTGCATAAAAGTCAATTCAAACAAAAAATTTAAAACTATAAAGGAACAGTGAAAGGAATAGTGAAATTGTAATTGTTTAATGTGTGATTGTTAAATTTTATTTTATGTTTCAAATCAACAGACACATCAGTTTTAATGTAAAATTTAAATTTATAAGTTCTTCTGTCTTACAATTTTGTTCATCTAAAAAATCTATTAAAAATTATTGTTTTTATATTCTTACCACAATACAACATTTTGCATTCGTTTTACGATACCAGCGAACGTCGGAGGAGAAAAATTGACTAAATATTTTATTTGCATAGAAAACACAGACCATTTAGCCTGAGCACTATTGCAAGAAATTATATAAATTCAAAAATTTGGTCAAATACACTTTTTTAAAAAGGAACAAGTGTTATGAAAAGACTTGACTGTTTTAGTTTGATGTTCTTGATTAACTCAAGTGTATTGTTATACTTATTTAACTTGACGCTTTGGCAATATCAAAGTGTCAAGTGATGATTATTTATCAAAGTTTAATGTGATTAATTTCAATGAATCAGTTGTGTATTTTCTCACTACACAAGAACAGATAAAGACTTAAAAATAACACAACAAAAAATAGATTGTCTTCGGACAATTTTAAAAAAATTTTAAAAATAATTATAAAAGGGGAACTATATCATTATTTTATTAAAAATAATACGTTACAAAAAACTTCATCGTCCGATGGCTAAATAACTTCAAAATAAGCTTTGCGGCTTAACGATCCCACATGTTGTTAAGCCTTACTAAGCTAAAAAATTTCGAATGGACGCATGTATAGCGTTTTGGCAGCAGTGGTGATAATAAATGAAATATTAGAATATAAAGATCATTTTTAAAGTTAACTCTTCCTAAACTATATCAGCCTAACCAAAAAACATTTAAATGTCGACTCTAAGTTTAGTTTGATCTTTTCTGACATTATTTCTATAGAATTTGTTGTCAAAAAGCTTACACTAAATTTAGAGCCGACATTACAATCTTGTTTGGTTAGGCTGTATGTTTATAAATTTTTATTTTAAAATTTTTATAATTTTATTTAAAGACATTTTTGTATAAACTTTTGTTGACAATCTAACCAAATCCCAGGATCCCAAAAATCCCGGGGTTTTCAATTTTAAATCCCGGGACTGTCGGGACCGGAAAAATTCCGGTATCCCGGGATTGCATCCCCTGGTCACAGCTTAATCACTTACGACTACAGAAAAGCGAGGTTTAGCAGAAATAAGAATAAAATATCATAGATTGATTATTATAACATGTTTTTGGTGCTTTTGGTGCTTTTCAGAATTTAAATTGATCTTTAAAATTTAAAACCTTTAATACAATTTCTGAATTTCAATTGATCTTTTCTGAAGTTCAAAAACTGAAGACAAATCATTTAAAAGAATCCGAGTTCACCAACAAAATTAAAACAAAAACATTGTAAAGTTACTATTCCTCCAATAAATAATTTTATGTTTAAAAACTGATTTACAACTTGGTTTGTTTGGATAATGATAACACAAAAAATAAAAAATTGAAAAACATATAACCAACAACTTTGACTTTTGATTCAACACAAAGTTTTTGCGCCAAAAATGCTATAAATGTCATCACAATGATAAAAATTGTTGGCGCAAGTACGTCGTATTTGATCTTAAATCTCAGGCATTTTATTTTTTATCTAAACTATACGTATTTAATCTCACTAAGAAGCTCCCTTCTACTGAAAATCTCATCGATGTCGTGGAAGTGCATTTGTTTCAGCAATTCGGTTGGTTTTATGCAACAGTTGAACAAAATAGTAATGGCCATTCCAAGAATTGATTTTGGGGTTCCTTGTTCAGTTGTAGGCTAAAATATTTAATACTATATTACACTTAATAATCCAACAGATCACTCAAAAATATTATGGAACGCGGTGATTTTCAATACCCAATGTAAAGATTTTAGTGTTATTTCAAAGAGCTTCTTATTGTCAAAAGCTTTCTTATAATAGCTTTTTAACAGTTACAGTCCCTTGGTGAAAAAACCAAAATACAGAAAAAATAATTTTGTGTAACAAAAAATTGCAACAACCTGCAAAATGACTGCAGAAACGAAAGCTACATTTGGCACGGTTTTAGTACACGATCGCGAGCAAAAACCACAACAATGCAAATAATGTTTTGTGCTTGTAAAACACGCACTTGTAAAAAACGTTACCAAGGCTCATTTATAAGATTGTGGCACTTGAGAGCGAGCTCGGTCGGACTGTCAGAATGGATGAAAAGAAATCAAGAAAATGAATGTAAAGACCCCTTTTACATTGATCAATTCTTGTAGTCAAGTTTTTTTGACGTTCTCTTTTGAACTTGACGAAAGCTTTCACATTGGTCAAGACTTGAATTCAAGTTCTTGTCTTCTTTCCTTGTTTTCTAAAAATAAAACGAGATAGGTAGCAAGCAAATGAATTATAGTTTATAGAAATTTGCAAACTGAATTTTATTTTTTTACCACGATGGAAGTTAACAAAACGTTTTTGCTTTAAAATTTAATGCAGAATTAAATTATATTAAATGCAAAAAAAAATTTAATGCAACCGAAGTCTAACAAACTCACATTGAAGTTATGGTCACTGTTATGCAGAGACCAAAAAAAATAAACACTCAATTACTCTGTTTGACTTCAACTGAAGACATAATTTTATTTTCTGTTATTTATAGTTTACATTTGATTACTTAGCTTAATAATATTCGCTTATTGTTATTTTGACATATTTCTTAATAAGTTCCAATTTGTAACTTAGCTTAATAATATTTGCTAATTGTTATTTTGACATATTTCTTAATGAGCTCCAATTAAAATATTGCTCAATTATTATTTAAATGTTGGAATTAAAATATTGCTGAGTAAGTTTGCTTATTGTTATTGAAATTACATATTGATTAATAAGCAAACGCGACTTAACAAGAACGAAATGAATATAAATTTAGGCCAACTTAGTCTACCTGTCAACAATATTTGGCTGGCTTGTGACTAACAGTGGGCTTAACTATTTGGCTGGCTTGTGGCTAACAGTGGGCTTTACTTTGATATGCGAAAAATAAAATAAAAAGCACTGTCAACAACGCAAAAATAACAAAAGGAACACGAAAAATTGCCGGTACAGCTTCAAGTTTCTTTTTCCCTTCCGTCGCTTCCGATGTGCGGCGAATTGCCTACAAACTCTGAAACTTGACTTCAAGTCTTGATCAATATAAAAGGGGTCATAGAACAAAGAAAAGCACAGTGACAGTTCGAACAAAGGCGGAAAAAGAGTGCAATTCTCTCAAGTGCCACAACCTTATAAATGAGCCTTGAACGTTACCATGGCAGAATTAGAGAAGGTATATGCATTTCAGACTGCGCTCTCTTTCTCATATCCAAAATTGTCAAACTCAAGCATTTTGCTATTCTTGCCTATTTTCGCTTTCTTATCGCATTCTCATCGTTTTCAGATTTTGTATGAGCTGTCAACTTTGTTTTGACAGTTGCGGCAGTCTCCCTCTCCAAAATGCATATACCTTCTAATTCTGCCATGAACGTTACCATTCGTTCCGATCTCTCTCTTCTGCGTGCTGGTGGTAGTGCTAGTGTTGGAATCGAAAAGCCACACACGGAATGGACAGAGAAACAGTTTTTGTAAGCTTTCATAGCGCTACGTATAAGGTACAGTTTTTAAAGTAGAATTACGTCTTAGAGCCCGAACAGAATCAAAAGTCGTTACTACCGGCGATCCTCTCTGGTCGCCAGACACACAGAACCCGTCCAGAATGAAAGCGATTGCGACTGACGATGCAGGGTTGCTTTTATATAGCATAGTTTTGTTAGCAGCCATATTTTCTTTGTTGTGTAAGTGAAACAGAAACAAAAAAGAAACGTGAGTACATAGCAAAAACTATGAAATTGTCTTTGAACATACCCAATTGTTGGCAAAATATGGCACCACTAATTGTACTCAGAAAGGAAATCACCGGTCGTTAGAGAAAAAATAGAATAGATTTTATTCAATTTTACTCTAGCGATAAGTCGCTACGACTCTTGCTCAGTGATTTCATTTTGGACGGCTTTGTTAACTTGCATGTGTTCTGTTGTGTGTTCGACATCACAAGTCGTTACGACTTTTGGTTCTGTTCGGGCTCTTATAGCGCGGCTTAGAGCCCGAACAGAACCAAAGCGGATGTCGGTTGTCGGATTCGCCGTGCTACAAAATACATGAAAATATATGCAGCCGCCAAAAGTGAATTCGCCGTAGAAATGCGTGACGGGAAAACGCCAGAATAGAATCTATTCTAATTTCTCTCTGACGAGTGGCGGATCTCTCTCTGAGTGACTTAAATGTTGCCATATTTTTGCTAAATATTGGGTACGTTCAGTGTTATTTTCTTAGTTTTTACTATGATCTGACATTCGGTTTTTGTGCCTGTGTTGTATTCATGTGAATTCAAAGCAAAATATAAAATAATTTGTATCATTTCCAAAGAAAATGCAACCGTGATCCGACAACCGCCACCGCTCCAATTCTGGACGTGTTCTCAGCGTATTTCGCTGAGAGAGGCCCGCCATCCGACATCCGCTTTGGTTCTGTTTGGGCTCTTATATGTGGGACTCATTTTCGCAAATTTTTTCAAGCAAATGTAACGTTTTTAGTAGACACTTTCGAGTATACCTACAGCATTTCATATTCATTGTTCAAAGGTAAAATAAATCTTATCGGGCGAATGAAAAGAATAACTAATTTTAGATCTTGCCACTTCCTTAATAAAGTAAAAAACAAAATCCAAAAAGAAAAAAAAATCACATTTTTGTATGAGATAAATCAAGCATTATCTTCAGTAGCTGCCATATTAGCGTTATGGTCCAGTTAGCCTCGCATGGCAGAGCAGCGCATGCAACGCAGATAAAATGCTTCAGTAGCTGCCATGTTAGCGTTATGGTTGTTGGAATGGTTAGTGCCGAAATCACGAACGCTGATTTCGTTTGTTGAAGCTATTCCTTTTACATATATGTATGTGTATTTATCATTAACTGCTTCTGCTGTTGTTGTTGTTTTTATATATATAACTATACCCAGTAGTCCAAGTCTCAAAGAAATCTTGAAAGAATCATGCACGATTTTTCTTTATATTTGACGAAACATGCTGATGTGGTCATAAATTTCACTGATGAAAATCTCATATAAAATTTCCCAATTCGTGTACTGTTTTAACAATGTCTGCTTTCAATGAACGACAACAAGACAGATGCGTTAAAAAAATACATTTTTTGCGAATTTTTTTTAACCCAGATCTGCCGACGGGCTTATTAGCGTAACAATCTTTGCATTTTTTTCTTAATCCCTTTAATCTGACATAGTGTATTGCAATACTGATGAAAAATTAAAAAAAATTTTTTTTTACTTGGATTTTGAAGCCGTACTACATGTAGTCGCCATCAAATACATCATCGAAAATCTTCAAATTTTTGGTATTCATTTGAAGTGAAAATTGCTCTTTTTCACGAAAAACTCCGTCACTTTAGAAGTGGAAAACTCTCCCTTAATTTTAAAATTAATTCTAAAACTTATCGTTGGGGGCAGGTATTTTATATGTAGAAACTGTGTACCAAGTTAGAAATGAATAAGTAATGCAGTTTTTGAATGACAGTGAACACGGAATTTTAAAAAGTGGTTTTAAGAAAAACTCGTTTCAAATGTTTGCATTCGGAGCTACAGTGTTAGAGGAGAGGGGACAATTACGTTAGTTACCCTACAAAAAAAGATATTTTTTCATTTTTCAAAAGTGAAAACCCTACCCCTCCCATAAAGGATTACCGACATAGTGAGGCTCATGCAGTAAATTTCTTGAAGAAATCATTATGACAAATTCGTCAACGATGCTTATTGCAGGGTCAGGATACATATCAGTTGCTTTAATTTTTGTAGTTTGTAATTCTTTGTTAATCTTTAGCAAGATTAGGAGTAAAACGCAATGCAGTTTTATAAATATTTTTTAACTGGTATTTTTTGACTTTAAAAAGTTTATTTATATTAAAAAATCAAATAGACAAGCAAGTTAAAGTTTAAAGCCACCAATCAAATACTTTTGATTTAGAATTGGCTTTTGGGTTATCCTCCACAACATTGGGAGTATCCTGTATTGACATTGTTTTAACACGATACATACCTAATGTGACCAACCGTACTCTTTTTGGAAGTTTTGTACTTATTTTTTGCTAGCTGTACTTCTTGTATCGTAGTACGCTAAAAGTACTTCTTTTTACTTATTGACATCTTTTTAACATATATTTGGCAAATTTTTCATAAATCAATTTACAATACACATTTCTAATTACTGCAAAAAAATATTTTATAAAACTATCTTTTTTAACTAGAAAAATTCAGTTTGCCTGTTCTTATGTTAGTTTCGTTGCTTCTGCACACTTAACAGTTTACTCTCCTGAAAATTTAAGATTTTTGAGTTTTGACGGTTATCTACTGCAAACGCGATATGGGCATTTCCACAAAAAAGGCTACCGTGACCAAAAAATTAAAAATTATTAAAAACTTATTATTTGATCATAGATAATGAGAAACATTTTAATTTAAAGTATTTAAGCAATTTTCACATAAATTCATTTACCATGATGACCAAATCATTTCCACTTTTTCACAAATGCAGTTTTTCGTTTTCGTAAATGTTTAGTGCACGTTTCGAAAACTTTTTGTTTAAGTAAAAATGGAAGGCATTGGCTAAAGATAATGAAAAAATGGTTGAGGCAAGGTAAGAAAAATATATTAAATTTGTTTTTTAATTACTAAATTACATAATTACTTAACTACCTAATTACTTAATTACCTAATTGAACTACAATTGAAAAATTTGAAGCGTCCGACACGAAACGTCCGAACAAATAGAATTATTTACTGTGACCACACTATGCGCTTGATAAAGACGACGTACGACTTTTCTGAAAGCTTGTTAAATTAATAAAAAATCTTATATTCCGACATTTTTGTATGGATAATAAGTTCGCAGATCTAGGCATAGATGAACTTTGTTCGAAAATGACTTCCGTTTCGTGAAACGTCCGAACGCATATTTAAAATAAAAATTTTGTTCCAAATTTAAGTTGAATAAAAATTTTAAAATATTTTTCTTGTTATACTAATAGAAAGCATTTTGATAATTTACACCTTTCCCAAATATATCTCTGGATCGTATTAAAAATTTTTAAAAGAAGCGTCCGAATAAAACGTCCGACACGCTGGATTTGCCCATATGTGCTTAGATATATTTAATATTGTTTGTTTATTTAATTATTGATTTTAAATAAAAAACGGTATTTCACCAAATTAAATTAATAAGCAATGAATTGTAAACCTGTTCTAATTTTTAATCTTTTATAATTAACTATTCTTGTTCAATGGATTTTACTTCCATATTTATTCTATGTACTTCTTTTGTACTTATTTTTAAAGTCTGTACTTGTACTTCATTTTGCTTTGAAATTCACATTATACATACCCAGTAACTTGTGTGAGAAGTATATATCCTATTTTTCGTGCCACAAGCCAATACAATCAGTTTTAAAAGGGTCAAGTTCTCTTGAATTAACTGAAAAATAAATACTTTGGCATTAATTTTTTATATTAAATTTTTTCCTCCTACTCCTACTTTTGTACGAATTTTTTAATGTATATTTTTGAGATTTTTTTAATCAATGTCAAAGATAGCAATTAATTTATTTATTACTTAATACTAAAAACTAACAAAAATTTACTTAGACTATCTCTATTACTGTACAAAAAGGAGATCTACGTCAACACTTACGAAACTGTGGCTTTTCTTACAATCTCTGCTCGTAATACTGATAAAATTGTTCACTGGGTTCAAAGATGCAACTCAAATATAGACAAAAGTTAAGCACTTGTTTACAAGAGTACATCAGCTGGCGGCGGCAGTCAAGTGCCGCAAACCTCACACAGTTATGTATGTTCCAATCTTAATTGAAAGCGTCCAATTACACCATATCCAATAGCGTTGTTACTAACACCATAAATTGGCAGTAACACCTTCTGTCACCATTCCAATTTCGGCTATATAATCGTTTGCTCTATTTTATGGTTCTTGTGAAACTTGAAATCTGTTGTTGTTTAATCCGGCAGCAATTTCATTTATTTATTAAGCATTTCATCTTAATTAGTTTTAGGGTGATTTTTGTTGCTTTAATTGTTATTTTAGTGACTATCAAATTATAGTTAATGCCTTCAACTGATTTAATATTCTTTTGAAACAATTTATATTCCACGATTTGCAAAAGAAATTTTAATTGTTTATAAGCCCATTGACTTCGAACAGGATCAGGCGATTGGCTGTGTAATTGAAGATATTTTGGCGATATCAGACTTTCAAATGTGTAGTTATTTTAAATAAAATTGATCCCCAAAACTTAATGATTTTTATTGAAGTGGTGAAAGCTATTTTTACTGATAAGCTTCGAGTTGAGTTTAACATTTAGTTTTAAAAACTTTGTAAAGGAACCAATGTTTACTTTAAAATCAAATAAATAAATTTAGAAATAAATCGTCAACATATATGAAGGACTGAAAATTTGGTTGTTTTTTTTCAATATGTATACTAGGGTGTCCCAAAAATATATATTTTTTATTTTGACAGATGTAAGCGACTTTTCCACTTCCAATTGACCTTAGAAACACCCTCTGTGAAGTGCATCTGAATTGGTAAAGGTTTAGAGGTCGCGAATTCATTTTCCAATTTTCCCATACGATTTGTATGGGGAAAAATCAGTTTTGCTGGTAAATTGAATTTAGAGCCATTATCTTTTAAGAAAAATGGTTAAAAAAGTGTTCCCTTAAATTTTGTCTGTTATGACACATCCATATTTCATTTTCATCGGATTATTATTTGGTGGTTGCCCAAAACGACTAAAAAATAAAAATATAAAAAAAAACTACTTGTTGTATCTTTTAATCCAGAAACATATACCAATCCTATGAATTTTTTCTTCATTGTGCATTCCAACTATCATTATCTAAAATGTAAGACCAGTAACAATAATGAAAATTGAGTACTCTAAGAGATATTAATTTTTAATGAAATAATTCTAAGTAAATGTATTCATTTATAAAGGTTGCTCCTAGAAGTGAGTCACAGACCACCAATGAAATTTGAAAATGTCAAAACAGACAAAATTTGAGGGAACACGTCTTTTTTAACCATTTTGCTTAAAAGATAATGGCTCTAAATTCAATTTATCAGAAAAACTGATTTTTCCTCATAAAAATCGAGTGGGAAAATTAGAAAATGAATTCGCGACCTCTAAACCTTTACCAATTGAGATGCGCTACACTGAGGATGTTTCTAAGGTCAATTGGAAGTGGAAAAGTCGCGGACATCAAAGACGATTTTTTTTGGGACACCCTAATATATACGCAAATGAACTTTGTTGCTGACACAACTAGAACTGAGTAATTGGCAATTATGTGGTCAAATACATAATTGACCTATGCTGTGCATCGACCATGCTTAGTTTTTTATTACGTCTCAAGTTTTATGTGTTTTAAATTTGTTGAATCTATGGCCGTTAGAGAGTGACTGACCTCTTCTGTTGATATTAACAATACAAGATCCGTTAACATTTTTCAGGCCATTGGTCACTAGGTCAAATACCTTATTTTGGTAGATTTACTCGAGTAATGTTCAAAACTACAGTAATAACAGAAGCAAAAACCATTTTCTACGTTCATAAAATGAACTCTTGGCTAATAAATATTAATATAAATAACAGGTCATTAGTTGGTCAAGCATTTGACCTGTCTGTATAGCATCCATCCAGCTTTTCCTAATCACTTGTGTAGTGTGTGTGTGTTTCAAATTTTGGCAAACCTATGACCGAGATAACAAACAGACCAATTCACACTGCGGCCAAACACCTCATTTAAGAACATTAACTGAAATATAAAGTGCATAAGCCATAATAATATTATTTTGTTTGTAAGTGAGGAAAATCTAAATTTTATTGATAATTTGCAAAGAGTACCCGGTTTTGCACAGGCCTCAAGTTTGTACGGGCTTAAAACTCCTTTTTAAATAACGATATCTCTACATTATTTTCACTTTGCCTCAAGTTCTTCCTTGCTTTCGTTGTTCCTGCTGATAGCTTCTATGCAAGAGCATGATATATTTACAATCTGTTAAAACTTTCTGTTAGATCGTCTTCGACTTGCTGAAATGTATTCGACACCGTTTGAATACTAAATGTGTTGACTTTTAGCTGGTGTTTGTGTTACTCATTTGTTTTGGTAATAAGTTTTTATTACATTTACACATATTTCTGAATTTAGAGCCTAGGAAGGTACCACGTCCCTCTTCAATCTTTCCCTATTTGGTTTAGTTGTTTACTCTGATTGATGGTCTATATTTTTAATAAAAGATCTAAAGCTATATTAATTACAAATAATCAGAATTTAACTAGTGAAGTTTTATGAAATTTGTTAAAGACCTGATCAAGAAATTGTTTTTATTGTATTATATTATTCTACTAGCATAAAAGCCTGTCCGACGACAGGTCCTCCGCACACTTCCGTTTTGAAGCCTTTTGCCGAAAACACTTTTTTCTCTTTTTAAAGCTTGATTTTTTATACACTTGATATGTGCAAAACACAAATGTACCACCATTGGCGTAGCAAACGGGGGAAAGGGTGGCAGTTGCCCCCCGCTTATTTAGCTAGATAAACAATTTAAAAAGATAGAAAAGATAGAACAAAATGTAGAGTTTGTAATGCAATTCCAATTTGAAAAAAATTCGGATACACTGAAAAAACTATTAAATGAAGTTGAAAAACTTGTTGCTTTGGTTTTGACTGTGCCTCATTCAAGCGGGGTCAAGGGTGGCAGTTGCCCCCTCGCTTATTTACCTCGATAAACAATTTTAAAATAAAACATCAAAAGTTATTCAAAATATTGTATCAGTTTTTTTTACAACGATAATATTTTTGTATTATATATTTTGCTCTGCTTTCTTTCTCTGTGTTTGCAAAAAGATAGAACAAAATGTAGAGTTTGTAATGCAATTCCAATTTGAAAAAATTCGGATACACTGTAAAAACTATTAAATGAAGTTGAAAAACTTGGTGCTTTGGTTTTGACTGTGCCTGCATTAGCAGCTTCATCTAAGCGTTATTTTAGTGTACTAAGACGACTTAAAACGTATCTTCCAGCAACTATGACACAGAAACAACCCACTCATGCGACTTATACACATTCACAAAGATAAAACCGAAGAATTGAATTCGATGGAGTTGGTGAAAGAGTTTGTTTCTCGCAGGGACAGAAAGAAACATTTTAGAAGAATTTAAATTGATATTACTTTTTGTATCTTATTGCATTTAAAACCATGTAAAGATATATCTAAACTTGCTTTATAAAAGCAACAATTATTTCTTATATTTTCATATTACCATATGAAAGATCCTTTAAAAAAACATCACTAATATCGAAATTGGAAAACTTTTAAAAATAATGAAATTTTAATATTTTCTTTATTTAGTTTTATATATTTTTTTATTTTGAAATTAAAATAAAAATTTGTTTATTCATATTCATGTTTCTTTTAAGAAATTTTGGTGATTTATTTTGCACCCCCATTTGTTCTGCCCCCCAGATAAAATTAGCTTCCGACGCACTTGTGTACCACTTTAATTAACACTTTACGTATTGAAGCAGTGTTGAAAAGTTAGTTCAAGTGTAAAAGTGCAAAAAGTCGAGTTTGGTAACAATCATATTCATACACAACTTTACAAACTGGCCTTGCAACCTTCATATACGTAGCAACTCAAGTGTCGTTTTGCGGCTGATACAATTATATTTTTGGGTACAATTGACTCAAATCGACTCAAAAGAATTTCATTAAATTCACCATAATTTTTTTATAAAAGGATGAAAAAAGAGGTAGTTAGATCAAAAATATTTTCTGTGTATACTTTTAGGCTGAGCATTAGATCTATAGATTGAACTAAAAGAATTTTTTTTGGCAAAAATTGACAAAATGGCGGCGTTTTTTCGAAATTAGCTGATTTTTTTTGACCAAAAACCCCTTGAAAACCAAAAATACTTTACCGATCTTTCTATCCGTAATTCAATCTATAGACTTATATGTGTACAATAACATATTAAAATTTCAGAACGATCAGTGTAGTCGTTTTTTTATCACGCCCGCCAACTCAAAAAATGTGATTTCTAGAAAAGTGCTTTAAAGTTTTAAGCACCGATTTTACGGCCTTGACGCTCTGCGTTTAAAACCTTCGCCATTTAACATTGAAATTCATTTCTAATTTTATGTCATTAAAAATAGATTCTTTGAGGTCTTTTGAACAAAAATCAATCATAAAAAAAATTAGATTTTTTGAAAATTCAGGTGTGTACTGTTCCCTTAATGTATTAAAAAACAAATTTTATGTAGTACTTTACTTTTACGTACTACAGTTTATCATCTATATTAATTTGATTCTCTTCAAAGTAGTCCCCATTGCAAGCAATACTCATATTTCAACGCATGCGAGTAGCGCAGAGTTCGGTTCTATCGTCAAAACTGTTTATGGTTTTTATCAATCAACTCAAAACCCAATCCATTCGTTTGCGGTTGACAGCAGGTTTTGTCATTCCTACTCCTACTCTAGGAAGAGACCAAATATGATTTTAATGAACTAAAAAAAAAAAAATCTTGAAGTGGATTTTGCTTGTCTGTTAATCCACAAGAGGATGGTTTGCTCCTTGGCCCCCTCTGTATGAGTATGAATGGTGTGGATCTTGTGGAATCAGTCACTCTTGACGTTCTAGGCATATCGAACCAATCTGATCAATGCTGGAACGATCATATCTGCGATATGTCGGAAGAAGCGGCCAAGTGCATAGGTTTTTTAAAACGGTGTAACAAATATTTCACTCCAGTTGATCTTCGCATTATCTACATCTCATGTATCTGGCCGAAAATGGAGTATAATTCGCACATTTAAGCAGGGGCTTCAAGATGTTATTTGGAGCTTCTGGATCAAATTCAACGTTGTGCGATATATTTGATAGGGGATGCAAATATTTCATCCTCTCTAAACATCGACGCAATGTTGGTTGCCTCAGCCTTCTGTGCAGGTACTACTTTGGGAAGTGTCTTGGGAATCTCGAAGAAGATTCATGGCCTGTTGTAAAAACTGGAGACGAGAAACCAATTGCAACAATTTTTTTAAACACACTAACTTCAACGCCCTGAAGAAAATTAACAACAACTATAAAGACAACAAATTTTTTTATTATTTCCTCATGAATAATACTTTATTATGTAAAAATTTTTAATCATTTAAATTAATAATTATTAAAATTTAAAGGTTAAATATTATAATATAAAAAAAATTATTAAAAAAGTTGTTTTTTTATAGCTACGTACTGTTATAGTACCTTAATTCGATATTGCGAAATTTGCATAACACAACAAATACCAGGGCCGTAGACAAAGGGGGTTTGGGGTTCAAACCCCTTCAGAGGTCCGACATATTAACAAAAATTAATGCATTTAAGAAATTATTTCATTGAATCACTTTATTATGTTCTAAAAAACTTAAGTCATAAACTGAAGTTGCGTTTACGTGTTAAGAAAGTCTGTGTTATGAGTTGAATCGTCTAAACAACAATAGTGAAAACCAATGTATCGGTATTTATCGGATCAAATGTGATACATTAACAATTGTCATCACTACCCTTAACATCAGCAGTTGTAGATGATGGTAGTGATGATAACAGTAAAGCCAACAAGAATCCCATATATACATTAAGGCGCCTCAACTTGTATGGAGGAAAAAAAAGTTGCCCGGGTCACCTCCTGAAAACAAACTTTGGTTTATTTTATGATGATTCCCAAAATATTGCAACTCTAGCTTTAGCCGTTCGTGAGCTGGAATGGTTTGAAATAACCTCTAAAAATCGCGTTTTTGATTAATACTATTTATACCAACTACCTTCGGTCAAAAAAATTGTCACAAATAGTGTAAATCGATGAAATACATAGTTTTGTTTTTTTATTTTTTTTTAAATCTGCCCACACACTTAGTTATTGAGTTATTTGCAGTGATTTTTTCAATTTTTTTTAATGCAGTTTTTATAAAAATATACATAACTTCCCCATTTATAGCCTGATTTACCATTCCGTGGTATCATTGGAAAGGTACTGAATGCTGCTTTTCATTTCTGTCGTTAATTAACCCTTATAAGCACTTTTATAAAAATGCATTTTTTATCAACATGATAAAAAATTTGTGGTTATTTATTAAGTCGCTAATTAAAAGATAAAAAAAAAAACAATTTAGAGTTTTATCAAAGAAATAATTTTTTTTTATTCCAAATCTTTTCGTGATTCAATTTTACAGTAACGCTTGCGCGATTGAATCTTGTTTGCAATATGTGCAGGTCTGTTCTTATCAATTACCGAAACGCAGGATTGGCTTACCACATGTACAAAACGTTCCGTATTTTGTGAATGACATGGAAATTCTGAAAATTGTTTTTTAAGAAAAGCATAACAATTATTTTAAAAACTTTTCATTACCAGGAAATTTTACAATTTCATTGGAGTCGTGTAGTTCTAATAAGTATTGTTGAGTATAGAACTGGATGCATGGCAGTTCTGTATTAGCTATTAATTCATTCCAATCTATCATATTCTTATAGGAATCACAATTGAATTGTATCTTGGGGACATTAAATTGGCGAATTCCTTGTGTGTCATGAGCACGCGATTGTAAAATAATATCGTAGGCTTCCTTTCGTGTCGTCTTGCTCTCATCTGTAACCATTGCCAGTAAAATATTTTCTGGGTGAGCAAAAAATCCATTAATTTGAACAGAGCGTTGTACAATAAATTGCATATCTGCCGGTAATTCGCGCGTCCACTCAATGTATTTAAACAAGTGGCGGCTGCCATGAATGGCTTTTGGTTGGCTTTTTATTAAAAACCAAAATGGTGCGTAGACCCTCATAACAAAAAATGCTAGCTGCTTTAACTTTTCGCAAGCCACAGGCTTCGTAACATATAGCCGCAAAATTCTTGATGCTGTTGTCAACCAGCGTGAAAGATTGAGCGGGCCAGGTTTAATGCTGGCCAAATGTTCATCGCACGCCCCAGCATCAACTGCTCGTACCATATCATAAAGATATTTTTGATCAGCTCGCAAAACCCAGTCATCAATATTTGTGGGCATACAGCCCATCGCAATTGGATCAAAGTTATGAGCAATCTAAAGTTAATATTTTATTGAAATTAACAGTTAAAAAAAAAACAACAAAATAATTGAATACAATTTACCGGCACATCTTCGCAGCCCTGTAATGTATGCCCAATTATTCCTGGCCAGTTTTGCGGCCCATTAGCTTTTCCTAACATTTCTTTGAGTAACGCAGTGAATGGCAACTCGTTAAAATGAAAGAGGCATATTAGCCACTGCAAAGGGCGCTGCAATTGTCGTTCTAGGTTACAAATCGCTCCATTAAATTTGCCTGTGTTGGTGCTGGTTCCGTCGCAATTTACAGCGACCACGTGCTCTAGTGAAAACTTTTCAGCTTTCAAGTAATTGACAATATCGTTTGCGATACCAGCACCGCTTCCGTCTACATGAGTTAAGTAACCAATGTAGTTTGAGCTGGGTTCGCTTACCAGAGTTATATGCTCCTCCATCATTTTAACGTTGCGTGGTTTGCCATTCACAGTAACTTGTTTCAAAGTGCGTTCCCTTTTTCCATCAAAAGAAATGCATTTTAGTATTTCATTGTTTTTTATGTCTCTTAGTGATTTCGTCCTAGCTTTAGTTCGCTCCCTTTGGATTTTGTGCTGATCAATAATTATGCCTGGAATGTCCAAGTCTTTTAGCAATGTTGTTGCGAGCAGAGCCCCAAAGCGATTGGATACACTGGCACGGTCCAACGCAGCACTGAATGTTGGTAAGGAAAAACTTTGTACGCTTGGTCCAAGATCTTTAAGATCTTCCTCAGACGATGATGAATATGGATCATCCACATCCGTTTCTCTTAGTTGTGGTACAAAAGTGGCTGTTGCAATACTTTCGTTTTCACTTTCGCTTTCGAAGTCCGTAATAGAATCACATGGGATGTGGTTTTCAACGTCATCTAGCGTGAGCAACCTTCGGCTCGACTGATCAAGGTAAAAATTCCAAACATGCAATGGCATTTGTTTTTCACCTGGGCAACTACAAGACACTCTAATTTTTAGAGCACATTTGCAAACAGAAATTGAAAATAGTTCGGCCCACTCGCTTCCATTGTAATGCGATGGATTTTTTGTGATATCCCGATATAAAAGCGTTAAATTTTGAAGTTTTTTGCGGATCGCAGTCTTCGATATAACCGGAATTTCTGCTCTTTTCCAAATTTTGCTTAAATCATTTAGCATGTTTTGATGATAATTAGATAGCCCGTAAGACCGATTATTATTTTTTTCGCGCAAAAATAATAAATGTTTTATTACATCACTTTTTGTTGGCAATTGATTTTTATTTAACTCGCGAGAAACGAAAAGCATTTTCTTTATGAATAACTTGAACAATTAAGCGATCACAATTCAAAAACTCACATTTATATAATATAATATAACTCATTGTCAAACCTAAAAGTCATGTAAAAGTCATGAGTGACTACTTATAAGAACTGTGGTAAAATTTACTCTTAGCTGTTTTGTCTAAGTACAATAAAGTATTTTCCTATACTTTATTCCAAAGTCCATTTAAAAAATGCATTCTTTATCTACATGATTTAATTTTATTTCTCTTATATTTGAACAAATTCAGGAATTGAGGCAAAGGCCATCACAAAAAAATAAAAATAAAATAAAATGCATTTTTATAAAAGTGTTTATAAGGGTTAATTAACGACAGAAATGAAAAGCAGCATTCAGTACCTTTCCAATGATACCACGGAATGGTAAATCAGGCTATAAATGGGGAAGTTATATATATTTTTATAAAAACTGCATTAAAAAAAATTGAAAAAATCAATGCAAATAACTCAATAACTAAGTGTGTGGGCAGATTTAAAAAAAAATAAAAAAACAAAACTATGTATTTCATCGATTTACACTATTTGTGACAATTTTTTTGACCGAAGGTAGTGTGGTATAAATAGTATTAATCAAAAACGCGATTTTTAGAGGTTATTTCAAACCATTCCAGCTCACGAACGGCTAAAGCTAGAGTTGCAATATTTTGGGAATCATCATAAAATAAACCAAAGTTTGTTTTCAGGAGGTGACCCGGACCACTTTTTTTTTGAGGCGCCTTAATATACATATACTGAAAAAACCTTTCTAATTCGAGAGATTTTAAAGTATACTTCAGCCACCAAATAATTTTAATTTTTTATTTAAAATTTAAATTACAGCACCCATGGTTTTGTCGCTGGAGGTTGTTGGCTTACTCCAAATATGCAAATGGATCATATTGTAAGCTCTGCGTTTTCTTTAGCTCTGATTATGGCGGCAATGCATCACAGTCTCTTCGTAATTTTCGGCACAACAAAAAATGTTTATAAAATAAAATTTTCTGCCTCTTTATTGCGACTGTTTTATAGTCAAGACTTTTTTCCAATTAACTTTCGAATTAAAGATGTGACTCTAAAACTGGTTTAATTTTTAAGGAATGTGTTAAGTTAATCATGAATTTTTCAAAGTAAATCTTACAATTTTGATCTTTCAAAGTTGATTTTTCAGAATTCTGACCCTATGGAAAGTTTTAACTCAATCATTGAAATAATTTTTTTTTGGTTTTATGATTTATGAAGTTTGTGTAAAATTAATAAATTTGAGAGAGATAAAATATAGTTCTCAGCTCTAAAATTTCTTAAAACATACATCCGTAATTCAATGGGCGAGAACCGTTTGAGCGAGTGGATGTGTATCCCTTAGCATACACAATGATCGCACAGAAACAGAGCAGGACGTGCTGGAAGAATTTGCAAAAAAAAAAAAAAATTAAATCTCTACCAAATAACTTTAAAAATGTTTAACAATGTATACAAAGATAACTAAAAATATTTATTAATACATATAAAAATGTAACTAAAAATGTATAACATTAGGATACCTTGAAAAAAAGTTTCATTTGTACCACCTAAAAAATTAACCTTTTTCTATTTCATAACGATTCAAAAAATATGTTGGCTATTACGACAGTGAGCTAAATCATTTTGCAAAAATCTCCAAATATCTTGTTTTTTGTTTTTCTGTTGGTGGGCGTAACAGTGGTAAAAAATAAACAGTCAGAAATTATAGGCTGGAAAAAGTTCTTCAAATCGACATCAAAAAATTTTAAATTTTTGAAATCGGATTAAATTTTAGTATAATGCTGTTTATCACGCATATTTTTAGTATTTTTTATTTTGTTTTCTTGAAAAAACTTTTAAATTTCAAATTACTTCATTACTTTATATATTTAGGTGTTTATTTTATAATAAATATTTCAGCTTTAGTATGTATAAGTCTTCAGACCAGGAATCAATGCAAGCAATTCAAATTCAATTTCAATTTATTAATCATTATTAATCCTTGGCTTCAGTGTAATAAGTATACAGATATATTATCATTATTTTATAATATAATTATATAAAAAACAAAACCTTTCCAACGATATCTTGGAAGTGAGGATCGCATAAGAAGTAATGAAGTTTTTTAATTTTAGTGAAAATAACTTTTCAAAAATTTAAAAAAATTTACAAATAACAACATTATCTTTAATCCTGTTTCAAAACTTTTAATTTTTTTATGACGATTGGAATAGGTTTTCCCAGCCTGTAACTTCTGGCAGTTTATTGTTCTTACAAATTTTGCACCAGTTAAAATATTTAAGAAATTATGATTTTTTTGAGGTTTTTGTAAAATGGTAAAACGGCTATCGTAACTGTCAAAATATTTTAAGAATCGTTATAAAATAGACAAAAGTTGATTTTTAGAGAGTTACAAATGAAACTTAATCCCCCACCAGTCGACGCACCTTAATAAACATACATAATACATTAAATACTTAACTTTAAAACGAAATGAAACAAATACTTGTATATTTTAATTAAAAAAAAATTAAATTAAAAAAAATTTCATCAAAACCCCCTATAGGTAAATCCTGGCTACGGCCCTGACAAAAACTAACATGTTTACAAAGAGTTAATGAGAGAATTCCGAAAAACAATATCCCGAAATACAAAATCCCCAAATGCTTGAGATGCAAAGCAGAATCTGCAACATTAATGAATTTGCGCGCGCATTTTGTTAAGGTTTTCAACTCAAGTATTTCGCAATGTTGCAAATTTTTCTTTCAATTGAAGTATTTTTACAATTCCTCGGTGTTTGAATGGTTTCCAAAAATGGACTTTCTTAAGAGTATTATAATTAACTTATCATTATATAAATATGTTTTCTTTTCATTACTTTTTATTACATTTTAAGCAATTTTAATGATTTTGGAAAAAAATTATTCATTTAACGAGTTTTAAATTGAATCTGTTTTTGCTTACAAATCTGTTGTCACAAGGAATAATGACTAAACTAAAAATATCGTAAAAAAGCGATATGGAATTTACTTTATTGCCAATTTTGGAAAGTATGCAGATATCCATTTTTTGCTCAGAATTGATCATCACTTATGTCTGCACATATTTTGTTTGTAGCGGTTCGTGCAATTAAAATATCGTTTGTTTACGATATTTTGAGTTTAGTCGTTATTCCTTGTAACCACAGAAATATTGAAAATAATTCAATAAAATTTACTTAAATTGTATAAATGAACTCGTTTACTATTCAAAGGGATTTTCGGTATTTTTATTTTTCGGGATTTTGACGATTCGGGATTTTGTCGTTTCGGGATTTTGTCTTTTCTGGATTTTGTCTTTTCGGGATTTCTCTAAAATTTCGGGATTTTGTCGTTCGGGATTTTGTATTTCGGGATTATAGCTGTATTCCCAAGTTAATTTATAAAGTTTAATTACATTTTGTTGAATTATTTTCATTATTTGTAAGCAAAATAAATAACAGCCATAATCCCGAAATAATTTTACAGAGTTTACTTGCCTTTTCAAAGTCAACAATGATTCTTTTTGGATTTAAGCTAATGTTCCTTTCACATGCAATCCGGCATATTTCATAACAAACTTCACAATAGAGCTGAGCTGACTAAGAGCTCATTAAAATAAATAATAATGGAATAACTTGATTTCCAAAAACGCCTTGTATGGAAAAAAGTTGCCTCATTAATTTTGGAACAATAAAAAATGTACCGCCCATTGCCAACACTTGCACTCACCCAAAGTGATAATAGTAGCACATGTGCCCATTATTATAATATTGTCATTCCCTATGCTTTTTTTTGTGAGAATGAAAAGTTTGCCATCGATATATTTTAGGTAGTGTGGAATGTTGATTTCACTTAAGGATATAGGCTCATGCGGATCTCGTCTTGTTCTTTGGATATTTCTTTTTTGGGCTTTTTTGGAAGGCAAGTAAACACGAGAGTTGGCCGGATTGCGTTAGTTGCTTTCCGGATGATTTGCGAAGTTCTTAAGCCGGAATGATATTTTCCCATGTTCTTCTCAATTTGACTGAATGCGTAAATATCTCTTTTGTGACTTAACGGCTCATGACTGTGAACCAATGGTCCATTTTTGATCGTATGGTTTCCATTTTCCTCTGTTTTTATGGTTGTAATACGAGCCTTGCATTTGAGTAGTTTTATTTGTTCGCATTCCCAATGATGACAATCATTGATCCTTTTATTTAGATGGTAGAAATAACCAGAAATATACATTTTGTCGCGTCCTTCATTTGTTATAAGCAAGTTTACAATTCGTAGATTTGAAATGTTTTAAAATTTGTGCTAAAATTAATTTTATATTACGTTTGAATTACGATTTTTGACGTCTTACAGCGCGGTTTGTATGGGGGTCAGTTTCACGAATTTTTTCAAAGCGATATTTGACACTTTGGGGTATACCTACAGCCTTTAATATTCATCGTACAAAGAAAAAAAAAAATGCCAAAATATCAGTTTTAGTGGGAATAAAACGAATATCGAGTGGGAATAAAACGAAAATAGCAAAATCTAAGAAGTTGAAAAATTCATAAATTCGTATGAGAAATGCACAAGCTGCTTAGCTGCGTAGCTGCAGTAACTACTATGATGTTTTTAAGGATGTTGTTGTTGTTGTGTTTGCTTGTTTGGTTCGTAATCACGTCGTTCGTTGTTGTGCTGCTTTTGTTGTTGTTGTTTTTTATTAATATGTATGTAAAACATACATATATAAATACACATCACTTTAGGTCAGGTTAGAACAATTTATTGCTCTAACGAATTTTTTTCAAAGAAACAACAGCATCAACATTTTCAATATGAAAAGAAAAAAAACATCACTAGCTGATTAATTAGTTAGCTGATTGATTAACTAGTTAGAGCAATTAATTGTTCTAACCTGACCTAAAGCTCAATAAACGATTTTAAACTTGATTTCAATGCAGGATTCAATGCATATTTTAGAGTTTTTTGTCGAACGGGTGAAAAAGAGAGGGAAAAAAGACAAGAACAAACGACGCATCAAGTGAATATGACATTAATTTCAATTCGATTCTTGATAAATATAAAAAAGGACTTTACAATAATATAGAGAACGGTTTAAAGGTGTAAAAACATGCCGTTTTCATACCAGCAAATCAGACGCTGCCGTTTTAAGTACCGTTTAGCTGGCACAGTTACATTCATGGCTTGTAGGGTTGTAATGCAATAGAGAATACAGATGCATGTAGTTAGAGATACAGAGAGTATGCGGCTACAAAAAAATGAACTACTACTAGCCAAGGTTGCCAGTTAAAATTTAAAACAATTCCGACAAAAAGTTACTTTTTTCACAATAACATAAATTAAACACAACAAAAATTACCATTGTAAAGATAAACAAAAAAGTTTCTTCCGCAATAAAAAAATATAAAAAAAAAATCTCACGATCATTAAAAATTACTACAAAAATACCACGCGTTTTAAAAATACCACCACAAATTCCATATGCATTAAAAATTGCCACAAAAATCTCATTCGCATTAAAAAATACCACAAGTCCCAAATGCACGAACAATTTAAAAAAACATTTTGAAATACCAAAGAGAAACTTTTCTTACTAAAAAAGGAAAAAAAATGTAAGAATAATATTACCAAACTCCTACGGAAATTTAAATAATATCCCGCTGAATTTCCACGCCAAATAAAAAATACCACGCTGAATTAAAAAGTTTAATAGGAACTCCCAGAGACACAAATTCCTAAGGGCAATTAAAAATTACCACGAAATTTTTCCAACATAGCTGGCAACGTTGCTACTAGCTGCTGATATTGTTGTTTTGGTTCTGCATGTGCTGCAAAGGGCTGTTTTTCACTCGGCAATTCTATGAGCAATAATTGCTTTCGCCGCAAGTAGTTTGTTGACTACTCGGGTTTAATGGGGACTTTCGTAAACCCCCTCATGCGGGCGAATTATCCACAAACTGCTTGCGGCAAAGGCAATTATTGCCGAGTAAAAAGCGAGACAAGGAGATCTTGCTACCAGAGCAAGAGAATTATTGCTCTCGGAGCAATAATTGCTTTCGCCGCAAGCTCGAGAATTTTCTTGAGTGACGAGTGAAAAGCGGGACATAGTAAGCAAAGTTCTGTTTATTTCCTGTGGACGATTCGGTTCATTCCCTCTAACGCTGCTCAACCGCTGTGATCTTGCTCTTTTCTGTGCGTCGTTGTTTTAGATTTGTTGGTTTAATTATTGTTGGTTCAGTTTGCTGAAATGTTTTTAGATGTTCTTAATTTTTACTTGACATGAATAGCTGTATTTGACAACTAGCTCGCTTTTCTCTACTTTCTACTTCATTCCTCTCCGAGTCGGCCCTACCTGGTTATTCTGCCATGAGTTAGAGTACGAATAAAACGAATGTTTATTTTCAGCATGTACATATGTATACTACTATGCAAATTTGCGCATGCGTTACTAAGCATGCGTTGTGCTTTAAAAACTACATTTATTTTTTAAATACCATAATATATTCGAACTATTTTTATTATGCATTATATTCTTTCCATATTAAAAATTTAATTTGTTAACTAAAATTTTAATTTTAAATTACTTTAAAAATATACATACATATATGTATTAAAGGGCTGCACAAATGTATTTGCTTCTTTAATTCCACCAAGTACTTTTAGCTAGGCACATCATTTGTAGCAGAATTAAGCAAAGAAATAGCGTAAAACCGTTGTTTGCTGCTCAAAGAAGAAGTAATGTTTTAACTCTCTCTCTCTCGGATCAAATGCATACGCAACTTGCTCTCATCAATTACAGTTAATATCGGTCGCTATCTCGGCAAATGAAAAAAAAACTGTATAGCTCTGCAAATACTGCAAATACTTGCGTATGCTGAAAGCAGAAGTCATTATCAGTTGCTAATGAAAGCATAAGTAAAGTAAAAATAAAGTAAGAGTTAACTTAAAAAAATGGAAATTAATGAAGTAAGTAAGTATTGAACTATAATTATTATATTATAATTATATTATAATTTAATTATAATCCTGTAAATAACAATATTAATAGAGGTTAATATTAATAACGATGCTTTAAAAGTAAAAATTTTGAGCGGCGATTTTAAACTTATTATTTTTTAAACTAAAATTATCTTTTTACATTTAAACATTAATAATTAATAAATATATATTACCACACATAAAGTTAATATTTTTGAAAATTTTTTTGTGTTTTCGTTATGCTTATCTGAATGGTTTTTTGTTTTTAATAAAATATATTTTTAAATTAAAACATGCAACTGCAAATCCATCTTCTAAATTTCTGATATAATGTTTCAAGTATTTCAAGTACTTGCCAACTTGTACTCCTCTTGCAAGTTATTTTTATGAACATAACTAATACGCGATAGACAATTTATTATTTGTTTTGCTTTCAACTGGTTTTCCACTTACGCACACTACCTACAATTTTCGCTCACGCCAACGCTATCCACAAATGAGAGTGAGAGAACGAAAGTAATTGCGATCCCCACAAATGTTTTGTACAGCGATTCAAATGTAATTGTGCAGCCCTTTAAATATGTATATGCTCTTTACTACAGGAAAAATAAATAATTCAAATTTACCCATACTTATTTCCATTAATTAAACATAACTTTGAATTACATTGAGTTTTAACCAACAAAACAAATGAAAAAGAACAACAAATTCATCACCATAAATATCAAACGAAAACTTTTTATAAAACAAAACAAATTTTTACATGAATTTAATTGTGAGCTTTTTAGATCAGGTATGTTTAAAGAAGGACAACAACAACAAATACTTTAAAAAATTTTTGAAGAATAAACTTGAAAAAAACCAGAATTTTTCTCTATTACTGTATAAAAAGGAATTCTACGTCTATACTTACGATACTATCGAAACTGTGTCTTTTTACTGTCATCTAGCAGTGAAATAGATTTTAAATAATAGATTTTAGTGTTAACCGTAACCATAAGCATATTCTAATTTTCGTTGAATTGTTGTTAAAAAACACCATGAAATTGTAAAATACTTGAAAAAGAAGAATCTACAACATTGCGAAATACTTGAGTTGAAAACCATAACGAAATGCTTGAGATGCAAAGCAGAATCTGCAAAATTTATGAATTTAAGCGCGCAAATCGGGATTTTGTCGTTTCGGGATTTTGTCATTTCGGGATTTTATCATTAACCCGTTTTTTGTTTATTTTATATGTATTGAAGATTTTTTTTAAAGTTAAAGAATGTAGTTTGACGTGTTGACAATATTCAAACTTCCGCATACAGTCTCATCGGATTCAATACCTTTCATACGAAACAGTCAGAGCCTGGTTTATCCACATATATTTAGGACCATCAAATAGATTAAAACAAAAATATTTAAAAAAAGTTGAGCACCTTGGCACTCCTAGAGCTTAAAGTAGATATAAAGCTATTAAATAAAAACAAATTTTGCAAATATTTGAAGTGGCCTTTTTTATTTTTCAAAATATTTTACCAAATTTTCCGTTTTTACGCAAATATATATATCCTTAAAGTATCTTAAAGTCGCTTATCTCTGTGCTTAAATCTTTGTGTTTGTTTACTTTATTAATCATTTGTGTCGGCATATTGTTATTGTTTTGTGTTTAAAAAGTGTAATGAGGTGATGTCTTTGTTATTTTTGAAGGTGCTTAATTGATTTTTGTTAATTTTATTGTTGTTAGTTAAATGCATAGAATCAGGTTTTGGTTCTTAAATTGCTGCCTTCTTTAATTATATTTATACATGTTACTAGGGAGTCCAATCCCGGAAGCTTTTCTCCATCCCGGGATTATCGGGATTGAAAATCTCAATCACGGGATCCCAGGATTAGTTCGGGATTGAAAACTTTTAGAAGTATGTAATTTAAAGCAACAAAACAAAACATATTCTTAATAAAAAAAAAAAAGTTAAATAATATTAATGACTACCAAAGTTGTATGAAGGATTAATATACGTGTAAGAATAAAAAAAGCAGCTTTTTTCAAAATTTTTTTTAGTTAAAAGATGTTACTATTTTTTTTAATTTATACAGGTTATTGTACATAAAAAATACCTTATAAAAAAAAATTTTAAACAATTTTTAGGCTTTTTTATAGAGGGCGCTGAAAATGACATTGAAAAAAAGACATCCAAAACGGTTCGATGGATATGGCCTTTCCCATGCATCTGAAACAAACAAATCAAATAAATGTAATTTTAAAATATCAATCATTAAGTCGGCATCTCTTTATGTACGAAAGCCGGGGTTTTTTTTTAAAATTATGGTGAAAGTTGGAGTAAAAAATTTTTAAAAAGGGAAGATTTTCGCGCTCTTTTTGTATAAAAAAAAAAACAAAAAATAGGTACTTGAATTTAGCGGGGATGCTTAAAGAGAAAAATTACGAACCAAAGATTGAATTTGAAGCAATTAATTTCGATTTATCTATTGAACTGTTTTGAAAAACTAGTTTCGAGGAAATCACGTTTAAAGCTTATTTTTTCGCTGTAGAAAGTTTAAACCAACGCCAACGAAAACCGTTATAACTTATCTTGTTTTCTTAACATCGATTTAAAAACATGTATGTTAATTCTAGAAACTATAAAGAACATAACAAAAAAAAAAATGTTTAAATGTTGAATAATATTATAAAAAGTTAATTTTACTCTCTCAGCTTGAACTTTACTAGTATTTTACTCGACAATGTTTACGGAAACACACGTTTCGTTTAAGGTAAGAAAAGGAAAATTAAGGTTAGGAAAGACCCTTCAAAATTAAATTTTTTATTTTTAATTATGTTTAACGTTATACATTAAGCTAGCTGATCAACGCGTCTAATTTTTTAGAGAGGTATAACCCGCTGATGAGACTCTGATTCTATGCAAGTTGGTGAAATATTTGTACGATAATCGTAAGGAATCTTTAAGTTTCGACTACGATTGCCGCCACCACAAGTCAGAATATCTGACAATTTTAAAATACTTAGCTGACTTCCCGATGTTGCAGGTTCTGCAAAGTCTTTGCTCCAGTGATTCACACTCATCGTCTTTACAATATTTTTCAGCCCCAATAAAAGTTTTTTCTAGTTATATATTCTTATCAACTTAAATTAAAATAGTTGCATTTACACGAATATTTGTAGTATATTTTTTTTACTTGATAATCCCGTGATCAAGGAAAGACAATACCGGGATTTAAAGAGGCTTAAACTCTCCGGGATCCCGGGATTGACTTCCCTATTATTTACTTACTTTCTTAGTTGGCGCTACAACCATATGTCGGTCTTGACCTCATCTAAGAATTTGCGCCAGCCATTTCTGTCTTTCGCTTGCTGGCGCCAGTTGGAAATTCCAAGCTTCGCCAGGTTGTCCTCTACTTGGTCTTTCCAACGAAGATCCGGTCGTCCTCTTCTGCGTTGACTCGAATGTTTTCCTTATCGAATGTTTTCTTTACTGGAGCATCGAATTCATGCGCTGGACATGACCAAGCTAGCGAAGCCGCTCGATTTTAATGCGCTTGACTATGTTGATGTCAGCGTACGAGTACAGCTCATACAGTTCACCATTCCACCGTGTTCGGTACTCGCCATTGACGCAGATTGGTCCGTAGATCTTACGAAGAATCTTTTGTAAGAAAGATGCTCCTAAAGTCTTTTCATCTGAACTGTTCAGTGTCCAGGTTTGTGATGCATAAAGTAGGGCGGGCATGATAGGCGATTTATAGAGCATGATTTTCGTTCGCCAAGAGAGGGCTCTGCTTCTTAATTGCCTACTCAGCCCAAAGTAGCATCTGTTAGCAAGAGTTATTCTTCGTTTGATCTCAATGCTGATGTCGTTGGTTGAGTTTATGCTGAATCCCAGATAAACGAAGTTCTTCACAACCTCGAATGAGGTATTGTCAACGGTAACGTGGGTTCCAAGACACTGGGACTGTTTGCTTAAACATATTTATACATAGGTATTTCTTTTTCTTTCTATTTTTTGCATTCCTCTTTGTGCGTTATTTGTTTATTTGTATAAACAAAGCACTAGAATAGTTGCAGTTACTTTTAAACTTTAATATATTACATTAACCCATTAGCACTTAGTGGACATTATTTTTGCTCACAAAAAATTATTTAACTTTGTTTTTTCGCTATGGAATATTTTTCCGTAGAAAATTTTGCTGCTTGTTCTTTAGACGAGCTTTGCAAAAGTTAAAACATTCTGAACCGTATGTTCAGTTGTTCTGGCCCATGTGGGCGTTTGTTCCATACTTCATGAGCTGGGATCTCTAAGTCGTGTCTTGATGATTTAATCTCACCACGATCTGGTCTTCGCTGGTATTGTGCTTCGTGTAGGGTTCTCTCACCAGATGAGATTTTCTGCAAAATTAGGCTTTTCGATGATAGTCTAAACGCTTTAAATAACAATTTTAGCGAAATTGTTACATTTTTTAACGAAGTAAGCCTCACCTAGTACTAGCATTTATGATGAAAGTCTTCAAAAGAAAATATTTCGACTGCGTTGTCTCAGACGCTTCTAGCCTTTTCTTTTGAGACTCAAAAGATTTCATCTAAATTAGACCGAAATATTTCGAAGAAAAAGACGAATAATTCAAAAAATAAAAATAATAAGCGACGCATGACGCTTGAAGCCACTTTTGAGGCGAAGCAGATCTTGGCTCGACCAGTGAGAATAGATAATAGAGTTATTACTCCATCTCCTCTATCTGTTTCTCCTCCAGCAAGAAATGAGATTGCTATTTCTAATGAGTGCAATAGTTCTTTAATCATTTCAAGGCTTCATCCCAACACAACAAGTGACAATGTATTGACGTTTGTCAAACATAACCAATTAGTAATTCAGACTACTTTCTACTCATGCAAAAAAATTGGCAACCTTCCCACGCTTCATTTATTCTCACAGTTTGCAACTGTTCTGAGCTCTAATTTGTGGGCTGTTGATGTCTTCGTTTCTGAGTTTAAGCCTAAACATAGGTCTAGAAGGACGAATAATGTCACCAGTCAAACCCAAATAAATTAAATAGGCTTTCCCTTTACTATCAAAATGTAAGAGGATTGCGTTCAAAGACGCGTGACATTTCTTGTCAACTCAGACTTTTTCTGAAGATATTATCGCGTTAACTGAAACGTGGTTGAACAGAGGAATTACTGACTTAGAACTATTGGACAATAGTTTTCAAGTATATAGGAAGGACAGACACGCTGACAATAATTCTGCAGTTTGTGGTAGTGTCCTATTAGCTGTAAGGAACTCCTGTGATGGTTCCTTTATTGATATTCCCTGCTCTGCTAATATCGAACTTATATGCGATAAGGTTGTACATTGCAATTCTAATGTATGTGGTAGTGATGAAGCAATCACTTCACATCACCTGTTATTTTTATACCTTATGATTCTGGTTATGTTAGCTTTGCTTTATGAATATTTTTATTTCATTTTTCAGTTTTTCAATTTAGTTAGTTCGTTTGCTGAAGTTCCAGAGATCGGTTGCGTTTTTTATACTTTTAGAAATTATCATGTGAACAAAAACCAATTTTGTAATATTAAATAATCTTTATAAAATAAAACATTTATTCGGGTTTTGCTATTTTTATATCAAATCCTGCATTTGGGGGTTCAACCGTGCCACAAAAATTAAAGTCAACGAAATTAGTTCCTAGAGCAGCTGCGTATGCACGTATCTAAAAAATCCTCATACGATGAATTTCATGTAAAAATCGAGATGCATTGAACCCGACCCCCTCAGATATCGATGAAATTTTGTTCATAGCTAAATTTGATTAATACAAACAAACTCGCATTTTTAGAAATGACTGTTTTGCGATTTTTTGGGCGTGGCACAGTGGGAAAGTTTTCGAAAAAACGCGAAAATGGTCAAAAAGAGCTCCATTTAAACTACAATAACTCAGAATCGGCTGAACCGATTTCTATGATCTTGGTATCATTAAAAAGATATTTTAACAGGCTTTATGACACGTTTTATGACAAAAAAAAAATTACACTGTATAAAATTTATAAAAAAAAGAAAATTTTAACTAACGAAAAATCCAAAAAGATCAAGGGTTTTTTTACAGTGTATTACTTTTTTAGAAAGGTTTATCCTTCACCTATACCATATCAAAAAATAAAAATGGGTTCTTTTTTAGTTTTTTTTATATAATTTTTAATTTTTTAAGAAGTGACACTACCTTCTAGTAATTGCCCTTATATTTTATATTTACAGGTAAAATAACACAGTAAAACACATGATTTGCCAACTCAATTCTGATTCCAAAATTAAGGAAATTGTAATTTTTAATTTTTTAAAATTTATTTCAACTAAATCGGGCTAGTGGTTGTCGAGCTATGTCAAACAACAAGGCCTAAAACGTGAAAAATTCCCCTATACGATAGTTACTAACGTCAAATCGATATTAAAAATATTTTGGCAGGTAAGAAGACAAAACGAATGATGCAGAAATTCTTCTTTTTGGTTCTAATTTTACATACAGTTCTCAGAATTGAGTTGGCAATCAATGAACTGAAAAATATTGTACTGTGTAAATAAACATTGTCCCAGGAAAATTATGAATATGTTTTAACCCCAAAAAGTTCTTGCTTGCCTTAAAAATTGCTATATAAATGCACCTGATGAACGTACCGAAATTCATAATTATAAACAGTTTCGAGAAGCCAAGATATCCCATTACAATTTTTACGCGTATATTTTAAAAATTTGAGTGAATATGAATTCAAACAATAAGTACAGATGCATAAAAATATCTAATAAGTGTTGCGCTTCGCTTCGTAAAATAAGTGAAAACGAGGCTGCAAATATAATTGAATATTTTCCAGCTGTCGCCAGCATTCATTGTAGCCGTATTTGCGAAACTTGCCGGAATACACTGAGAAAAGCGCGCAGTCGTAATGAATCCAACGTGAAGCAGAATGAAGTCTCAAATTATTTACCAACAACGCCCAGCGATGAAATTAGGGAAGAATTGAATGAACTTCCAACTTGTACCAGCCGTAATGCAAACATCGAAAGCAACCAACTCATTGAAAATATAAATGATCATATTATTCCTCATCTACCAAACCAAATGTCGCCTCTTAAGAGGAAATATATCAAACGAGATGCATACAGAAATAGAAAATCACTGCAAATTTTGGAAAATGTAGCAGATTCACTTGGAGCTGCTCCATTGTCTGATTTGTCAGCGCAACTTGAAAACGTCAAAGCCATTTACGAAGAAATTTTGCAAAACATCAAATATCAAATAGAGAACAGCTCAAATCTTTTGGAAAAGCAAAAAATTTTATCTCTCTTACCAATCAATATGAGTCACGCAGAAATTAAAGATCGTTTTGGGGATGATATATCGCACGATTGTATCAAAAAAAGTAAAGATATCCAAAGGAATAAAACGAAGTTTGCAGATATCAATCTTTTAAAAATGAGCACACGTAGTTTACCAACCGAAACTCTAAGCACAGTCAAGTTATTTTATGAAGATGATGAAATTAGCCGAATGATGCCAGGATCGCAAGATTCAATTACTGTTAAACAAGGAAACTTACGTGAAAAAGTTAAAAAAAGACTGATGTTATCTTCACTACGCGAATCTTACTACGAATTTAAAAAAAAACATCCCTTGGCCAAAGTGGGTTTTACAAAATTTACAATGTTAAGGCCAAAAAATTGTATGAAACTTGGAGTTGGAAACCAGCAAAATATCTGTGTATGCACATTGCATCAGAATATGAAATTGATGTTTGAAAAAAGTGGCTTAAAATCAATTTGTATTGAAAGAGAATGCACATTTACCGACTACAAAGATGTTCTCAAATTCGTTGTTTGTGATGGTGACATTGAAAAAAGCGAGTGTTGCGTTTCAATGTGTGGTCACTGTTACAAAAATTTAAGTAATCTAAAAACGCATATGCTAAAACATTTTGAAAATAACCAAACTGAAGAAATAATATACAAAAAGTGGAATACAGCGATTAGATGTGTTCTGGAAACGTTAACCACCAACCCAGAATCATTTGTCAGCGATTTTACTAAACACATCAAAGTTCTGATTCCGCATCAATTCATAGCAAAGCGACAATCTGAATTTATCAGCAATAAAAGAGCGGCGCTGTTATCAGGAGAAATGTTAATTCAAACGGACTTTGCTGAAAATTATGCATTTCTTGTACAAGATGCCGTGCAAGGATACCATTGGAATAATGATCAGGCTACAATACATCCGTTCGTTATTTATTACAAAGGTAATTATTTTAATATTTTGGTATTAGTAAACACATCCATCCACACTCATCAAAATATTTAATATTTTTTATTTATTTGTTTTTTTCCTTTGTTTGTTTATTTTCAGATAACGATAAATTAACTCATAAAAGCTTCGCCATAATATCTGATTGCAATACCCATGATAGTATAGCAGTTCATCTATATATTTAAAAAATGATACAGTTCGTGAAGGCCAATATAACCAACAATATTAAAAAAATCATTTACGTATCAGATGGTGCAGGAGCACAATATAGAAATAAATATAACTTCATTAATTTATGCCATCACAAATCTGATTTTGATATTGACGCTGAATGGCATTTTTATGCTACCAGTCACGGAAAATCTGCATGTGATGGAATCGGAGGAACATTGAAGAGAGGTGCTCGAAATTATAGTATTGCAAATAAAAATGAAATCCAGACAACGAGGTAACTCTATCACTGGGCATCAGAAACATATAAGACTACCATACAAGTTGCTTACGCAGATGCTGACGAATACAACAACGTTAAAGAAAAGCTATTTTCAAGACATAAAGAAGCTCAAACTATAACAGGAACTCAAGGCTTTCATTCATTCATTCCGATAAATGAAACTTTTGTACATGTGCGCCGATATTCTGACTGTGCCAAATTTGAGCAGCGCAAAATTTCTTACAAATAATTAACTTAAACAAAATGTAAATAAAATAAAACACAAATTAATAAAAACATGGCAAATAATATAAACAATTGTTGATGGTTTTTTATTTGTAAACATTTAAAAAATGTTATAATTGTTGAACTATTTTGTAAATGTGTAAGAATGTGACCTGATATTTTCGTTGTTATTCGAATTATTTCGAAAACTTTCGGTACGTATTACTAGAAGTGACACTACTTAAAAAATTGGGGTTAAAACATATTCATAATTTTCCTAGGAATATGTTTATTTATTTAACCTGTAAATATAAAATATAAGGGCAATTACTAGAAGTGACACTACTTAAAAAATTATATAAAAAAAAACTAAAAAAGAACCCATTTTTATTTTTTGATATGGTATAGGTGAAGGATAAACCTTTCTAAAAAAGTAATACACTGTAAAAAAACCCTTGATCTTTTTGGATTTTTCGTTAGTAAAAATTTTCTTTTTTTTATAAATTTATTACAGTGTAATTTTTTTTGTGTCATAAAACGTGTCATAAAGCCTGTTAAAATATCTTTTTAATGATACCAAGATCATGAAAATCGGTTCATCCGATTCTGAGTTATTGTAGTTTAAATGGAGCTCTTTTTGACCATTTTCGCGTTTTTTCGAAAACTTTCCCACTGTGCCACGCCCAAAAAATTGCAAAACAGTCATTTCTAAAAATGAGAGTTTGTTTGTATTGATCAAATTTAGCTATGAACAAAATTTCATCGATATCTGAGGTGGTCGGGTTAAAAATTTCAGTTTTATCTCGATTTTTAAATGAAATTCATCATACGCTTATTCCGATTAATCAGGCCAACGAAAAAAGACGAAAGTAGACGAAGGCCTGTTTCTCGAATTTTAATCGTTACGTACGTCCCTAATTAAGCTCAATGGATTGGAGCAACGCATCAGAAGAAGACTTGCAGGAGGCATGTCGGCAATACCGATTATCTGACGACGGTGATAGAACCACAATGATTAGAAGAATCAAGCTGTACGAAAAAGAACGGATCGAAAGAAGAAAGCACGAAGAAGATGAAAGAGCTAAGATGGAAGTCGAAAGGAGAAAGAAAAAAGAAGACGAGAGGTTGAAAGCAGAAGTTGAAAAAAGAAAGAAAGAAGAAACCGAAGAGCTAAGAAGAAGAAATGAAGAAAGATTAAGACAAGATTCTGAAAAAGAAGACGAGGAACGATTTGAAGAGAGAGCTAGGATTGAAGCAGCAAAACGAAAAGAGCAAGAAGATGAGTGACGATTTGAAGAAAGGGTGTTGCTTGAACTTCAACGTCTAAGAGATATGCAAGTTGAAACAAACACACATCAACCAAGAGTTATTAGTGAGGAGCGCCAAATATTTGAACAAACCATCCCAAGAAATCGGTCGGAGTTCACATTTCGTGATATTGATGAATCTATGCAAGAATTTTCTGGAGAAGACGATCAAAGCATCGAAGAATGGCTCGATGAGTTCGAACAAAACGCGAATTTACTTCAATGGAACGAGCTTCAAAAGCTCATCTACGCAAAAAGGTTGCTGAAAGGTACTGCAAAGCTGTTTATGGACCATGAATACAGAGCAAAATCGTTTACAGTGCTTGCTGCAGAACTTAGATAAGAGTTTAAAAACATAGTCAACAGTGCCACTGTGCATCGGAAGTTATGAAAGCGAAGAAAGGAATCAAATGAATCGAATCGTCAATACATTTATTCAATGCTGGACATCGCTGCTCAGCTCATATAGAAATGAGCGCAGTCATCGTTTACATTGTCGATGGCTTGCCAGGCCCACTATACAAAAAATCTTTTCTATACGAAGCTAAAACAATAATGGATCTTAAGCATAAATTACAGACGTATGAGCTTGTTCAGTCAAAGTCGGATCAAAAATATGCAACAGAAAAAATTATGATAGAAAAAGAAGAAAAACACGTCAATAAGAATAGTAATAGAAACGGGCACGGGGTTGTTGAAAAGAAATATTGCTATAATTGTGGCGATAAAACAGATAACAGATATAATTGTGTCAGACAGATGCCCATACAAGAACAGAGGACCAAAATGCTTTAAATGCAACGAGTTTGGTCACAAGTCAAATAACTGTGGAATGTCCCAAGAACGCGATAAAGCTAAATCCACTGTGCAAATGCTTGGATGCAGAGGGTCGTTCAAAACCGTAACCATCAACGGTGTCGAAATGGAAGCACTAATTGACAGTGGTAGTGAAATCACAACAATTCGAGAAGATAGGAACATCAATTACAAAAGCAATTGGCGTTTTCGAAGCTAACATTCTAGCTGATGATTGTAAGCTAGAAGGAAAATGCTACATATTGCCAAACGAAAGCGTCAGTATTGATTTGATAATCGGTACGAATATGACTAACCAAGCAACAGTTACTTTTTCCCAAGGTGGAGTTCAGATGATAAAATCAAGATCAACAGGAAACGATGAAATTTCAATTGAAATAAAACAACAATCAAGTTGTTTGTATATTAACGATGAAGAAACCTTTTTTCCGGATCTTTCACATATTCAGAGTAAGTTAATTAGAGAGGAAGTCAAGAAAGTAGTCAGCGAATACAAACCAAAGTCCATAAAAGAATCACCGGTGAGCTTAAAAATTATTCTCTCTGACGATATTCCAGTTGCACAACGCTCTCGTCGATTATCATACGTCGAAAAATATGAAGTTCAAAAGCAGATTGACACGTGGTTAAATGATGGAATCATTCGACCGAGTATCTCTGAATATGCAAGCCCTAGTGTACTTGTAGGCAAAACAGACGGAACGAAGCGATTATGTGTTGACTATCGGCAGCTTAATCAAAAGATAGTTAAAGATAAATATCCGATGCCGGTAATTGAAGACCAGATCGATATGTTACAGAATGGCAAAGTCTTTAGTACACTAGATTTGGCAAATGGATTTTTTCACGTTGCAGTAGAAGAAGAAAGCCGCAAATACACATCACTTGTCACACCATTGGGACAGTACGAATTTCTCAGAGTACCGTTTGGACTATGTACCAGTCCAGCTGTCTTCCAAAGGTACATCAACACAATATTCAATTCTTTGTTGCTGCAAGGCATTGTTATGATATACATGGACTATTTAATCAGAGTATCAAAAAATGAAGAAGAAGCAGTTCAGCGATTAAAAATTGTTCTAAACGTTGCAGAAGAATATAATTTAAACATAAAGTGGCGAAAGTGCAAATTACTACAAACAAAGATCGAATTTTTGGGATATGAGATCGAAAGAGGCATAATCAAGCCATCACAACTTAAAACAAAAGACGTTCGAAACTTTTCAGAGCCAAAAACAGAAAAGCAAGTTCAAAGATTCCTTGGTTTGGCTGGATACTTTCGCAAATTCATTAAGGACTTCGCTTTAATTGCAAAACCCTTAAGTGACCTACTACGAAAGAATTTTCAATTTTAATTTGATGATGAACAACGAAATGCATTCCAGATATTGAAAAAAGCCATATGCAACCGGCCAGTGCTAGCAATTTTTCGACAAGGCGCAGAAACAGAACTTCACACAGATGCATCCAAGTGGGCGTTTGCTGCAATTCTCATGCAACGTGATTATGACGACGGAAAACTGCATCCAGTTCACTACCTAAGCATCAAAACATCTGAGGCCGAACAAAAATGCCATAGCTACGAATTAGAGGTTCTTGCTGTGGTAAAAGCAGTGCGAAAGTTTAGAGTTTATCTTCTAGGACAAAGATTCAAGATCGTCACCGATTGCAAAGCGTTCGAAGCAACAATGAGGAAGAAAGATGTGCCAAAAATATCTCGTTGGGCACTTTTACTTCAAGAATATGATTGTGAGGTGGTTCATCGACCAGGAGATAGGATGAAACATGCAGATGCATTAAGCCGGATGCATTTGATTCAAGATTCTAGTCTTGTTAGCATTATAAAAACTAACCAATCAAACGATGAACACCTACAAGCTATAATCGAAATCCTAGGGGAGCGATGCTATAAAAATTTCATTATGTAAAATGGAATTTTATGTAAAAATTTCGACGGCAATATTGTAATCTTTGTTCCAGATGCTATGAAATATGGTATTGTGAGGAAAGTACATGACCAAGGACATTTCAAGCACAAGAAAATGGAAGATGTTATCAAGAAGGAGTTTTACATTCAAAAACTCAAAGAAGTTATTGACAGCGTTGTGCAGAACTGTGTGGCGTGTATTTTGGCTGAGAAGAAATCAGGTAAACAGGAAGGATTTCTTCATCCAATACCCAAGAAGAGTGTTCCACTATACACCTGGCACAAAAAATTATAAATATCTACTGACAATTGTTGATTCTTTTACCAAATTTGTGTGGATTTTTCCTACTAAATCTACTACGGCATTGGAAACAGTAGGTAAATTAAAAACACTTACAGATATTTTTGGAAATCCAAGACGAATAATATCGGATAGAGGTACTGCATTTACAGCAGACGTATTCCAAGAACATTGCAGAAATCAAAATATTGATTTAGTTTTTACCACAACTGGCATACCAAGACGCAACGGCCAAGTCGAGCGAATGCATAAAACAATCATATCGGTTCTATCGAAGCTGTCAGTAAGTAATCCAGAGAAATGGTATCAGCATGTCAGTGCAGAACAACAGTATCTTAACAAGACGACAAGCCGATCAATAAAAACATCACCATTTCAATTAATGATCGGAGTTCCAATGAATACAAAGGACGACATGCACATTGCGGAGCTAATCGAAACTGAGGTTGCTAGCGAGTTTAGTCAAGAACGAGATGAGCTTAGAGATAAAGCAAAGCAAAGAATTGATTCAATTCAAAAGGAAAATAAAATTATGTTCGATAAGAAATGAAAGGAAGCAACGCAATACAAAGTTGGTGATCTGGTTTGCATAGCGCACACACAATTTGGAACAGGAATGAAGCTGGGGCCGAAATACCATGGACCGTATCAAGTCATAAAATATTCAGGCAACGATCGATATGATGTAAAGAAAGTTGGCGACCATGAAGGTCCTGGAAAGTCATCTACAAGTGCAGACCATATGAAACCCTGGAGTAGACTTACTATGATAAATAAGACATCCGGGTCGGATGATGAGTAGGATGGCCGAGTGTGGTAGTGATGAAGCAATCACTTCACATCACCTGTTATCTTTACACCTTATGATTCTGGTTATGTTAGCTTTGCTTTATGAATATTTTTATTTCATTTTTCAGTTTTTCAATTTAGTTAGTTCGTTTGCTGAAGTTCCAGAGATCGGTTGCGTTTTTTATACTTTTAGAAATTATCATGTGAACAAAAACCAATTTTGTAATATTAAATAATCTTTATAAATTGAAACATTTATTCGGGTTTTGCTATTTTTATATCAAATCCTACATGTATATGTTATTAATGTTCCTCCCAAGAGCATTGTAGGGTAGGGAAGTCAATCCCGAAATCCTGAAATTCCGGATCCCCGACGATTTAAGGCACTTTAAATCCCGGGATTGCCTTTCCTGGATCCCGGGATTTTTAAATAAAAAAATTTCTATTACAAATATTTCATGTAAATGAAAATTTGCTAAAGTTGATCTGAATATAGAATTCGAAAAAAATTTTATTGAGGCTGAAAATGATTGTTAGGACAATGAGTGTGAATCACTGCAGCAAGGACTTTACATAGTTTTAGAAGAATTTGCAACATCGGGTTGTCAGCTTTGTATTTCAAAATTGTCAGATATTCTGACATGCTTACGACTATTGTACAACTATTTTACCAACTAGCATAGAATCGGAACGGTGCTTCTCATTAGAGGGTTATATTTGTAATAATATTCGAACAAAACTCTCTTATGAAAAATAAACCGCGTTGATCAGCTTAATGTATTTCTTTTAAAATAATTAAAACAAAAAAAAAATTTTATTTGAAAAGTCTTTTCCAACCTTAATTTGCCTTAAACTAAAAAAAAAAAAAATTAAGACGGTGTACAAAAAAAAAAAGGTTATATTAATATAGTAATACCTTAAACTGTTCTTTTTTTATTTTTTGTTTAACCCTTTCAATGACTAGGCTAAGCTAAGAACAGAATAATTTGTTTGAGGTAATATTCCTTTCATTTGGGTTCTGAAGATGCAAAAAACATACCTTTCATTTTAGCCTGCGCTACTTACGTTTTACAAGCTTGTACAAAGAAAAAATTGTTTTGCACCTATTCGGCACAGTCTTTTTTTAATCCTTTAAAGGTTTCTCAAACCTTTAGATCTTTGTTTTTTAAACCCTCTTAATATTCTTATCCTTAAAGCTATAAAAAGATAAAAAAACATAAATTTGATCTTTGTCCGGTTGATTTTTTCTTATAAAATAGGCAAACAAAAATTTTGTTTGCTTTTTTTCGCCACAAAATCGAAAATCCAACTGACTTGAATATCAAATATATCTGTAAATTTATTTACATCATGTTGGTTCATCGTTTTTTCATACAACCAAACGATTTAATTAAAAAAAAGCTTTGCAAAATAAATACATATAAAAATTCAAAAGTCATATAAAGTCCAATATATTGGGCAAATCCACTGAAAGGGTTAAAGTAATACAATGTGCTAGTCATTAATACTATTTAAGTTCTTTGTTCATTAACAATAAGGGTAACCGCAATTGTGTGGTATAGTAGTGTGGTTTTTTTTGCCATAGTTGAAATTCACAATATGAGCACCCTTTAAAATAGAATTTGTGGTTGGGAACCTCCCACTATAGCTTTTTGTTACTATGCAAATAAATCAACTATCCAATTTGATTTATTTTATTAATATATGGCATAAAAAAGTTTAACTTGCATTTTGACCTTCTTCCATTTTTGCAATTAGAAAATAACTGGCAACCGATCAGTTGTTTATGGAACTTTAGAAACGACGTTCGTTAAACATATTATTGGGCTATTTAAAATAACCACATTTTTTTTAGAGTTTTCATATAAAACAATAAAAAATATAAAAACCGCTCGGTAAAGTGTGGTATCAATACCACGGGGTTTTTAAACTACACTGAAAACAACGCAAAACAACCTCCACGTGGTGTTTCCTGGGCAACGTCAAAACTGACAACCGTTAGTTTGGCGGCTAATCTGAGCGGCGGGCCTCCCTAGGCTTAAAATAGGTTGTGCGTCGGGTTTGAAGCCCACCCGTAAAAACCAATTTCAATGAAAACAAACAAGAATAGAAGAAAAATGATCCCCAAATCTGATGACGACTACCGCAAACGAAAAACTGATAATGATTTACGGATATGCACCTGGAATGTCCGAACCCTTAATTGGGAAGGTGCCTCTATCCAACTGACTGATGTCTTGGAAAGATACAAAGCTGATATCACTGCTATCCAAGAAATGCGATGGAAGGGACAGGGTTGCATTCGGCATGCACCCTGTGATATCTACTACAGCGGCCATGCGGAGAAGCACGAGTTTGGATGCGGATTTGTAGTTGGCAAGAGACTACGGCCCCACGTCCTGCGATTCACACCTGTGAACGAACGACTTGCCATAATCCGCATCAAGGTTAGATTTTTCAATATAAGCCTAATATGTGCGCACGCTCCGACAGAAGACAAGGACGATGAGATCAAGGAAATTTTCTACGAGCGCCTTGAAAATGCTTACGAGCGCTGCCCCCGTCACGACGTAAAAATCGTGCTTGGTGACTTCAACGCTAAGGTGGGCAAGGAAAATATTTTTGGTCCAACAGTCGGAAAGTTCAGCCTCCACGACAACACCTCCGATAACGGAATGAGGCTGATTGACTTCGCCGCAGCACGAAACATGGTCGTAAGTAGCACTAGATTCAAGCATCTCAATATTCATAAAGCCACCTGGATGTCCCCTGATCAAAAAACCAAGAATCAAATTGATCACGTTTTGATCGACGGAAGGCACTCTTCCAGTGTATTGGATGTACGCACGATCCGTGGTGCAAACATTGACTCGGATCACTATCTTGTTGCAGCCAAGATCCGTACACGTCTATGCGCAGCTAAGAATACACGCAACCCTACACAGAGAAAGCTAGACGTCGACAAGCTGCAATCAAAACAGACAGCCAATGCTTTCGCCACTCGACTCTCACTCCTGCTTCAAAGCACTCCTCCAATCGATGATATATGCGCGCAGTGGACTCACATTTCCAACTCCATGCGTGCGGCTGCTGAAGAGGTGATTGGCTACCAACGCCCTCGCCGAAACCAGTGGTACGACCAGGAGTGTCGCGACGCCACTGCAGAGAAAGACGCCGCCTACAAAGCCACCCTGCAGTCGGTTGTAACGCGCGCTGCTAAGGAGCGATACAAAGAAAAGAGGAGGGAAGAGAGACATATTTTCAGGCGGAAAAAAAGAGAGGCAGAAAAGCGCGAGCAGGAGAAGATTGAGATGTATGGTGACAGAAATGAGGCCCGAAAATTTTTCGAAAAAATAAGACGCCTTGCCGATGGTTTTAAAACCGGGGCCTCTTCCTGCAAGGATGAAAACGGGAATCTAGTGACAGATGTCCAGAGTACACTGACGTTATGGAGGGAACACTTCTCTAAGCTTCTAAATGGCGACGCTGACAACAATCCCGCCAATAGAGATGATATTCCGGAAACCCCAATTGCGGATGACAGCGTTGAGGTTCCGCTGCCCGACTATGATGAAGTTCTGACAGCTATAGCTCGGCTTAAAAATAACAAAGCCGCGGGAGCTGATGGCTTACCTGCTGAGTTGTTTAAGAACGGAGGCGAAGCTCTACTTAAATGCATTCACGAGCTTCTATGCAGAATATGGTCGGAAGAATGCATTCCGAACGATTGGAATCTCAGTGTGCTCTGCCCAATCCACAAGAAAGGCGATCCCACTATCTGTGCCAATTACCGTGGGATAAGCCTTCTTAATATCGCATATAAGGTCCTGTCGAGCGTTTTATGTGAAAGATTGAAGCCCATTGTAAACGAACTGATCGGACCTTATCAGTGTGGCTTCAGACCTGGAAAGTCCACCATCGATCAGATTTTCACGCTACGACAAATCTTGGAGAAGACTCAAGAAAAACAAGTCGACACCCACCATCTTTTTGTCGACTACAAAGCCGCCTTCGACAGCCCAATAAGGAAGCACCTGTACTCCACCATGTCTGAATTTGGTATTCCTGCAAAACTAATATGACTCTGCAGGATGACACTGAGCAACACCAGCAGCGCAGTTAAAATCGGGAAGGACCTCTCCCCACCATTTATTACCAAACGAGGTTTCAGACAAGGTGATTCCTTATCGTGCGACTTTTTCAACCTAATGATGGAAAAGATCATCCGAGCTGCTGATCTGAGACGTAGTGGCACAATATTCTACAAGAGTGTTATGCTGCTTGCGTATGCTGATGACATAGATATCATTGGCCATAATACGCGCGAAGTCAGTGCAGCATTTTCCAGATTAGAAAGAGAGTCAAGTCGAATGGGTCTGTCAGTGAATGCAGATAAGACGAAATACTTAGTGTCAACAAACAAACAGTCCCAGCGTCTTGGAAACCACGTTACCGTTGACAATACCTCCTTCGAGGTTGTGAAGAACTTCGTTTATCTGGGATCCAGCATTAATTCGACCAACGACATCAGCATTGAGATCAAACGAAGAATAACTCTTGCCAACAGGTGTTACTTTGGGCTCAGTAGGCAATTGAGAAGCAGAGCCCTCTCTCGACGAACGAAAATCACGCTCTATAAATCGCTCATCATGCCCGTCCTACTTTACGCATCACAAACCTGGACGTTGAGCAGTTTAGATGAAAAGACTTTAGGAGCATTCGAGAGAAAGATTCTTCGTAAGATCTACGGACCAATCTGCGTCAATGGCGAGTACCGAATACGGTGGAATGATGAACTGTATGAGCTGTACGCTGACATCGACATAGTCAAGCGCATTAAAATCGAGCGGCTTCGCTGGCTTAGTCATGTTCAGCGCATGAAAGACGATGCTCCAGTGAAGAAAACATTCGATTCGGTACCCAGCGGCGGTCAACGCAGAAGAGGACGACCGCATCTTCGTTGGAAAGACCAAGTAGAGGACAACCTGACGAAGCTTGGAATTTCCAACTGGCGCCAGCAAGCGAAAGACAGAAATGGCTGGCGCAAATTCTTAGATGAGGCCAAGACCGACATACGGTTGTAGCGCCAACTAAGTAAGTAAGTAAGAAAACAACGCAATTGTGAATGCCCTTAATGTGTTTTGTTTTTGTTACATAATAAATCAGTTCATTTATATTTTTTAGTTTCAAGTAATAAATAACAAAAAATTGTTTTACAAACGTTTTGAATTATTTACTTCTTAAAAATTTCAATCCCAAACTAATCCCGGGACCCCGGGATTGACATTTTCAATCCCGATAGTCCCGGGATCGAGAAAAGCTTCCGGGATTGGACTCCCTAGTGTAGAGGTCTATGTTTACTTGACGTTAATGACGACATTTTATTGTTGGGCGATTTTAATTTGCCTCTCTAAAATGGCATTCTTCTAACGATGAAACACATTTTTGTGCATCTAATTCGAAGACACGCCAAGAACATATATTTGTTGACAATATATGTTCTGACTTACAACAAGTTAGTTGTATTTATAATAGTCTGGAAAGGCAGCTTTACCTAGTCTTAACTACAGACAGTAACAATGTAATTATTCAGAAGGCACTTCATGCTTTGACCACTATTGATAATTATTATCCACCATTGAGTATTTGGTATAATTCCGACAGGAAGAATATGGTAAATTTAAACTCTGTTGACAAAGTTTATGAATTCAGTTTCAAAAAAGCCGACTTTTTGAGATTGAATCTTTTACTTTATAGTAAATTAAATATAATTATAGAATACATAAATAATAATAATCTAATTAGTTCAATAAATTTTTTCTATATAGAGCTCTTTGCCATGTTTTCTCAATCGGTACCATACATTCTTAAATTTGCGAAAAATTCTGCGTACCCTTGGTACACAAAGGATTTAAAGACTCTTCGCAACAATAGGAATAGAGCATGGAAAAAATCTTATATCAGTCCTATTTACAAAAAAGGTTGCAGGAATGACGTCACTAATTATAGGCCTATCGCTAAGCTGTCTTCAATTCTTAAAGTTTTTGAGCGAATAGTGTACGATCGAGTGAAAATTCACTGTGGGCCAGTCATGACAACTCGTCAGCATGGTTTTGTTACTGGCAGATCCACTGTGTGTAATCTAATCTATTTCACTACATTCTGCTTAAAATCTTTTAATTCTGGTAGCCAGGGGGTCAATTCTCGTTCTGCGTTATCGTCATATGAAAAGTGTTTTCAGCTTTACATAGAAAACGCGATTCCCGTTGTGTGTTAAAAGGGCAACAGCTGATAATTTTTAGCTGAAATGAAAACAAAGTTAACGCTGGTTGCAAACACACGTTATCGACTTGCTATATTAGTTTCGGCTATTTTATTCTATCGAAAAACTTTTCTTGGTTATATTAATTTATGCAAAATTTATGCAAAATTATATATATTTCTTTTTTATTGTTTATTTTTAATAAATAGTTTTGCTTTCTCAATCAAGTTTATGGCTTTGGGAAAGCGATATAAGTAGAAGTGTTCCTCCAAAATTCTGGTAAATGAGTTTTCTTCATCGCGAAGTCTCCTCCTAAAAATCATTGGGTCTTATCTACATAAATCAATAAAAAAATATTGAAGTCTAATAATATTGAATAATAAAGTCATCATCATGTTCAATTAAGTAATTTTTGTAAATGTTTTCCATCTAATACGTTGTTTACATTTATTTTATAACATAAAAGCTTTGTTTAAAAGACATTCAGCAACTCTGAAATGCTATTCAGCAACTACTTTTCATTGGCGAACAAGAATCGCGTTTTTGTGCGCAGTGAAGTGGAAAAGTGAAATCGTTAAATGAAAACTATTGTGAAAATCTTTTTTTCACTTCACATTAACGCAAAACTGGAATTGACCCCCAGGTCAATTGCTTTTATACTTTAGCGAAGCTTTTGATAAATTAGCACATAATCTAATTTTATTAAAACTTCAATTAATGGCATTTCCAGAGTATTTTGAAAACTGGATCAAATCGTATTTGATGGAGCGATCTTATCAAATGCGGTTCCGAGGCGTGTTGCCTTCTGAATTTGTTGCAGAATCGGGTGTTCCTCAAGGAAGCCACCTGGGTCCACTTCTGTTTATTTTGGCAATTAATGATGTTACCCACATCATCAAATACTCCCATTTGCTTATTTATGTAGATGATATGAAAATATACAGATCAATTGATTCTAACGACAATTCAGACCTGCTCCAGTCAGACTTGAAATCCTTTGAGGTTTGGTGTTCTAAAAATATCACGTTTTTACATCCAGATAAACGTCAAACTATGACCTTTTCGCGTAAAAGGAACCATTTTATTTTTGACTAGCTGATTTACCCGGTGTTACTAGAGAGTCATTTATATAAACATTTTAACATACACTTCTCGATTAAATGTTTTTTAAAATCTGGAATAATGAAAAACATGTTGTAAAGGGTCCGCCAAATAAATTTTATTTTTTGAAAATTCTATAAAAAAAACTACTAAATATTTTTTCAAATTTATTTTTTTATTTGAAAGTACAATCCTTCCGGTTAATAATGAAAAATAATTTCATTCAAATTGCTGCCTCGGCTGGCCATGCAGTAGCCTACACGATCGGTCCAATTTTTAAGCACATTATCGATTGTGTGCAGCTGTATTTCACCAATGGCTTCACGAATATTGTCCTTTAAAGCGTCAATTGTCTCTGGCTTGTCGGCGTAACACTTATCTTTGAGGGCACCCCACAAATAATAGTCCAACGGTGTCAAATCGCAGCTCCGAGGTGGCCAAACGACATCAGCTCTGCGGCTGATAATGCGATCTTCAAAAACAGGGCGCAAAACATCGAGTGTAGCTTCGGCTGTGTGGCACGTAGCGCCGTCCTGTTGAAACCAAATGTTGCCAATATCCTCCTCTTCAATTTGTGTGAACAAAAATTCGTTCAACATGGTCCGATAACGATCGCCATTGACTGTAACGGCCACTCTTTGCTCATTTTCGAAGAAAAATGGCCCAATTATGCCTCTGGACCAAAATCCGCACCAAACAGTGACTCGTTTTGGGTGCAGCGGCTTTTCAATGTATGCGTGTGGGTTTTCTGTGCTCCAAATGCGACAATTTTGCTTGTTTACATACCCGCCAAGATTAAAATGAGCTTCATCTGAAAAGATGATTTTTTTGGCAAAATCGGCATCTTCTGTAAGTCGATCGCAGGCCCACTTCCCAGCGTTGCTCAAGCGTATACGCAACCAAATTCGTTCAGCGGAAAGATAAAACTAATTATCTGTCAAATCAGGCATGAGCTAAGTGTTACCATTCACTAAATAAGCACTAGTTGAAAAAAAAAAAGTTAGATGGCGGACCCTTTATTTTATTTGTAAGCTATCGTTAGAAAGGTAATTGAACGAACTTTAGTCCAAAAAAATTTTGGAAAATTTTTGTTGTTGGTGGTTCCATCTCTTGCGGTGAGCTAATTGAATTAAAAAAAGGGGTACGAAAAACATATTTTAAAAATTAAAAATAATTTTTGTATTTACTCAATCTTAAAGCTAGCAAAATTACCTTTTCAACAGCATAAAAATTATGGTGGGACTCAATGCGTCCTTGAGATATGAAAATTTTAACATCTTAACAAAGATTTATATTAAAAAATATATTGAACTTTTTAACAAAAAAATGTTAATGAAATATATTAAAAACAGCGCAGATATTGGCATTAAAAGTAAAAACTTTGATTTTCATATAATTTTTTTCTCATTATTAGATATGTTAGATATGATAGATATGTTATTAGATATGAGATAATGTTTTATGAAAAATTTGTTGTACTAAAAATGATTGTACTAAAATTTATATTAGCTGCGTTTTTTTCATGGATCATATCATCGAATTTGCAAGCAAAGCAAAAACAACAAACAATCCATCAAGTGAGCTGGACATTTAAATTGATCCAATTCTATGTTTTTAAGTGTAAAAGCGCAACTGTAAAAATAGACAACACTTAGCCGTTATTGACGGCTAGATGACGCTGCAACTAAAAAAACTGGCAGTACTGCATTATCTGACATTTTGAAAGTTTGGTAGCAATAGCATTTTCGCAAAAAAATTCGCAAAACTTATCTGCTATTTACATAAGAACATCAGATATTCTTCTGTAAGCAGAAAATAGCGCCACCTGTCTGTTATCCCAAATGTGTGGGGTTAAATTTGAGGAAAACTAAGTAGATTACTATAAGGAACATTTTATAAAAACTAAAATGTTCGTATTTACTCTAGACGCACAACTGCATTCTTAGAGACAAATGGGGTCGTTCCAATTATACAGAGAATTTTAAAACAAAACTCAGTTTTATTTATTAATAAGACTATTGTCTGATTTGAAAAAATAGATTTCACATAAATTATTTTTGAGACTTGACTTGTTTGTAAAAAATAAAAAAACAACATTTTGAAAAAAATAAATTCGCGAACAATATCAACACAGAAAACCTTCTTGTTTTGATGACAAAAACAGTAAAATAATTTTGTGCTAAGCTGGAAGAATTTTTGCAAATAAATGCTATGTCATATGAAAGATAGCCAGATGTGCAATTTTTAATTGATTTCATTTTTACAACAACAACAATTTTTGAGTCATTTTTTGAGTAAAAAGTCAATATTTTGGACCTTTTTGACATAATCATACAACATATATACACTGACTTAACGGTACAGTTCAACCTATTTTTGTGAAGTGATTTTATTGAAATTTTGAAGAAAAAAAATTTGAATGAAATATTGTAATGGACAGCGGAGATATTTGCATCGAAAGACCAAACTTTAATTTTCATGTCATTTTTGTCTCATTCTTAGGTAGCGAAGTTTTATGAAAAAGTCGTTCTGAAAATTTCTCCAATTTTGAAAATATGTGATGTTTTTGATGCAAAATATCAAAAAATCTCCGATACTAAAAAGTCTTACAATAACAAAATTACCGTTAGTTGAAAAATTTTAGAGGGGCGTGGCAAAAACTAAGTATTTAACATTTTAAGTAAGAATGCACGTAATATGTAAACCTAGTTTGAACAAAATCCGTTGAGCCGTTTAGATTTGTATAAAGGCCAAACAAACAAACAAACAGAAAATGAGTTTTATTACTATAGATTACAAAATTAAAGATACTGCATTAAGTCGTGTAATTGCCGTCAAAGACCTTGATATATGCATGGATTCTAAATTGTCGCTTAACATGCATATTGATAGAATTTGTAAAAAAGCATCTTCTATGCTTGTTTTTATAAAACGCTGGGCCCAAGGGTTTGATAGCTTAATAACAACTACAACGTTTTATTATTCAATTGTGCGTCCTCACTTGGAGTACGCAAGTAAAGTATAGTCCCCACATTACAATGTGCATGTTGATCGAATTGAAAGAATTCAAAAAAGTTTTGTTCGGTTTGCTCTGAGAGGCTTGAGTGGAGCTGACACATTTAACCTTCCTCCATATGAGGATTGTTTAAAATTATTAAAGATGCAATCTTTAAGTGAGAGAAGGAAATCTGCTGATACCAACTCATAACTGGTGTATTTGATTCTCCAGAACTTCTTTCCCTTATAAATTTTAACTCTAACCGTAGAAGTAGTAGAAACTCTAACAACTTGATTTATTTACCATTTAGTAGAACAAATTATATGTAAACTGCTCCATTAAATCGCATGAGTACCTTTGGTAACAACTGTAGCATGTTTGATGTTAACTTGTAGAAAGGTCAACTCAAAAGTAGATTGAAATCTAATGTACAATAGGATAAGATCTATGTAAACGCATGGTTAGTTGTAACGTCTTGTTTTGTCCCTGAGCTCAACCCATATTATGGTGGGTAAATTTTTCTCACTTTTACCGATATTTTTGAGATATTTCAAAGAAATTTGGATTGGTTCTTAAAATGATCTAACGTGATCGAAAGTGTGAAAAAGATGTAGTTGCTACACTCTACTGTTATTGCAAGTAATTAAATGCCGTTTTATGGCACCAACATTTTAAAAGATGCGTTATTGTGTTTATTTTATTTAAAAAAAATATATCTTAGTCATAAAGTATGCCTATTTTTAACTTTTGCATATTGTGAAATATTTCAAAATTATAGTAAAGTATAACTACAAAATTCATGAACAAAGATAAAAAAAAACATAATTTTTGGGTCAACTTTCAAGAATATTGGTGTTTTTTTTTAGAAAGTGGAGGTTAATAGAAACTTATTTCTGAGATCAATGTATATTTACTAAGAGTTCTAAATGCTCAGAATTAAAAAAGTCGATTTCCAATTAATTCCGTCTAGCATGTCCTTTCGCATCTCTGTACACCATGTCATCTGCAAACGCTATAACTTTACTTAGGAAAGGCAAACTAAAGATAGAATTTATATACATTAAAAAAAAAATTGGTCCCAATTTTTTACTAATTTCGCTTATATTTTTTAATAACAAATGGCAATACCAGCAGCATCCAAGCTTTAATGCTGTTCGTCTTTCGACGGTAGAAGCAACAGGTTTGCTTCTGCGATTTCCGGTTGACATGCTTCTGCGCATTTTCTGCAAAAGCTTCTGCTCTCTGCACTCTTCTTCTCAAAGCTCACCTTCATTGATGCTTTGGCTGCGTAACTGTGCTCTGCTTCACACATTGTTATCAATCTTTTGCGAGCGAATCGCTGAAAAAAATGAGAACAGCAATAAAAATAAATGAAACAATGAATGCACGAACAACAAATGAATGAATCGTATAACATACGAGAAACACTTTTGAGTTCATCCCACGAGATACGCGAACGAGGCTTCGATTTTCCGCAGGGTGAGTATTTTTTCCATGGTTTTCTTCTTTGCGCCGCACGTTGCGCTGCTTGGCGACGGCGTAGAACTCAGAACCTCAACTGCTTTTCCGCTTATCACTCGAAGCTGGATGTCATCCATCGCAGGCTCCTAGAGGCAGCCAGCTGTACGAAGAACATCATTTCGCCGACAACCGGGCTTGTTAAAGAACGCGTAGTGCGCTTGAATTAATTAAAAAAAAAATTAAAACAAAAAATTTTAATTAATCTAAATAGAAAATAGTACTCTTGCACAAAGTATCTATAAATAGTAGTAGAATTTCTCTACGTACTTGCAGCAGTTGTGTTTTAAACATTTTACTGTGGCAACTTCTTGTTATACGCTGTTTTAGTGTTAGTGTTCTTCTCATTGTAGTTGTTGTTATTGCTTTATTCGTTGTTGTTGTTGTCTTCTAACTGCTGCTGATTGTGCAATTTTATGTATGTGTGCGCAGTCATAAAAATTAATATCTGTTTTAATTTCTTATTTCAAGTCTGTAGCAGTTTTTGCTTTTTTTTTGTGTTGTTGCTTGCGCGTGAAACTCAAGTGACCGTTAAAGGCAAAAATTTGAATGTTGATGCAATAAAAAGCATCACCAGCATGGTGGTGGCTTACGTTAGTGTGAATAAAATAATATAAAAAAATGTTAATCTTGTATCTAGCCAAAGCATATCCAAGCGAAATTGATTCGAGCGATTTTATTATCTGAAGAATTTTAATACAGAAGAGTGGAAATTTATTGCGAAGCGAAAATTTGTGCTTAAAGCTGCTAACGAGCGAATTAAAAAAAGTGTTCTACGAAGTGACGAAAGTGAATGAATTAAGTGTTGCCTGCCTGGGATAAGTGTGAAATAGAAAAAATAAATTAATTACAGTAAGCCTAAAGCTGTTGCCAATTAAATGCTTTAAATAAAAACAAAACATCAATACTACTTTAAGGATATAAAACGGATAAAATTGAAGCAAGCTTAAAGCATGGGGTGAGTAAACATTTTGTTTTTTATATCTAAGTTCTGCACAGCTGTTTAAATGCAAGTGCTAATTGAGATATAAACAGCTGTTAATTGGCGCTGCATGCGTGCTCCATGACGTGTGAGTGACATTAAATTATTGCCAATTAATTGTATGTTACTCATACGTCAGCGCATCCGATGACAGAGCACAGGCGTTGCTGGAAGAAGAATGGACGATGTGTGGGCGTTTATTGTTCCATCAGCTGAAGCCATTTGTGAATAATGTATTTTTGTTTTTCATTATTATAACTTTATTTCCTCTCTCTTGATATCCTTTTGGATGGACAGAACGTGCGCTTTATTAGGACTCAGTGTAAATTATTAAGAAATATCGACAATGTGTCTCCTCGTCTGTAGAGTGATGTTTTTCATGGAATAAATCTTAGTTACAACTGATGTTATAGCAGAGTAGTGAAATGACCAGTAAAGAACTTATTTGCGATGCTTATGGCCAAGCCTTGATTTTTTATTTTTATTTTAATAACTGTATGATAGAGAATAAAATAAAAATAATGTTATGTACAGTATGCATATTGAGTATGAAGAAATTAACACAAGTGTACAAAAATGATGTTGTTTTCAGAAGAAAATCTGAAACAATCTGATAAGAAATCAGATCCATGATTTTCAGGTATTTTTTGTGTGCTGTAACCGATAAAGCCATATAAAAAAGTTTCTATCGCGTAAGCGTGCGGAGTTAATTCAAGATTTTTCGTGAGTCAAAGGAGTTTTTGAGAAGTAAAACGAGCATTTTAACACAGGAAATCTTAAAACGAATTAAAGAGATATTCTTTTTTTGTTAATTTAAAGCTTTCAACAATTTAAATGTAAACTTAAACAATTAATTTTTAAAGTTTAAATTAAATTTGAAGCAGTTGCATATTATCTCTGCATCGTCTCCGAATATTTGTCATTTTAATTCCAATCATATTTTGTATTTTAAAGCAAAAATGGAGTTATGTTGAGCACGAAACAGAGTTTCCTCGAGCAAATATTTCCGATTGTTTATTTTACCTTGAATGAAGAGAAAGTACTAATATATATTTAAACAAGCAAATGAAGTGTGCTGTAAAAATTAAAGGTTGCACAATGATAAAAAAGAGCTGTTTTTAAATATTACGAGTAATATCTTGAGCAATTAAACAGTTTTATAAATTTTGTTAAACATGGGTTGTTTTATTTAAAGTGGAAATATATAAAAATTTACTTTCAGCAGAGTTTTTTGAATTCTTGGATCATGCTTAAGTCAAAAATGGTTATGTGATTTTTGTAATTTATTTTATTGCATGTTTTATTAATACTATCAATCGCCCGTATTTCTGCATTTGCCGTTTCTTTAGATCTCTTTTGGTTTAGAATGGTCAAAACAGCTATGTGCTCGCAGTAGTAGAAATGCTCTGAAAAAAAATAAGTTTTTTGCTCTCCTGAAAAGTTGCTAGAACACACATAAACAAACAAATTATTACTGTATGTATCACGCCCTTTAGGCTATTTTACCCACTTAGCTCAAATCACTTTGAAGATATTCTTAGAAAAAGCGTACTGCAACATCAAAGAGCACTAAATTAAATGCTAAAAGCACTGACAAAACTTGTTAATACTGTAGGTGAGAATGTGTTTCAATGCACTACTGGTAAATATACCGCATTTTTTGGCCAACGGTAAATTTTAAGGTTCGCCAAAAGGCAGTACTTCAATTTTTTTGCGATGTTAACACTCTAATTAGAACGTTTTCGAAACTGTATTGCAAATACCATTAATTTATTTTTATTTATTTGATATTCAATATTAGTAATATAAGAATATGTTCTTTTAAATACAATGGTAGTAGCTTAACATCTTAACATATTCAGATTAAACGATTAAGACATTTTAACATATTCAATAAATTTTTTTACTGGATTAGTTATTATTATTTATTACTTATTACTTAATCATAACAAGTACATTTCTCATAAAGTTAAAAACAAGAGCAATGACTCAGGATCCGCGGGATCGTCATACCCGACACACCATAAAGGAATGCCCTGCGGCAAAGTTAAAAAAATTAGAAAAAACTATTATTTAATAATATAAATATCAGTATAATAAGAAGATGATAAGAAATATAGCAAGAAATATAGTAAGAAATAGATTGTCAAATGTTAATAGGGAGCTAGAAATAGAAATATGGTTATTTTATATAAAGATTATTGCAATCAAGCAAAATGATTTAAAACAGCTTGCCCAAAGCTTCTTTCATTTCTAATAGATTTAAGATGACTGGGTAATGCATTCCATAATCTGATGGCACTAATGAAAAATAGTCTGGTAGAGTTCAGGGAATTAAAGTTTGGTATTATCATCATATAACTTCTGTTTGACTGACAAAATTGTAATTTTTTAAAAAGGTACAATGGCACCTTTAAGTGAATCAATTCATGAAATAATATGCAATTACGAGCATTAAGCTTATTATATCACAACCAAGTATGCTTGTTGTATGCTTGTTGTGATCATGATCATGTATCATGAGTGTGGTGGTTAATATTTGTATTTTTATTTTGCTATGTAATTTATTTTGAAACACATATATTTGTATAATAATATTTAACAATTTATTTTATAGACTGAATTAAGAAACCGCTTGTATAACAATAATCAGAATGATGAAAATTTTTTGATATGTATAAATATTTTTGATATTATTTTAAAATTAAAGTTTTTTCTAAATGACCTCTATATTTATTATGTTGACTTTATATGATTTAAATACAAATTCTAAATGTTTGATAGTTTAAATCATACTTGATTTTAAATACAAGTTCTAGTTGTTTGATAGTTTAAGATCGTTTATTGAGCTTAAGGTCAAAGTTAGAACAATTAATTGTTCTAACGAATCTTTCCAAAGAAACAACAACAACAAAGTTTTTAAAGTATGATTTAAACTATCAAACATTTAGAATTTGTATTTAAATCATATAAAGTCAACATAATTATTTTAAAATATAATTTGAAAATGAAAATTAATAAGTATTTATTACTAAAGCAGAAATTACACCAAAATATTACCAGTAAAACGAACATAAAAAATTAATCTCAAAAAAAAAAAATGAATTGATATTAAAAGTTACTGTCTTTTTTTTAGAATTGTCTGTGTAAGGTGTTTTTTTATGTGGGATTAAAACTGATTTTATCGAATTTCCATATTGTATTTTAAACGTGTTTTCATGTTTTGAAATAATTTTGAATGGTCCCTCGAAGGGCGGTTGCAAACCTGACCTTTGGATTGCTTTAACAAAAACGTACTCACAGGTTTCGAGTGTTTTTGGAATATTGCTCTTATCATTATTGTGATGGACAACCTTTGATCGTACAAGTGGAAAATGTTTCCTTAAGGTTTGAAGAGTTTCATCTGCATTAGTGGCAACATTGTTGTTAGATACAACTAATTCTCCCGGTAACCTAAGGGTTTGTCCATAAACAAGTTCTGCTAGACATTTCAAATCTTCTTTAATCGATGATTGTAAACCAAGAAGTACCATTGGCAAAATTTCTGACCAATGCGTTGAGTCATGCGAAGTCATTATTGATGTTTTCAGCTGTCGATGAAAGCGTTCTATCATGCCGTTTGCTTGGGGATGATATGCTGAAGTATGAATTTTATGAGCACCAAGAAATTTGGTCAGTTCACTAAACAATTTTGAAGTAAATTGAGATCCTTGATCTGTTGTAATTTGAAGTGGTACACCAAATCGTGGAATATAGTTTTTAAAAAATTTATGTGCTACAGTTTGTGCTGATATATCTCGTAAAGGGTATACTTCGGGCCAACGAGTGTATCGGTCAATTGTTGTAAGCACATAGCGATGTCCATTTGATATCAGTAGTGGTCCAACTAAATCCATATGAATGTGTTGAAATCTACCTGAAGGAATTTCGATTTTTTGTACAGGAGATTTTGTGTGAGTAGTTATTTTAGATTTTTGACAATTTATACAACTACTTGCCCAGTCATTTATTTCTTTGCGCATGTTAGGCCAAAAGTATTTTGTTTGTATCAGGTGTCTAGTTGGGTGAACTCCAGGGTGTGATAGAGAATGTAGTTTATCAAATATGACCCTTCTTAATGAAGGTGGAACACAAGGTCTGGAAGAATGACTGGATATATCACACCAGATTTTTTTATTAAACACCGAAATAGTAATTTCCTTTAAATTGCGTTTAGAATTTGGAGTCGATAAAAGAGATTGTAGTGTTTCGTCGAGTTGCTGTTCTTTGTATAAAACTTGAAAATTTATGTCTTTTGTAGAAATTGCATCAATTTCTGGAATTCGTGACATTGTGTCAGCGACGGCATTATTATTTCCAGAAATATATTGAATATCATTTGTAAATTGTGCACTAAATTCTAAATGTCGTGTTTGTCTTGGGGACCGATCAGATTTAGAATTTAGAACATATGTTAATGGCTTGTGCTCTGTAAAAATAGTAAAATTTTGTCCTTCAAGAAAGTGTCTAAAGTATCGAACAGCGAGGTATATTCCGAGAAATTTTCTGTCAAATGTAGAATACTTAATTTCTGTTGAACTTAGTTTTTTTGCACCAACAAGCACACTCAACATGCATCAACAAAAAGTCTCTCGACTAAATGGGCATGATGAAAACTATCAACAAACGATTCCATCGGAATCAATGACACGCGCTCCATCAAGTCTCATAGATTTGCCAGAAAGTAATTTGATGGCTGTCTCACCATATGCATCAAAAACAATGGAAACATCGGTGCTTACATTTACAAGCAATTCTTCACCAGTTGAAAATACAGGAGGTGAGTTTGCTCCTATCAAAAGAAAACGTAGAGATACCATGAAACCAACTGAGGCGGAAATTGATGTCTCAAGCTTTCGAAGTAGATAATCTAACAATAGATTTGCTTTGTTAGATAACCTAATTGAGGATGAAGCACCTTCGGTTAGTAAAACATTAAAAAATAAAAAAAATGTAATTGGTAAAAATGGTCCAGGACATTGGCGTCGGAAGCGGGGGGCAAGGTGGGCAGTTGCCCCCCACTTTTTTAGCTAGATAAACAATTTAAAAGGAAAAGTTATTCAAAATATCAGTTTTTTTACAACGATAATATTTTTGTATTATATATTTTCCTCTTCTTTCTCTCTTCTTCATGTTTCATGTGAAGAAATTTTGGTGAACTTTTTTTGCACCACCATTTGTACTGCCCCCCCCATTTGTACTGCCCCCCCAGATGAAATTCGCTTCCGACGCGATTGGTCCAGGAACATCAACTCGAAAGAGTTTATGTCCACCAATTTTTTTATATAATGTTAACATAAAGAGTTTAATTGATCAATTAAATCAAAAAAACCCTAAAATCTTTTTTAAAATTAGTAATATTGGAAGATTTAAAAGTAAGCTTTATTTGAATGACGCTTCAGCTCACGCTGAAATGATGTTAATATTAAAGGAAAAGAACATTGATTCATATTCCTTTACACCAAAGGAACTTAAATCAGTAAGCGTAGTATTACGAGGTTTATATTATAAAACAGATACAAACGAAATCAAAACGGCCCTAGATTTAGAAATACCAAATACTGTGCATACAGTTTTAAAGTTTAAAACTCCATTTTCTGTCAAAAATAATGTTGACACTGGACTATTTATTGTTTCGTTACTTCCCGGGAAGAACCACAGCGACATATCACACATAAAATACCTCTTGAGTCAAACTATAAGATGGGAAGCACCGAATTCTAAACAGAAGGAAGTTCAGTGCAAAAGGTGTCAGCATTGGGGTCACATTGCAAGAAATTGCAACAGGACTTATATATACATGCGTCAAATGCAGTGATTCCCACGCTCCAGGAGAGTGTCTTCTAAAAAAAAGTGAAAACTCAGTTCCATACTGTGTGAACAGTGAACAAAAAGGTCACCCAGCCAACTGGAATGGTTGTCCAGCATATACTCTTTTTGTAAGAAGTAAAATGCAACGTATTTCGGAAGCTCGGGAAAAAAGGCTATTGCGTCAAATAATGTAAATCAGGCTTAAAATAAAATCTGAGTATTCTCGAGGGATAAAACTTTTGCTAGTCTCTTTAACCCTCCAATGACTACGATTAGCCAACAACAATCGAAGAAGCGTCCGTTAATAATAGAAGAATTCTTAAAAATTGCTAAATAAATTTGCAATCCTGTTGATTCAATTTCTGTGGAAGAAAAAATAGAAAAATTTATGATTAATTATAAAAATCTTGCGAAATCGCAAGCCAGAATTGAATGTCTGAGTCTTCTTTCCCTTGTTGAAAAAACATATGGTCCATAAGTTTTTGAATCTTTTGACTTTTAATGTAAGATCGTTAATTGATACCAGTCGACAAATTGAACTTTTAAAAATTTTAAAGCATAATAATATCGATATTGGATTTATTCAGGAAACTCATTTATCTTCAAATCATTACATCAATTTGCAAGATTTCGACTTCATTCGCAATAACAATTCTATTGGTATTGGTATTGCAATTAGAAAAAATTATGTGTATTCCATTGTAAAAATTCCCGATATATCTTTTCCAAATATTTTCGTTGTTACAAATTTCTCAATGAATGGCGAAATTAAAAAATATTTATTTGGTTGTGTATATTTACCTTGTAACTTCTCTTCAACTGGAATCAACAGTGGTCTTACAAAAATTAATAACTTCACTATTAATTTCGATGGTACTTTCATTGGTGATGATTTTAATGCTAAAAATTGTTTTTGGGGAGACGGTATAAATAATTGTAATGGAAATTCTTTTTCCACGTGGCTTCAAAACTTTTCTCTCAATTTAACTCGTATATGTGATGTCAAACCATCTTACCCCAATGGTGCATCATATCTAGATCACTTTTTGATAAGCACGAACATTGTTGACACAATTAATAAAAATTTTGAAATTTCCAGCTTGTCCTCTTTTTCTGATCATTATCCTTTAAAAATGAAAATAAATCTTTTGGCTTACGATGTTTTGATAAAAAATCCACGCACGTTCTCATCTTATAAGAATACAAACTGGGATAATTTTAGATCTGATTTGGATTTTTCTCTTAACGAACTCTTTCCTCCCTTTAATCGTACTCTTAATAACGAAGAGATAGATAAATATATTGATCAAGTTACTAAAACTATAAATTATGTAACAGGGTTACACGTTAAAATAATTAATATCAAAAGTAAGCGGTTTTTATTATCAGATCAAATTCAAAATCTTTTTGATATCAAACACTCCTGGCAAAAAGAACTTAAAAGATTGTATCATAATAATTTTAACAGAGAAACTCCTGAATATAAATTACTCTCGAAACAAATACAATTGCTTAAAATTATTATAAAAGAGCAAGTTGAACTTGAGCAAGCAAAAATCTTCAATGAAAAAATTGAAAAAATTAAACCAGGGCCGTCCGCTTTTAAACAGATATATGGTTTTTTGAAGAAAAAACCAAATGCTTTTTGTGACAAAATAACTGTTGATAGTGCAGTAATAACAGACGAAGTTGAAATTGCTAATAAAATGCTAAATCATTTTAATTCAATTTATCAAGAAACAATACCCTCAACATCTAATGTTTCTGATATAAAATATACTATAGCGTCAACTTTATCAAGTTACGCAGATTCCATATTTAATTTTAATAACAACTTATCTTCGTTAAATAACAATGTTTCTTCCCATTTTATTAACATCGACGATCTTACCTTATTTATTAAAAATTATAAACTCTAAAAAATTATACGGACCTGAAAAAATTTCAAATTTCTTAATAAAGAAGTTATCCTATTTAGCCATTAAGTTTTTAACTATAATTTTTAACAATTGTATAAATAATGGTTACTTTCCACTGAATTGGAAAGTTGCAAAAATTTTACCAATAAAAAAGAAGTCAGGGTCTTATGACACAGACAATTTCAGACCAATATCCTTGCTATCAAATTTCGGAAAGCTTTTTGAAAAAGTCATAAAATCCAAAATGAACTTCAATTTCAATGTTGATTATATTCCCAATTATCAGTTTGGTTTCAAAAATGGACATTCTACTGTACACGCCCTCTTGAAATTTCAAAATGATGTTATATGTAATCTTAGAAATAAAAATTGTGCAGTTGCTGTCTCACTTGATATAGAAAAGGCATTTGATAATGCTTACCATGACGGAATTTTATTTAAATTAATCAACTTAGGCTTTGATCCTTTTGTTGTAAAAATATTTCATAGCTTCTTTAGTAATCGTAAGTTTTGCGTTCAAATTAAAAATTGTCTTTCTGATTTAGGTTCTATTAAAAGTGGTGTGCCCCAAGGGTCTATTCTTGCCCCGCATTTATAAAACATCTTTATATCTGATTTTCCACATGAATTAAATGGTTCAAGAGGTATACTTTATGCAGATGACTCTTTACTATACGCACATAATGTTTCTCCGACAGTAGCTTTAATTTCAGTATCAAGACATCTTTCTCTGGTGCACAGTTATTACGAAAATTGGGGTATCAAAATCAACACGGCAAAGTCAGTTGCAATATGCCTTCGTAATGCTAGCGGTAAATGTGCTAAATTTGTAGTTCCCGAAAGCAAAAGATTATTTTTGTCCTTAAATGGAATATCTATACCTTTTAAAAAGAGCTTTAAATATTTAGGCGTCAATTTCAACAAATTATTTAAATTTAACGAGCATGCTAGAACCATTTTAAAAAAAGCTTACAAAATCAAAGGCATGTTTGCTAAACTTTTAAATAGTAAATATTTAATGAAGGAAACAAAGCTTCTTATTTACAAAGTCTGTATTCGCCCAGTTCTAGTTTATGCATATCCAATTTGGCTCTCTTTCTCTCCTACAGTTGCTAATGAAATTGAAATCTTTGAGCGTAAGATACTTAGATGGTGCATTGATAGACACTATGAATCTTATGCAAAAAGATATTCGAATAATTTTGTGTACAAAGAAGCAAATATATATCCTTTTTGTTATTATGCTTTTACGTTACTTGATAGATTTATCAAAAAATTGGCTCTACATGATAATTATTTGGTTAGAGATATTTATGAACTTCAAAAATTATATAATTGGTCTAATATTAATTGTCTCTCTTCCATAAGTTTTATGAATGAAAATTATTCTTTGGAGTTAGATTTTGCTGCACCACTTTTACCAAATTTTTATGTCAATTCGGTACAGAATACTCATAGAGGATAGGTACCGTAATTTGTTTTATTATTTATATTAAGTTAATATTTGTGTAAAGTGTTAAAATATTTGTTTAGTTTTAAGGTTTAATAAAAAAAAAGAATGTTAAGTGCCGGGAGCAAGCTCTAAATACTTTAAAGAAAAATATAACTAATTCGGATATTTTCGAATGCAATTGTGGATTTATTATTCCAAATCAATTGTTTGACTTTGGTCTTATTCGCAGATGTAACCATCTCGTGCAAAGGACTTAGTTCTGTTGCTAACATCGGTATATATCGATGATAGTAATTAATCATACCGAGAAATTTTTGAAGTTTTTTACTGGAATTTGGTTTTTAACAATTTGTAATAACTTGTGTTCTTTCCTTTGAAGGTTTTATTCCATCAGATGAAATTTCATAGCTTAGAAAATCTAGTTTCGGAACACCAAAAACACATTTGCTTGGTTTGATATTTAGTCCATACTTTTGAAGTCGTATAAATATGATTTTAAGGTGTTCGATGTGTTGTGTCTCATTGTTACTTGCGACTGATATGTCATCTATATATGTGAAGACGAAATCTAAACCTGAAAATACTTCATTTATAAAGCGTTGGAAAGTTTGTGCACTATTCCGTAACCCGAAGGGCATGCAAAGGAATTCAAACATTCCAAATGGCGTCGTTATTGCAGTCTTGTGTATATCTTCACTGGCCATTGGAATTAGGTGATGCACGCGAACTAAATCGATTTTCGAAAATATAGTTTTGTTTTTAAGTTCAATACTTAGGTCGTGAATGTGTGGGAGAGGATATCGATCAGGAATAGTAATGCAATTAAGTCTTTTATAATCACCGCATGGTCTCCAATCATTCGAATCCTTTTTGGCAACGAGGTGTAATGGAGACGGACTTGGAGAGTTTGAAGGTCTACATACTCCAATTTTCACAAGGTATTCGAACTCTGTCTTTGCAATTTTTAATTTAATAGGATCTAAACGACGAGGTTTGGTAAAAGGTAAAACGCCTTTAGTTTCAATCCTGTGAACCGTGTTATGACTCAGCGTCTTGGTGAAATCAGGTTCAGAGGTAATAGAAGAAAACTCTTTCAAAAGATTGGTAAACTTATTTTTATTAATAGACAATTTGAGAGAAAATATATCAGAAAAACCGGGAGTACCTGAAACTGTTAATTTTTTAGTCATGTCGATGATTTGTTTGTTTGTAATGTCTACAAGTATGCCAAATTTTTCTAAAAAATTAACACCAATAATTGGATGTGAAATATTGGCAAGAAGAAAGGGGATTTCGAATTCGCGACGTAAACCTAAATAAATTTTAAAAAGTTTAGAACCGAATGTTGCAATTGATGCTCCATTTGCAGATGTTAAATTAAGATCAGATTTTCGTTTATAGCTTTTGAATTTAGATGCTGGTACTACTGAAACTACAGCGCCAGTATCTATTAAAAAATTGAACTTATTTAATTTATCAAAAATGAAAAGGCGGTGAGCTGGTTTAACTTTTCCATCATCCACCACCGTCATGATGAAAGATTTTAATTTAAATTAAAAGGCATATTCGTAGAGTTATTTTTAATAATGTTTTTATTTGAAAAATAACATGGTGATACCAACCAAGATATATCATTTCTGGAACTTGAACGTCTTCTTGAAAAACGTCTTTGATTGGAGAAATTTCGTCCTTGTGCTCTAGACCTTGCTTGAATTTCCGCGAAATCTAAACTAATTTTGTTAAAATTTTCACAAAGTGTTGCCGATATTTGACTAAAATTTTGAATGCAGTTTTCTAGTGCCTTAAGTTCGATACTTGCTACTGTACAATTTTGTAGTTTATTAATTATATTAAAAATTTTGTCAGCCATTATAATTTTTTCATCAATACTTTTTTCTTGACAAGTGGTTAAGTTAACTTGAATTTGTTGTGGTAACTTTCGTAGTCACAACTTAAAGAGAAGTTCGCGACCGACGATTGAGTCAGAGCCAGCCAATGACTTTATATCTCGAAAAAATTCAGAGTGTTTACGATCACCGAGTTCTGAATTGGAGAAAAGTTGTTCAAGCCTAGATTCTTCACTGAGGGAAAATCTTTCCCTCAAGGACATTTTGTCCTTCAGATGACGGTGGAATTGTATGTGTATTTTGAATTGTTGGATTGTTGCTTGATGTGTTTTCTATTGGAGTAGATGTGTTAGGTATGGAAATGTCATTTGGTTCTGGACAGTTAATATTTGAAGGATTTTGGCGAGTTAAGGATCGTGTTATATGTTATTAACTGTGATAATTAAGTTAATAAAATTAAGTTAGACAATTGAATTAATAGGTTCAATTAAAAAATCTTTCTTTTTTTAAATTTTATGAATGAATAAATATGTAAGTTAGGATTAATGATTAATAAAATTAGTTTTGTATTTGTACTTAAATAATTAATAATTATTCTTAAACAATTTTCCTCCGGAAAAGGATGTTCAGTGGTAATTCTATGGATATTAGGTGCTGTAGTTATGCTCAACTCTTTGATTGAAATATTTGTGGTGGAGCTTGTTGCTCCGATTGTTCAGCGTGTAAAAATGAAGTATTGTTAGCAGTTGCAACAAAAAGTAGTCCAAGAGCACAAGCTGTTTTTTATTGTTTCGATTTTGAGCAATTCGAAAAATAAACTTATGTATGTTGAGTGGTTACGGTAACTGGTGCGTAGTGTCACGACTTTTAATGTGGATGTTGAGGATGTTGTTGCCAAAAAGGGATAAGCAGGATCGCCAATTTGTGGTGGTTAATATTTGTATTTTTATTTTGCTATGTAATTTATTTTGAAACAAACATATTTGTATAATAATATTTAATAATTTATTTTATAAACTGAATTAAGAAAACGCTTATATAGTAATAATCAGAATGATGAAAATTTTTTGATATATATAAATATTTTTGATATTATTTTAAAAAATAATTTGAAAATGAAAATTAACAAGTACTTATTACTAAAGCAGAAATTACACCAAAATATTACCCTACAATGAGAGGTAATTCTCTATGAAGATCTACATTGGCATTCGGGAAAAATTAGGCTGTTTGGGTATTGTACATTAAGAGCGACAATACATTTGAACTTATGTTTGATAAGATATTGTAAAGATGCCACTAAAACTTACAACAATAAAATTGTTTTTTTCGTTAAAGTCATATTTGTGAGCCTTAGGCGCCTGTTGCACGTTCAATATTTATTGTGATACTTGGATCGCGGTCCAAATTCATGGATTGATGGATCGCGGTTGAATGCTACACGTTCAATATTTATCGCGTCAGTATTCATACAATTTTTGCTAAGTGTGTTCACGAAAATCTAACTGCACAACTGCACAGGCAAGTGCACTTAATCATGAATACCGATAATTTTTATATCACCGCCTTCTACTGTATCGTGTATTGATGACACAAAATATGCTACACGTTCAATATTTATTGACAGTTTTGCGATCCGCGATCTAGATTTCAAAATATTTAAATATTTTGCGATATGATTTACGATTCGTCAATATTGCATGCTACACGTTCAATAAATATCACGATACTGTATATTGATCAATATGTATTGAGCGTGTAACAGGCGTCTAAAAGATATACAAAATAATTTGCAGTTTTAATTAAATGTTACTCATACGCCAAGATGAACAACATACATCAATATCACAATGTTTACCAATAGAAAATATTGCTTTGTTTTTTAAAAACAAAAGGAAAAAAAAATGCAGATTTCACTTTTTAACATCAGATTCAGGTTTAATATTGACAACGTATTAACCCTTAAATTCATATTTATACCACTTGTCTATGTACCATGTTTAGCTTAATTATTCTAAAACCCGAAGGTGCCCGTTTCCTAACTAAGTTTTGTTATTGAATTTATATCGAGTGCAAAACTTATTCTGAAAGGTTTAATAATACATTCATTTAAAGAGTAAAACTGAAACTTTGTTGAAGGTATCTTTTACACCAAATGTTTGTGAAGTATGCTTGGTTGAAAAATAAACTAAACCAAATGTATTTTTTAATGTTATTCAAAACATGGAACTTATCGCGAGGTCAAATAAAAGTTGCTTAGTCCATACATATATTGAAAATATCAGTCTAGACGATTTTATGAACATATATAACATTGTCTGAAATGAAAACTTCAAAACAAGTTTTTGATTTGTGTGCAAGCTATTGATAATATTCACAATACATTAATAAGAAGGCAGCATTTTTAATGGACTATTAAAAAATTTATTGGTAAACAGTAGAGAATATGATCAAAATTTATTTTGGATCAACGAACGTTACTCACATTGAGAAAAAGGGTTGTTTCAATAAGTATTTTGGCCGTTGAAAATAAAATTTAATTAAAAAAATGCTAAATATATACACAAAAAATTCTTTGAACTAAAAGGGTACCTATATTTTACATAATAAAAATTGTTGAAATAATTTTGGATTCATTATGTCTTCTGTCTGCGTTTCCAAATATTCGACAAAATGTAAAAACTGGTTTTTCAAATAATCCGAAAATAACCATTTTTAAAAAACCGGTTTGAAAATAGTTTTATCTCAATTCGTTTTAAACAATTACTTATTAAAAAAAATATTGTTCAAATCGGTGCAGAAAAAAAAATATTAATAACAATAAATTTTCCTTACAGTAAAAAAAAAAGAAAATAAAAAAATACCTCTAAATAATTAATGCCGATAACATTTAATATATAAAGTTTTTCTACTCAAAATTTTAAAAAATGATTGTGCTAGTAAATAGCTACAAACTAATCGTATTTTCATTAAAAAATAAAAATAGTTGGAAAAAGTGATAAGTTTCACGAATTCTGACCCATATTGAGGATAAAAAATTATTGAAAATTATTTAAAAAAATTCGAAATCATTATTGTTAGGATCATATCAAGGGTATATTAAAATACATTATTTTTTATTATTTTTTATAGAAGTCTGCAGAATTTTTATTAACACATAAAAATGGTATTATACATTTTTTTTATTTTCTAGAAAAGACTCTAAATCACGCTGAAAAAAATGTTTCTTTCAATAATATTTTTTATCTATTACAAATGGAGAACTCCGCCAAAAATGTCCTTTTTTCATTTGAAATATGGATAAATATAAAAATAAAGCTTTAAGCTAGAATTATGTTTTGTTTATACCATTTGGTTCTTAAATATTCATCATTTCACAAATAAGTTTCATGCTTCACTTGAGCTTCACACTAAAAATCACTGGTGGATTTTTCAAATTTATAAATAGTGTAAAAAGCCACATTGATTGATTGATTGATTGATTGAGCGCTTAAACGATACATATCTCTTAGTTTTGCTTACTAAAAGGTGCAAAATTCAAAAAATGGTGAAAGCGAAAGACAAAAAGTTTGTAGATGAAACATACGTTAAAAAAATTGTTTAATTATATTAAATCACAGAAAATGCGCACGGTATACGTAATATTTTGACCTTGTCCTCTAGATAGGGGTGCCCAAAGTCGCTCATACTGCCCGCAATACGTCGCGGGCGACAGCATATGCTGGATGAATTCGGGGTTAAAATGAACGAGCGATATGTACAAAGAGAATAAGAAAGAGCGTAAGAAAAAACGTCATTTAGATCGTGACCGCGTGAGCTTATTTATGTTTACAAGGTTGTTACATTTTCATTATTAAATCTTTTCTATTATAAAAAATTGAAAGTTTCTCGCTCTCATGGTTTCTGTACTTCTACGCTATTTATCCTCTGAAAATTGTCCGAATTAATCCGAATTAATCCAGCAGACGACAAAATGCACTGCCTTCCCTCTGTCGACGCACGGGCAAGAATTGTGCAAGGCCCTACTCTAGAACATGTAGAATAAAAATTTGCGGAAGCTACACTCTTTTAATTGTTATAGAGGATATGTTACAGGAATGACATTTTAGGCCTGTTTCGGACTTTTCTACCTGCAAAATTAATTGTTATTTCGTAAACTGTTACTACATTAACTTCAAGAAAAAACTTTTTAAGTAAGTTGAAGTATTTTTATGTACCAAAAATTCTTTTTTTTATCACTCAAAACTGTGAGAACTTGTCAATTGGCACTTGTGACGGAATTGACCATATATAAGAGCTTTTAATCCTGGAATCCCGAATTCCAAAATCCCGAGATCTTGAATCAATTTCTAGTCGCGGAGTCCCGGGATTCCAAACTCTAAATCCCGGGATTTAATTTGCAAGAAAATATAAAAATTTTCAGCAATTACAAATGCAACTGCATTGTAAACGATGGTTATTTTACTATCGAAATCACCCTGTTCTTTTTTTATACCTCAATACACTTTGAAAGAATATTTTTTAGTTTGTTTTGGTTGTGATCTTTAAAGAATCTGTTTCCTTGGCTGTTCAACTTTCATTGAACTTTGAAAGTAGCAATAGTCTTATTACTTGGGCTAGAATTTCGATGACATATCATCCTTTTTCTGCTGCTTTTAAGACATTTCCTGGTTATTTAAGAAGTTCACTTATGTTTTCTTAATTACAAATATGAAAAGTTATTAGGTTGACGAAAATTCGTCATTATTCATCTTTTTTATCAGTTTTAGTTTTCAGGTCATTTTTACTAGAATTAGGGCATTTTTCGGTTATTTTTAGCGATTTTGAAGATATTTTTTTTTGCTATTTTTGGACATTTTTAATTTTTAGAGCATACTAGTTTTTTTAGTCATTTTAGTGTTATTTTAAAATATTTTTTTTTTCGTTTTTTTCGTACTAAAAAATATAAAAACGCAAGTTTTCTTTAACAATAGAGTCCCTTCAATCAAAAACATAACCTACCAAAAAAAGGAGTAGCTTTGTTTATAGACTTCGATGAAAAAACAGCTATGCGCTTGGTGAAATTGACGAAAAGGTATGTAAAAAGATGAAATAAGTGTTAGATATTAACTCTATTTTCTAGCTCTATTGCTGAAATATAAGGGGTAACAATTTTAATGCTACGAAAGAAGTTTTTCTGTTTGCAAAAACATTTTGCCAGACAATCGATGTTCTTTCAGTTTTAATAACTTAAAAATATATCTTTTAATATATTGTAATGCTATGTGTAAAAATATTATAAAATGAATTTTAAGCTTAGTAATGTTTTATTTTTAAAGCTTTAGTTTTTGTTTATTTTTTATGTAATTGTTCGCGTTTTTTATGCCATTTTTGTTAGTTTTTAGATAATTTTTGCCATTTCTTTTAGGTATTTTTTTGCAGTTTTTTAGGTCATAAAAATCCGAGCCCTGCTTATTACTATACTATATTTTTTTTCCTATGGAAGAAATATTTTGTTCACATCATACTTTTTACTAACGGCTAGCTAATTTATTTGAATAAGAAGTTTTGTTTTCTTTTTAAATGGTTTTAGAAGATAGATTTATATTTTTTTGTGTTTAACTTATTTAGTTTTACATTTTTATGTTTATAATAACATAAAATATTATATCATATTTTTAAATATTTATTTTTAAATATTTATTTTATAAAAAAATAAATGTTGAACTTTTCTGAAATATCAAAAATCATAACGTTTTGTATGAAATAAACTTATTATATTATTTAAATAATTATAACCTTAGCAAATATCTTTAATTAAGGACCGTAAAGGTAATGATTTTTATTAGAAAAATTTTAAAATTTTGACATTTTGGGATCACAAATTTCAAATCCCGAAATCCCGGGACGTGCCAAAACCCTTCGGGATTGAAAGCCCCATTATATATGATTGAACATTTTTTTAACTAGAGTATATATGAAATTCAAAAAAGTAAAAGACAGTGCCAGATTAATGAGAAATATTGAGCAGTACTTGATTATTTATGTTTTAATAAATTAAATTAAGTGTGTGATTGATCATAGTTACATTAGCATATACATTTTTTTGAAAGTTTTCTTTTTTTATTTAGTGTAATAAGACACAAATTCATCAAATCACAACACTTTAATCAAATGCACAACAATTCCTCACACTTATGCAAATATTTCTTAAGATAGTATTATATTGGTTTTTCTTTTAGTGATTTTTTTTTAAAACGTGTAAAGTAAAAATTAGATAAAAACAACGCCTACCTGCCATATAAAGTTTTTTAATAAAATGGTCAAAATATCTCTTAAAATCCCATAAAAATTAATACAATACAACTTTGCCAATAAGCTTTGGTCTCAAATATTTGCTCTATATTTAAGGGAGGTTTTGTTCAAAAGCAGTTGAAATTAGGGAATATTTTAGAAGATGTTTTTTAAATAGTATATTATACAAACAAAACATTTAATTTGCATGTTAATTTTACATCATCAGTTTTAATAAATAATTTTTTTTGTGTGTCATATAGTTTTTATATATAAAGATGGCGCTAAAGTTGGTGTGCTCAAAAAAAGGTGAAAATCGGGCCACATTATAACTCGGCTCGGCTCGGACACATCATTTACCAAAATGGATTGGAAATATAGAAAATTAAGAAAATTATGAAACATGGAAATAAAATCAATAAAATTTACGTTTTTTTACCATATTGTTGCGTGTAAAAACTAGAAAATTTTTCTAAAGATGCTTATTTTTATAATTAGGGTGAAGAAATACATTATAAATAATTAAAAACAAAAAATTAAAATTGGTTTATTAGTATGCTTGCAGTAGTGTGGCCCGTTTTGAAAAAGAATGTTTCGAGAAAAACTCGTTTAAAGTTACTGTGTTCAGTTAAAGCTGCTAAAGGATTGATTTGAATTTTTTTACATATTCTTGAATAGTTGTACAACAATAATCAATTAAAAAAAATTCAACTTTCAAAAATGTTTTGCCTAAAACCTACCTTAACTTTAACATAGTTTGAAATACAAGTATAATAGATTTATATTATTTAGTGCACCAGTGGCGTAGCTATGGGGGATAAAGGGGATATATCCTCTCCCTTTACCAATAACGTAATTTCAAAAATAAGCTATTATATATTTTGAAAAAATGGAGCTAAATTTGTTCGAAAAAAAAGTAATTTGCTAGCACTGCGCATTTATAATTTTTTTTAACAAATTTTATCTAAACTCATCCAATTGACCGAATGTACTTTTTGCTTAAAGCTTAGTATGCTGTAGGAAAGAAAAATAATTCAATAAGTAATACATTGAGATTTTTGACAACGAACAGGCAGCGAAATTTTTTCGCCAGCTAGTACGCTGTAGAAGCGAAAATTATTGCTATGTTTCCAAATTTTCATTCGTGAGTGGAGAGTTGAAATGTCAAAATTTCTCAGTCGATTATATGCCCGTACATTTAGTTAGCACGGAAATTTGCCATTCAACAATAAGCAGTAAGTATGTTTTATTGTTGAATTTGTTATTTAACAAATTTATTGTTGCATTTATATAGTTTATTAATGTGTAGTCTTGCCTTTTAAAGGATACAAAAGTGCAACAATAAAAATATGAATCTGTTAACCAGAACAGCAAGTGCTTTTTCTCCACACAAAAATGTTGACTCTAAACCAAAATTTGGCGTGTGGAGTTATATGCCCAAAATTTTTCGTTCATACAGCATACTAAGCTTAAAGGCCCAACCAAAATAGACACGTGGCTACGTAACGAGTAAAGACGAAAATGATCTCTTTAATGTAATTCAATGTTGTTGGCCAAAATGAGCAAACGTAATTTAACGAAGCTGAAGGAAACAGCTTGTCCATACGTTTTGTTCCATAAGAACCGAACTTTTAGCGTCTCAACTCGTCAGACGTTCGGCAAGCTGTCTCGGTAAGTTGGTCGTCTCGATTCGCCTATTTTGGTTGCACCACTGCTACCAAGTGAAACTAGAAACTACCGTTATTGAAACCGATTATTGTGAAAGAGCGAAAACGTTGAAAAGATTAAATTTAAACAGATGGATTGCGATTTCCATGCAATTTTCCAGCATTACCAAATGCAGTATGATGATTCAAATTCTAGAATATTGAAAAATGCAATCGACTTTGAATTTATATTGCCCCTCAAGATTTTTACCAGCATTCGTTGCCATTAAGTCTAAATTTTCAAAAAAAGAATATTGATTTGGTTGAGGCAATCGGTTTGGCAGACGATGCTAAGCGTGAAATTGAAAAAATTCACGAGAATTAAGAAACTTTTGAAAAAATTTTCATAGAAGCAAAGTCGCTTGCAGAAAGCATTGATATAACTGTAAAACTTACAAGAATTCAGAATCATGACGGCCTGCCAATAGAAAAATATTTCCGTGTGAAACTGTTTAATGAATTTCTGGATTTTTATAAAATGGAGTTGAAGGAAAGGTTCCCAAACCATAGAAAAATACTGACTGGATTTCAGGCACTTTTTAATTATGTCTCTTCAGAAAATAATTTTAAATCAACCTTTGAGTTTTACGAGGAGTTTCTTGACTGCCCAGCATCAGCAGCTGTTACTAAAGTTAGACTGTGGAAGCAGTATATTAGCAGCAAGGGCGCATTACCAAAAAATGACGTCAACTAGTACGGCTGAGCGCACCTTTTCGTGTATGAAGCGAATAAAGACCTACTTGAAAAATTCAACAGGTCAGGTATAGTTTAGAATTTGAATTTGTTTGTTAAACAGCTGAAGTAAGCTATAATTATCTATTAAAATTATTAAAGACTGGTTGCCCTTGCAATACACAAAGATGTGCCCATTAATACCGATGAGGTACTCAATGAGCTATCTAAAAAGCCAAGGTGGTTTGACTAAATTATTTAATGCAATAATAATTAATGTTACATGTATATTTTTACTACTTTCTGTTTGTTCGCTAGGAGCGCACAAGCATTAAAAATACGCTTAAAATATTTATATATATATTTTTAAACATAGTTTCAAATTTTCTTTATCCCTTCATTTGGTAAATCCTAGCTACGCCACTGCACTGAACAGCTATGTAATTGTTTGGAATGAGTACATTTACAATACAGTAGTTTTGAATTTTTCTCTAAGAAACAGAAGGGAAACGTTCAGTTTTAGTGCTTGGATTAGATTGTTTTTGAAAATAAATTAATATACATGATTGAAAAAAAAAGAGTTCGGGTTAAAATTGACCGCATACAAAATTTCTTTGACAAAATTTAAATTCTGTTTTTAAAATTGTCCTTCACAAGCTTCCCCTTTCACATAATTTCCCCTTACAAAATTCCAACTTCACATAATTTCTTCTTACAAAATTCAATAATCAATTTTCATTCAAATTGTAAAGGGACAATTTCGTAAACGGAAATTTTGTAAAGGATAATTTTAAAAAAGGCATTTTTAAAAAGGGTGCATTTTGAAAGGCAATTTGTGAAAGGGTAGTTTCGACGCGTTCCAAAAAAAAAAAATTAAATAAACCTATGTTTAGTCTTCAAGTTCATTATGTAAGAAAGAAATTAATATTAATTTTTAATAAAAATGTAACTTTACTTTGCTCAAAAAATACTAGCAAATAAGAACAACACACAAAAATAAGCAAAAATTAAACATAAAAAAGTTATTTAATTAGAAAAAATATAAATTAATTAAAAAAATTTTGAAAATACATCATAACTAAAGCTGAATTATAATTGAAGATTATGGCTGATGAAACTCGCACACAAAATCGTCACCTCTTCAACTTATTTTTGGTCATTAATTTTTTTTATAATGTTTTGTAAATATTCAAAGATTGATTTTGAGTTTAATTCGGGCTCAAGGTCACTTTTTTAATAAAAAACAATCTTATATTTGTTTTTTAGTCTTGGTTTTATTGCGTCCAATATTTCGAACTCCGCCGGAGTTTATCATCAGGTACAATATTTTTAAACATAAAGTTTAAGACATAAAGCTTAACACTTAACAATTTTAGTAGACGTCACTGTGAGACAAAATTAACAGATATTGTCTTAAAATCAATTGCAGCACCCTCGATTTAGCTGTTTCGTTTTCTAGTGGACAATGTCTAATGTTAAATATTGATGATGAACTCCGGCGGAGTTCGAAATATTGGACGATATAAAACCAAGACTAAAAAACAAATATAAGATTGTTCTTTATTCAAAACGTGACCTTGAGCTCGAATTGAACGCAGGATTTTAATTAAATAGAATTTACTTGTTTATTTATTTATTTATTTAGAAATAATAATGTTTACATATAAGACAGAGTCTTTTGAATGCATTAAGCTGTTCAGAATAACAACTAGCTATAAACAACAGACAAAGAAATATAACTTAAAACTAACATTTATTGATTTAACAAAAAATAATAAATAATTTAACAACAGCTAGTCATAAATAACAACAAATCATGAATAAACAAAAAATCACTAGATTATTAGATAAAAAAGAAAAACCTGCAATGATTCGTATTCTATTAGTTGAAGAAGTAGTAATTTTAGATAGATAAGCAGTAGTATTAAGTTTTAATTCTTAGATGTAACGAGTTCCAAATTTTGATAGCGTTTACAAAGAAAAGTCTTTTACAAGTCGTTTACAAAGAAAAAGCGCGAAGTCAGTGCAGCATTTTCCAGATTAGAAAGAGAGTCAAGTCGAATGGGTCTGGCAGTGAATGCAGATAAGACGAAATACTTAGTGTCAACAAACAAACAGTCCCAGCGTCTTGGAACCCACGTTACCGTTGACAATACCTCCTTCGAGGTTGTGAAGAACTTCGTCTATCTGGGATCCAGCATTAATTCAACCAACGACATCAGCATTGAGATCAAACGAAGAATAACTCTTGCCAACAGGTGTTACTTTGGGCTCAGTAGGCAATTCAGAAGCAGAGCCCTCTCTCGACGAACGAAAATCACGCTCTATAAATCGCTCATCATGCTCGTCCTACTTTACGCATCACAAACCTGGACGCTGAGCAGTTTAGATGAAAAGACTTTAGGAGCATTCGAGAGAAAGATTCTTCGTAAGATCTACGGACCAATCTGCGTCAATGGCGAGTACCGAATACGGTGGAATGATGAACTGTATGAGCTGTACGCTGACATCGACATAGTCAAGCGCATTAAAATCGAGCAGCTTCGCTGGCTTGGTCATGTTCAGCGCGTGAAAGACGATGCTCCAGTGAAGAAAACATTCGATTCGGTACCCAGCGGCGGTCAACGCAGAAGAGGACGACCGCATCTTCGTTGGAAAGACCAAGTAGAGGACAACCTGACGAAGCTTGGAATTTCCAACTGGCGCCAGCAAGCGAAAGACAGAAATGGCTGGCGCAAATTCTTAGATGAGGCCAAGACCGACATACGGTTGTAGCGCCAACTAAGTAAGTAAGTAAGTACAAAGAAAAGTCTGTTCGAGTTTAAAAAAATCATATGTCGGGATTATAAAGTTCATATTTCTATTCGATCTGCATAATTGTAACTTATCAAATAAGCATTTAGGAGAAATACAAATTATGCGAAAATATGCAGTTCCTGGCATCCAGATAATTGAAAATTTTGCAACCAAGTATTTCATTGCTCAAATGGCTAACGCGACCAAACTTTCTGAGGCCATAAACATATCTGACAGCGTTATAAAAAGCTTGTTGTAACTTTAGTTTGGACCTCGAATCACGTTTACTACACAACATCGTTTACATTGCCGAGGTTAAGGCATAAAACTAGCCTCGGTTAGAAGCAGTTAAAATTGTCTTTCATGTTTGCTTCACCTAATCAATAATTCACGTATGGTTTCCAATCAATTCCTCTAAATAATCTATCACTTTCCTTTCAGGTCAAAGACCAAACCTTGTTTGTATGCGCATGCCTTGGTTCTTTGATCTTTTATATAAAAAAAACATCTGAGTACTTAATGAATGGCATTATAAGCTGGAGCACCAACTTTCTCCTAGTGTCGACAGGTACAAATGATGCTGTACACCTCAGGTTCCGAAGGGCCTGAAGAAAGTGAGGAGTTAATGTGGTATCCAAGATTTTTAACCTTATCAACAAATCTTAGCCCTACACCATTTAGATAAATCGTTGGTAATCGGTAATGGAAATGACTTCAGCGGACTTAGATTAAGCTTATTAGCTGTAGCCAATTTAGTTATTTTGCTCAAATCCTCGTTCATCCTGAGACATAAATTATCAAAAAGGCTAATAGGACTGGACAAGTACAATTGAAGATCATCAGCATATGCATGCATGGTTTCATGACGGCATTTGCTGAAAATATCATTTATGAACATTGAAAATAACGACGGACCAAGAACTGAGCCTTGAGGAACCCACAGGATAAGTAACAGAAAGCGGACAGACTATTTCCCACTCTAACTATTTGAGACCTTCCCACCAGGCAACCATATAACAGGAGGACCGCCGCACAGTGAATTGTGCAGAACATGTTAGCTGGAGTAAATTGATTTTCTCACTTTGAGAAAATAACTGTGCAAGTTGATGAGTAATGATCTAAAAGGGATGGTATTAAGAATTTTTTGTCATTGTAAATAATAAGCAATGTAAAACAGGTATTTAGTTTTAATAATTTTGTTTTGAATATCAGTTGAAATTAGTGTAGTTTTTGAGACGCAAGTGCATTTTTTTACAATATTATTTTTGGAATTGTTTGCAATGGAATTTCAAGTGAAAGGTTTATACATCAATCTTACTAAAAATAAGTGTGAAAATGGATTCATATTTTGGAAATTTTCAAAACTGTCAGAAGCGTTATTTTTGCGTTTATTATTTTTTTTAACTTCCAGAAGGTGGAAGTTATTTGACACCGCTTGACACCGGGCTGATTTTTCTGTATTTGTTGAATATGTGTTTACTCATTATTTTAAAACTGATTTGGGGTTTCGCACACGCTCGCTTCCATTTAATTTAATTTTTTTTAGAGTAGTACACATTCTCCATCACTCAATCGGAATGGTGTGAAATGTGGTGTAAATTTTCAAAGAACGAAAGAAACGAAAATCTAGTTAAGTTCGTTGAATCAAAATTTTATATTGTCGATGCTGATAAGGATGCTGATGTATCTTTAAGATACGAGTGATTCCATTGCTTTTCGACAAAAAAAATTTAATTCTCAATCTGACCCTCTCCGATTTGGTTTAAACTTTGTATACACGCTGTGTTGGCTACAATTAAGAAAATAAATTTGTAATTTTTATTTTTTTCGAGTGGTTACTGAGTTACGGGTAGTCAAAAATAAATATATATTTTTTTCAAAATTTTTCATAAAAATATGACTCTCATAAAAACATTTTTTTTAAACTTTTATGCAAAAAAAAATAACGTAAATATTTGAGAAATTTTAAAGTTTTATTATACAAAATAAGCCTTTTGAAAATATCTTTAATATAATCTAAAATCGTTGCTATGTCTCAAACTTAATCGAACTTATGATCAAATAAAAATCAGTCCTCAAGAAAAAAAACCGAATTTTTAAAAATTTTTACCCGTAACTCAGTAACCACTCGAAAAAAATAAAAATTAGAAATTTATTTTCTAAATTGTAGCCATACTTTAAAAATAAACTCACAAGTTTTTCTAGCAAAATACTAATAAAGTGGCGCGCTTGTGAGAACAGGAAGGAACATTTGATGGAAAAATGTTCGGAACTTTTGAAGGAAGAAGTAATCTGCATTGTTTGATATAGTTTTTGTTTTTATTTTATGAGCTTAATTTTAATTTTGTTAAGTGTTATAAAAATACAAAATAAATTTTTACTGAATTAGTTTTTTTTTTTTGTTAACACTTCGTGTAACAATGTTTAATATTGTAAATGGACAAAATATGTTAAGGGAATTGATTATTATTCAAGAATATGTATACTGTTTAAGAATATGAAAAAAAATATCAAATCAATCCCGCTTATAATTCAGATTCTGCCGTTTGGCGCTTAAGATCCGGTGCGCCAGAGTACCTTCAACTAACCAGAGCCTCTGTAAACGCGTTTTTCTCGAAACAAACTAATCGGCCAATTTTAATTGACTTATTTTGCAATCTATTATTAATGTAATATAATGTAATAAATTATAATGTAATAGGCGGCCGTAGCCTAGTGGGTAGAGTGCGTGGCTAAAGAACCGCGGTAGGCTGGGTTCAATTCCAGCTCAGACAGAAAGTTTTTTCAATTGAATTAATTTTTCTGTTCGGTCGTCACCTCTCCGCAGACAATGTCTAGCCTCAGAGAGTAAAAATTGCCATGTAAGCTTCTTGAGAAAATAAGCCGTTCGGAGTCAGCATAAAACACGTAGGTACAGTTTTCGATCATTTGTGATCAAACATTTAATAACACGCACAACACAATTGATCAATAGAAGCCTTCAAAGTCCTTCAAAGGGCTGAAATGGCCAGTTTATTTTATTTATTTTTATATTTTTATAATGTAATTCCTCACATCTTTTACCAAAATGAGCGTCTTTGTAAAATTGTTGTAGTTTTTACACGCAAAACTATGATCAAAAATAACACAAATTTTTTGGCTTTATTTCAACGCTTCATAATTTTCTTAATTTTCCAAATTATGAATGCAAATAAAATCTTCGAATGTGTTCTGAGATTTGCACGGCCATAAGAGACTCAAAAACTTTTGATAACTATGATAACATGCTTACAGGACGATAACCAGGCGGATCACTAGCATTAGTTTTTTTTCGCTATGGGAATGATTTTTGCTGATTTACAAATATCAGGGAAGCACGAACTTGTGAAGTAGTGATTAAATATGTGGCTAAGTGGGCTGAGGATATATGGTAAAATAAGTTTAATAAATTTAATGGATATTCCATCGTCACCCACTGCATTGGATTTTATTTTATTCACACACCAAGCTGCATCACACTCATCTACAGCATCAAACTTAAAATAAGGTGGATATTCAGACTTTAAAGTTCTTGTGTTATAGTCGATCACATTACCAGAAGATGTAGAGCTGGCAACAAAGTATTCGTTTAGAATATTAGGATCGATCTGACAATCATCGGTTTTCACCTTGCATACACCAGCTTATTTTAAATTGGTTCATAGCTTTTTGAATGGTTGTGCTGAACTTAACTTAGGCATAAAAATATGCATTTTGATGATTTAACTGTAGATTAAGCTACGTTTCTTGATCACAGAGAAAACAACATTTTCAAAAGTAGCAGAAACGTGCCACTTTTAAAAACATTTAACCCAGATTTTGCACTTCTAACGATTATTTAAATTTTAAGAACGAAAATTTGAAAATGAAATAGTAAAACGCTTTATTTATTTTGAAACGAAAATTTTAAAACAATATTCTAAAATGTTCGTTTGGTTTTTAACAATGGGCATTTTAAAATGCAACAATAAAACGTTTGTTTTCATTTTAAAAAAGAACATTTTAAAATAAGATTCTAAAATGTTCGTTTCATTTTTAACAATAAACATTTTAAAATGCAATAGAAAACGATTATTTTCATTTTAAAAACGAAAATTTTCATTATTTCCCATTAATTCAAAACATTTCCATTTTCCTTATTTTTATTAATTAAAAAGCGTTTTATTGGTTTTCAAAATTATAGTCTTATTTCAATTATTTTATCATCAGCTATGTCCTATCTCATTCAAATATATTGGATGATCGCAGTGATCCTATTAAAAAAAAAAGCATTTTCCCAGATATTATTAATATTATTTTAAATACTTACATAATATTTAGTTTGAGTGATGAAATCGAGAATGAAAAAATTTTATTTTCTGAACAAATATCAAAAACATAAATCATGGAAACATATATAACAAGCAATTCGTTCTTAACAAGTGTTTTTACCTAAAAAACTCTAAAAAAAAACTCTAAAAATATGTCTTTATTAAAAAATGTATTCATATGTGTTTAGCGTTAAGTAACCGAGGCGTGTGTTAATCGTGCTGTTGCTTTTTCGCCTGTTCAACCTGTTCCTTTGTTTTCAGCTAAGTAATAACTTGGTAACCACTTCAGTAGTCAGTCTTCGGTTATGTAATCACTTATTAATCAGTATTCAGCTAAGTAATCACTTCAGTAATCAATCTTCGTTTATGTAATCGCTTAGTAGTCAGTATTCAGCTAAGTAATTGCTTGGTAATCACTTCAGTAATCAGTATTTGGTTATGTAATCACTTAGTAACGGGTATTCGGCTAAGTAATCACCTGGTAATCACTTCAGTAATCAGTATTCGGTTATGTAATGGCTTAGTAACCAGTGTTCAGCTAAGTAATCGCTTGGTAATCACTTCAATAATCGGTATTTGGTTATGTTATTGCTTAGTAACCGGTATTCAGCTAAGTAATAACTTGGTTATTGCTTCAGTAATCAGTTTTCAGTTATGTAATCGCTTAGTAATTAGTATTCAGCTAAGTAATCACTTTAGTAATCAGTCTTCGGTTATGTAATCGCTTATTAATCTGTATTCAGCTAAGTAAACGCTTGGTAATCGCTTCAGTAATTTGTATTCGGTTAGATAATCAGTCGTCGGTAATCGATGTGGCAACCGGATTCTCTGGGAAAGATTGTAAAAAGGGAAGCGAATATAAAAAACACCTTTTTAGTGTCCACCATGGTGTCAAAAAACTTTTTGAAATTCTAACATCACAACGATGACGTTAGATGATTACCCCATATCGACCACGACTAAGAGGTGTGAGTCCATTCCAAAAGAAAAGTTATATTTTTTCTTGGTTTTTGACACTAATAACCGAAAAAATTTATTTCAGAAAATAACTGTTATGAGCCAACCTAAAGAATTATTCCTCAAAAATAAAAGTTATCCGGCAACTAAAAAACATTTTTCTTAAAAATAAAAGTTATTCATAACGAAAATTTTTATGTGGTGAAATTGCCCAACTTTTTCTGCTGTGAAATCTAGAATAACTATTATTTTTGGTCTCTGGTTTTTACACAAAGTATGTGAAACCAACACTCCACTCGAATTGTATTTATATAATCATTTTACTATGTCATGTTAAAACGTTCGTAGTTGTTTTAAAAACGTTTCGTTTTACTTTTCTATTTAAAAATGTGCATTTTCATTTTTGTGTGGCGTAAAATGTTTTTAAAAATATTAATTTTACTGAACGTTTTTAAAATGTGCGTTTTTGATGTTTTGTTTTCTCAGTGATCTTTTGTGCTGTTCCCAATTTGATGTTGTTGGATTTCTTTTCCAGTGGTTATAATTTTTATTTGTTTTCATAATCTGTCATCATTTGTAAACCAAGGACAGCTTGTATTCTTTACTTGGCGAGTGATTAATGGAACATACAAGTCATAAAATGCACTGATACCATTCATAAAATGCCTGAGCTTCTCATCAACTAAGCTAAACGACCAGCACTCGAACCAATTTATAGTAGACAAGTCACTACACAAAGAGACATAATCAACAGTTATTATAGTGCCGCGATATTATTGATTGATACCACATGTTATTCATTAAATAATATCTTAATAGTTTTTAAAATTAGTACGCATGTACTTCAATGTGTTTGGATCATGATCGTACCATGGTTTAAGTGTTTTATTTGGAGTACACTTAACTATTGAGCCAGTTTTTATCTCACTTTGACCCACAGTTTTCTGGGATTGTCTGCCAAAGTTGTAGTCTCCTATTAGGTCTTTTAGATCGCATAGCTCATTATTGCTTTGAGAAGCATGTGCATTATAGAAACAATTCTCCGTAGCTAATAATTAATAAAAGATATTTACATTATAAAGTTGTATTTCAAATGGATTTATTGAATAAAAGCAATTATGTAAAAAGCAGTATCCACCTAAAAATGGCATAAAATCATGACTTGTTTTGAGTGTGAAAAATTTAGCGAATTTCACTACTCTTCCACAAAAATGGAAAAGACTCATCATTGAAGAGATTGCGGCCGTGGCACACTGGTTAGAGTTCGTAACCCAAATTCCTATGATTGGTTTTCACTATGTCATTTTTATGATGACATAAAAGTATATCACCTGAATTATTACCTTAATAAAACTCTAGAACATTTTCTGCATAGCTCCACTTAAAAATTTATTTGTTTTTAATTTTCCAAGATTGCCAAAGTTAGATAAAATGACAACATGTTGTTATTTTCAATTTGTTTGAAAACAAATGATCACTGAAAATGACAAAGTGAAAATAAAACATTAGGAACTGCGGTAGTCCGGGTTCAATTTCTATCTGAAATAGAATATTTTTTCAATAGACTTTATATTTATTTTAAGTCGTTAAATCTCAGAAAGTTAAGCTTCTTGACATAAAATTTGTGGATTCATTCTCAATGTTCTCGGTGTGAAAACATTTCATAACACGCTCAACACTGCTGATCATAAGAAGCTTGGTCAAAGTCCTTTCAAGCACTGAAATGAACAATTAATTTATATTTTTCTTTTCCACAAAATTGTTTCGGAATAATGACATTTCGAAATTGAAATTTAAGAAAAGTAACAAAAAACTAAACATAAAAAATTATTCATATCCGCGTTTAGTCCACTGTCGCTCTTTTTGTATAAAATTAAAGATGAATTGAAGTGCCTAACCCTATTATTAGGGTATAAATTCAGATTTATCCCAAATCTGTCCAGTTCCATTTGGCTTTCGAAATTTGTTAAATTTAGTTTCTGCCATTTAGCAAACTTACGTAGAAAAATTTTGGGATCCTTGAGCTATTGTATCTAGTAGCTGAAAGCAGAGCGAAAAACAATTTAATAAATAGAAATTACTTGAGCCACAAAATGAAATGAGAGCAAAAATATTAAATTTCCACAATAACAACAACAACAACAACATGATAATTGTTAACACATAGCACAGAATATCCTTGGCGGATCCTTAACTTAATTACCACTATTTGCTGTCCTCTGTTGTTATCCCATTTTTTTCTACAGCAGTTAATTTGTGTTGTGTTGTGTTGTGTTTTGCTGTCTTGTTTATTTTAGTTTTGCTTTGAGTTAGGTGTGGGTGTGTGTGTGTGGGTGTGTGCGTGAGAGTGGGCGCTTAGCGCGTTATCCTTATTTATGCAGCTTGGTTGCCTTTTATATCCTGTAACTGTTTTTTATTTTTTCCTATAATATTTCATTCTATCTCTTTAATCTAGTTCTTAGCGCATTGTTGTTGTATTTATTTATTACTTATACTCCGCCAGCGACCCTTTTTCAAATTGCAAAATTAAAATTCTTGCGTATAAAATTTTGAGTGGGTTCAAGGTTATGTACAAGGTAAGGCGTAAAACACCGTCACAACAAACTTTAACGGGTACGTGGTTGGCTGTGTGAAAGTAAGAGAACCGTTCAAATGTAATGAAAAAATTTTTATTTCTTAAACTTGTGTTTTTTTAGAGGTTTTTTGGTTGTTTCTTAAACAACAAAACCAAATAGTTGTAACCTTTGGATTTAATGATCACTTTTAAATACTAAGCTGTATCTAACAAGTGTTAACTAAATGGGGACAAGTAAAAGGACCCCTCTATTTTTTCATAACTTTCCTTAAATTTCATGCTTTTCTTAATTATTCGAATGAAATAAATGCATCATATTAATAAAAATTACAAAATCTTACGTGTAATTATAACAAATCTCACGACAGCTAAGAAAAATAACAAAATGTTCGACAAGTTGAGTAGATATTTTATATGATAATGTTTTTCTCCTCGTATCATCATTTTATTTAAGAAATAACACTTATGTGATATTCTGAAGCTGCTATAATAATAAAATTGCGTTTAACAACAGGATTTTATTGCTATCTTAATGAAGAGAACTGATTATTTTCCGGATAATTTTATTGATGTTCGTTAAGAGCAAAAAGACAGGCAAGAAATAATGATGATTTGTTGCATCGACATAATTTTTACTTGACTAATGAAATAACAGCAGTTTTGCTAAGATGCTGCCAACTTGAGTTATATTCTTATCACCAACAATAGAGACTAAACGCCTAATGTTGTAAATCGAAAACGCAAACCAACGACTAGAGAGACACGAGAAGCAATATTTTTTCTATACGAAATTCTATTGCTTCTCGCGTCTTGCTTGTCGTTGGTTTGCGTTTTCGATTTACAACATTAGGCGGCTAGTCACAATTATTTCAAATTTGGGGAAATAAATACGATTAAGACTTATTTTCTGCTAGTTTGTTTGCTTGACCTATGAACAAATAGGTCTGAGCCGCTCAACAGGTTCCGTTAAACTTGGAGTATTTTAATAATTTTCAACGCCGTAGTCTACTGGGTAGTGTGCGTGGCCCGTAAGCTAAAGAACTGCGGTAGCTCAGGTTCAATTTCCAGCTCAGACGGAATGTTTTTTTGACGTAGAATTACGTCTTACAGCGCGGTTTGTGGTCATTTTCACAAATTTTTACATAGTGATATTTGACACTTTGGGGTATACATACAGAATTTAATATTCATCGTACAAAGAAAAAAAAATGCCAAAATATCAGTTTTAGTGGAAATAAAACGAATCTATATATATAAAAATGGATGTATGTATGTGGGTATGTGGGTATGTGGGTATGTGGGTATGTGGGTATGTGGCTATATCACGTCTACACTCCAAAACCGCTGAACCGATCTTTATGAAATTTTCAGGGAAAATAAAGCCATATCTTGAGAGTGTTCCTGTGAGGTTTCGTAATGATTGGAGAAGGGGGCGTGGTACCTCCCATACAAGCCAAATTTGCTCCATCGATCACAAACAAAAAAAAAGAAAAATATCTCACGGTTTCAATCGTAAAAAACTAAGATTTGGGGATTTTGTTCAGATGGTTACTGTCGGTAACTGTACAAAAAATGGGCGTGGTCGTTATATAAATACGCCCACTTTTTCGAAATCATGGCAATTCCGGAGTTCTGCACATTTTTACAGTGAAACTTGCTCTTTAGGTGCTCCAAGAGACGAACACAATTTATAAATGTTTTCACGCCCACTTTTAACGCCCACAAATCAATATCTATATATATATAAAGCAAAACGATGTGTGTCTGGCTGTGTGATGTCTATAGACTCCAAAACTACTGAACCGATTGACCTGAAATTTTAGCAGTCGATTTGTTTCAGGTACGAGATGGTTGAGGAAAAAAATTTGCCACACCCCCCTTTTACCGCCCCCAAATCAATAAAAATGTTATATTTCAGTCGGTTTGGGTCGTATATGGCTAAAATTTTGTAATTTAGTATGTACGGTTACTGTCGACAACTGTCCTAAAAATGGGTTTCCACGCCCCCTTTTACCGCCCTCAAATAAATGAAAATGGTTTATTTCAGACGGTTTTGGTCGTATAAGACTTAAATTTGTTACTTTGGTTTGTGAAGTTACTGACAGTAACTGTACGAAAAATTGGTTTCCACGCCCCCTTTTGCGCCCACAAATCAGTGAAAATGCTATATTTCATGCAGTTTTGGCCGTATGAGACTAACATATGATACTTAAGTTTGTATGGTTACTTTCGGCAATTGTACTAAAAAAGGGCGTCAGCGCTATATAGCCACACCCACTTTTTAAGAAACCATCAAAATTGACTACTGGGTCGATTGAGCTAAAATGTTGGCTTAGTTTGTACGGTTACTGTTAGCAACTGTACTAAAAATTGGTCTCCACGCCCCCCATTTACCGCCCACAAACCAATGAAAATGTTTTATTTCAACGGTTTGGGTCGTATTAGACAAAAATTTTGTAATTCAGTACATATGGTTACTCTCGGCAAGTGCACTAAAAATAGGCCTGCCCTACTTTAGTTAAACTCACTTTTCGGGGAGTTAGCGTCCAGTGAAGTAAAGTGCGCCAGGCTTAACCTAAATTGAGCTGAAATTTGGGCAGTCGATTTGTTTCGATTACGAGATGGCTCAAGGGAAACATTTTACCGCACCCCTTTTTACCGCTTGCAAAACAACAAAAATGCTATATTTCGCACGGTTTTGATCGTATTAGACTAAAATGTGGTTATTTAGTGCACATGGCTACTTTCGGCAGCTGTACTGAAAATGGTGAATATATTTGACATTTCTTGACATTTTTGTGTATAGCAGTAAGGCGGAGTTGGAGTTATAGGTAGTTGTGGCAGAACAACGTTTGCCGAGGAGATAGATTGTTCCTGTGAGGTTTGGTAACGTTTGGATGAGGGGGCGTGGTTCCTCCCATACAAGCCAAATTTGCGCTATCGACCACAAACCAAATAAGGGATATATATCAGACGGTTTCGATCGTAAAAACTAAAATATTATCATTTTGTTCAGATGGTAACTGTCAGTAACTGTACAAAAATAACTTTTTCGTCGCAATATATATACGCTCACTTTTTCGAAATCATGGCAATTCCGGAGTTCTACACATTTTTATACTGAAACTTGCTGTGTAGGTGCTCCAAGAGGCAGTCACGATACATAAATGTTTTCACGCCCACTTTTAGCGCCCACAAATCAATATCTGTACATATAAAAATGAATCGTGATTTGTTCGGATGCTTAAAACTTGAAAAGGACTGGACCAAATAGGATACTTCCTTCAACTGGTTTGTTCGTAACTGCTACGCAAAGGTTTAGGAAAAAAGTAATGCCACACCCCTTTTATCGCCCACAAATCAATAAAAATGCTATATTTAAGAAGGTTTTGGTCGTATTAAATTAAAACTTTAATAAAAACGGGCGTTGTCACACTTCATCTACGCCTACTTTTGGAAATATCACAATACTCCAAAACTATTGGTCCGATTGAGCTCAAATTTTGTAAGTGGCTTTGCTTTGAGTACGAGATGGTTTAAGAAGAAATGCCACACCTTCTTTTACCTCCCATTAATATAAAAACAATTTGTGTTATCGAATAGCGTTATGGGTTGCACAGCTTAGAAATTCGGTATTCGACCACAATTTAGACGTACCGTTTCAGTGATGAAATTTTATGGGAGTTGGACAAGGGGGAGGGGCACCTCTCATACAATCCAAATTGGTGATATCGAATAGCTTTGAATTTATAGGAATTTAGCTTTGGAATTCAGTTTTTGACCTCAATTTACACATGCAGTTTCAATGATTTTTTTTTATGGGCGTTGGACAGGGAGGCCTGACATCTCCCTTACATCCCAAATTTGCAATATCGAATTGCTTTAAAGTTATAGGTTGACAGCGTAAGAAATCAGTATTCGATCTAAATTTATACATGCACTTTCATTTCTTACATTTTATGGGCGTAGGGAAAAGGGGAGTGACACTTCCCATACAACCCAACTTTGTGCTATCAAATAGCTTTGGAGTTATAGGTCGCACAGCATCGGAATTCAGTATTTGACCAAAATTTACGCATGCAGATTTACTGATAAAATTTTTTAGAGTTTGTCGGGGGGCGTGGCACCTCCAACTTAACCCAAATTTGCGATATCGAATAGCTTTGGAGTTATAGGTAACTCAGCCTCGGAATTCAGTATTCGACCTCAATTTACACATGCAGTTTCATTGGTTAAATTTTATGGGCGTAAGGAAAAGGGCAGTGGCACCTCCCATACAACCTAAATTTGTGCTATCGAATAGTTTTGGAGATATATGTCGCACAGTTTTGGAATTCGGTATTCAACCTCCATGTACACATGCAGTTTAATTGATTACATTCTATGAGCGGTGATCAAGAGGGCGTGGCACTTCCTATACAACCCTAATTTGTTATATCGAATGGCTTTGTGGATATAGGTCGCACAGTCTCGGAATTCAGTATTCTACCTCAATTTAGACATGCTGTTTAACTGATAACATTTTATGGGCGTTTGAATAGGGAGAGTGGCAGCAACGCGCCGGGTTTCAGCTAGTATCTAATAAAATAGCAAAATCTAAGAAGATGAAAAATTCATATACTCGTATGAGAAATGCACAAGCTGCTTAGCTGCAGTAGCTGCTTATGCTCCTTTTAAGGTTGTTGTTGTTTTTGTTGTTGTGTGTAATCATTTGGTTCATAATCATGTCGTTCCTTGTTGTGCTGCTTTTCTTCTTGTTGTTGTTGTTTTTATTAATATGTATGTCAAATATGCATATCTAAATCCACATCAGTTGCTCAAATTTTATTTCGTTTCCCAGATAACCAATCGGTTCGGTTGAAAACGGTGTACACTTCTAAAAGCACTGAAGCGGACCGTTTCGTTGTCAGAAAACTATGCATTGTGTGTTACATATAAGCGTACCATTTATTAAGTTGTATATTAATGTTGATTTTCTATGATTTATACAAATTCTAAATGTTTGATAGTTTAAATCATTCTTGATTTTAAATACAAACTCTAGTTGTTTGATACTTTAAAATCGTTTATTGAGCTTTAGGTCAGGTTAGAACAATTAATTGTTCTAACGAATTTTTTTCAAAGAAACAACAGCAACAACATTTTCAATATGAAAAGAAAAAAAAACATCACTAGCTGATTAATTAGTTAGCTGATTGATTAACTAGTTAGAGCAATGAATTGTTCTAACCTGACCTAAAAAACTTAATAAACGATTTTAAACTATCAAACAATTAGAATTTGTATTTAAAATCAAGAATGATTTAAACTATCAAATATTTAGAATTTGTATTTAAATCATAGAAAATCAACATAATAAATAACAAGGATATATAGAAATTTTAAGTTGTATATTAATTTTATTTGTTGTTAAACAATTGAACCCTTTTCTTGAAATGGTTTTTATTAAGTTGCCACAATAAACTAAACAATAAACGGCAACTCAACTGCACTACCTTGATTTCAATACAAGATTCAATGCATATTTCCGAGTTTTTACGCGAACGGGTGAAAAAGAGAGGAGAAAAAGCGAATGACATAAATTTCAATTCGATTCTTGATAAGTATAAAAAAAGACTTTAAAATTATATAGAGAACGGTTTGAGAACGTTCAAAAAAATTTCGTTTTCATACCAGCAACTCAGCCGCTGCCGTTTTAGGTACCGTTTAGCTGGAACAGTGACATTCATGGCTTGTTGGGTTGTAAAACAAAAGAGAATACAGATGCATGAAGCTAGAGAGACAGTATGTGGCAATAAAAAAATGTACTACTACTAGCCAAGGTTGCCAGTTAAAATTTAAAACAATTGCTACAAAAGTTCCTTTTTTGACAGTACATAAATTAAATACAACAAAAATTAACATGGTAAAGATAAAACAAAAAAGTTTCTACCACAATAAAACAAGATCCAAAATAATCCCACGATCATTAAAAATTACCACAAAAAGACCACGCGTTTTAAATATACCACCACAAATTCTATATGCATTTAAAATTGCCACAAAAATCTCATTCGGTTTAAGAAATACCACAATAAGTCCTATATGCACAAACAATTTAAAAAATATTTAGAAATACCACAAAGAAATTTTGGTTGCTAAAAAAGAAGAAACAAATTTTAAGAAGAATATTACCAAACTCCCACGGAAATTCAAAAAATACCCCACTGAATTCCCACGCCAATTAAAAAATACCACGCTCAATAAAAAAATCGAATAGGAATTCCCAAAAACAAAAATTCCTAAGGGCAATTAAAAATTACCACGAATGGGATTTTTCCAACATTACTGGCAACGTTGGCAACTAGCTGCTGATATTGTTGTTTTGGTTCTGCATGCGCTGCAAAGGGCCGTTCTTCACTCTGCAATTATATAAGCAATAATTGCTTTCGCCACAAGTAGATTGTTGACTACTTGGGTTTCAGGGGATTTTCGTAGATCCCCTCATGCGGGTGAATAATGCACAAACTGCTTGCGGCAAAGGCAATTATTGCCGAGTGATAAGCGGGACAAAAAGATCCTGCTACCAGAGCAATAATTGCTTTCACCGCAAGCTCGAGAATTTTCGTGTGTAACGAGTGAATAGCGAGACATAGTAAGCAGAGTTCTGTTTATTTTCTGTGGACGATTCGGTTCATCCCCTGCTCAACCGCTGTGATCTTGCTCTTCACTGGGCGTAGTTGTTTTAGATTTGCTTGGTAATTGTTGTTGGTTCAGTTAGCTGAAATTTTTTTAGATGTTCTTAATTTTTACTCGACATGAACAGCTGATTTTGACAACTAGCTCGCTTTTCTCTGCTTTTTACTTCATTCTTCTCCGGGTCGGCCCTACCTGGATATTCTGCCATGAGTTGGAGTACGATTAAAACGAATGCTTATTTTCAGCAAAATAAATACAAAACGAAAACTTTTTATAAAACAAAACAATTTTTGACATGAATTTAATTGTGAGCTTTTTACATTAGGTAAGTTTGAAGAAGTACAACAACAACAAGTTCGTTTTTGAATAATTTTTACTTAGAAGATGAAATGCTTTAAAATAGTTTTGAAAAATATAAATAAAAAAAACCAGAATTTTTCTCTATTACTGTATAAAAAGGAATTCTACGTCTATACTTACGATACCATCGACACTGTGTCCTTTTTCTAATAAATTAATATTTCTGCTCGGTCGCCACCTCTCTGCAGATAATGGCAAATCTCAAAGAGTAAAAAACTGCCATGAAAGCAGTATTGCCAGAAAAGGGAATTTTTCTCGTTTTGCAGGAATTTTAAACCCAAAAGCGAAAACGGAAATAATACTCTTAAAAACGACGAAAATGAGGTTAACCGCATTTTTGTGCAAAAAGAGTAATTTCGTCACAAAATCAACAAATTATGTTATGATTTTTTAACCATCTTGTACAGGGTCCGCCATATAACGTTTTTTTTCAACTAGTGCTTATTTCGTGAATGGTAACACTTAGCTCATGTCTGATTTGACAGATAATTAGTTTTATCCTTCCGCTGAACGAATATGGTTGTATATACGCTTGAACAATGCTGAGAAGTGGGCCTGCGATCGACTTACAGAAGATGCCGATTTTGCCAAAAAAATAATCTTTTCAGATGAAGCTCATTTTGATCTTGGCGGGTATGTAAACAAGTAAAATTGTCGCATTTGGGGCACAGAAAACCCGCAAGCATACATTGAAAAGCCGCTGCACCCAAAACGAGTCACTGTTTGGTGCGGATTTTGGTCCAGAGGCATAATTGGGCCATTTTTTTCGAAAATGAGCAAGGAGTGACCGTTACAGTCAATGGCGATCGTTATCGGGCCATGTTGAACGAATTTTTGTTCACAAAAATTGAGGAGGGGATATTGGCAACATTTGGTTTCAGCAGGACGGCGCTACGTGTCACACAGCCGAAGCTACACTCGATGTTTTGCGCCCTGTTTTTGAAGAACGCATTATCAGCAGCAGAGCTGATGTCGTTTGGCCACCTCGGAGCTGCGATTTGACACCGTTGGACTATTATTTGTGGGGTGCCCTCAAAGATAAGTGTTACGCCGACAAGCCAGAGACAATTGACGCTTTAAAGGACAATATTCGTGAAGCCATTGGTGAAATACAGCTGCACACAATCGATAATGTGCTTAAAAATAGTACCGATCGTGTAGGCTACTGCATGGCCAGCCGAGGCAGCCATTTGAATAAAATTATTTTCCATTATTAACCGGAAGAATAGTACTTTCAAATAAAAAAAGAAATTTGAGAAAATATCTAGTAGTTTTTTTTTATAGAATTTTCAAAAAAAAAGTTATTTGGACCCTGTATTTAAATACATTTTAAATTATTTGAGTTATCTTGAGCTTTAATTTAATTTTATTACTATTTGAATTAGCTTGTGTATATAATTAAAAAAAATTTTGACTATCAGCAGCTGTAAGCTCAAACGTAATTTGTTCTTTGTTCACCGTCATTTGATTTATTTTTTAGCAATCAGTGGAAAGTAGGTAAATAAAACAGAACTTTTAAAAAATTTCATTTCTGAGGCGAAGTTGGAGCATTTAGAACTTTCGCATTTGTGGATCCTATCGTTCTGAAAAACAAAACGTATCCTTCATTAACTCCGTTGTGTTTCTATTTAATTAAAAACATCTGATTTATATCGACTTAGAATACTAATCAGTAAGAAATATTTGGCATCATGTTTTGACCCTAGAACTATAAACTACAAATATTTACCCCACGGGTTTCTTCTTTGTAAAATCGTTCTGAAAGTAGTAAACTGACTCTTAAATGCATTCTTTTTTTCACACCAAAGAGAATGGTAAAAAGCAAATTCAATTTTATTAAGGTTTAGATTGTAAAAAATCGATTTAAATAGCTAAAAGTACTAAAAAACGGTCAAACTGTCGTTTAACAAACAAAAATTTATATCTTTTGTTTTAAAAAACCGATTTTCAAATTTCAAACGGGATTTTAAAGAAGACACACAAAGCTTTAAGAAAAATAAATAAGAAAAAAATAAAAAAAAAATGTTTTGCCAAAAAACTCCATTTAGTTGAGGCTCTGAAAATTAATTATTATTTAAATGAACTATAGTTTGAATTACTAAATTAATTAATAAATAATTAAAAATTAAAAATTAGAAATCTTGTATATGAAAAGTTAAATAAAAAATCCTTGACATATTGGTTCTTAAGAATATGTTTCCGTTTCTGTTGTGCAAAAGATTATAATAAAAAAATCGCTTTAATAGTTCCGATTAAACACCGGAATACACAAACCCAGTGTAAGGACACTTTAAGCACGAAAATTATATATAAAATGTTTTATTGTAAAATTTTCACTTGTATTGTTGAATAAAAATTAAAAATAAAATTGATACCGTTCATTTTTTCTTCCGCAAAGCGGTGAAAGCGCTGAGAGAGCTTTTTCTGCCATACATTTAAATAAAACTTGTATAAGAAATCGGTTAGTAAAAGTAGTAACCATTTCTACTTTGCACTGTTTAGACATAAACAGTCTCATTGCGTCAAAACTGTGGGTTTTACGTATAAACGGAATTTTGAAGATAACTATTTGATCTACAATTTTGTAGTAAACAGATTTTATGTCCGACATAAAGAAGCGGAGATATTGGTGAATGACCGATTTCGGCAAATATTGAACCCGAATATCCTTCAGCGCGTACATGGTATCACAGGGAACTCATGATAGGTTGTTAATTATGTTTTAATTGAGAGTTTGCAAAAATAAATTGGAAGTAAATTTTTCGATTTCAGATCAAATAAAAATTACAGTGAAAAAAATGGCAATGTAATACAAAAACTATCAGGCAAAGTCAAAATTAATGCCACAAAAAAAAAAAAAATTAATCATGCAGAAAAATTTATTTTGACAGGTAGTTTCCAAAAATATATTAAAACGGTGTGGTCGAAAATTCCTTCCATTCTAATGTACAAGTACTTACATTGTTATATTATTTTAAGGCATATTTTTAATAACATAAGTAAGGTTTGTATTATTATGGTTTCTATTCAAAATAACACACTGAACTTTAAAAAAGGGGGAAAAAAGGGCAAATGTCAAGCGAAGAACGGGAATAACTTTTGAAATGCATGGAAAAAACGCAAATGATCTCTCCCAAAATCTGGTAACACTGCATGAAAGGCTTCTTGAGAACATAATCGTTCGGCGTCTGCATTAACTTGTATGTCCAGTTCTCGATCATTTATGTTCAATTGTTTAATAACGTGTATAGAAGCTCGGTCCAAGTTCTTTCAAGGGCTGAAGTGACCATTATATTTTTTTGAGTTTCGTCACGAACAATTTTTTGAGCCTCGTCATGTTTTTGTGTAGGGCCATGAGCAATATTTTCTATTTTTCTGTTTTTTGCTTGCGGATCCCCAAAAGAGTGACAGATAGAGTGCAGGTGTGTTTAAAAGAAATGTTAAAGGGGACAAATTAATAGGACCAGCCAAACATTTGACCCTACTAAGGGTTCATAGATTTTTTGATAGGAACTATAAAAAATATTTTTTTTCTTTTTTGTTGTTGGTATGAGCACCCCCATAAAGGTGGCAAGAAGAGTGAAGGTGTGTTGAGAAGAAATGTTAAGGAAGAAAAATTAATAGGACCAGCTCATACATTTAGCCACCATATAGGGGTCAAAGATTTTTTGATATGAATTATAGTAGACATTATTTCTGTTTTTGTATGGGGACCCACACAATAGGTCCGCCCTACAATAGCTCTCTCTCCAATAGATGCAATTTTTTCACTTCGAAAACAGCAAACCATGGACATTTATCCAATATTTAATTATCACAAACCATTAAAATCAGTATACGGTTAAAAATTTTGGACTACTTTTTAATCCAAACTTTGTTTTAAAGGAATTTTTAATCTAAAAAATACTATTTTTTAATCCCTACTTTAATTTAATTTAGCTAGGTCTTGAACCCACGTTTGATGCAAAATAAGCGAAACCTTGGTAACAACTGAGTTGGACGAGTGGATAAGGTGTTGGACCAGCACATCAGAGTACGTGTGTTCAAATCATGAAATGGTCGGGGTAAATTTTTTATTATTTTAGATTAGAAAATTTTAAACTTTTCCTTGTATTAAAAAGTAATCTTTTTTGGTGTTGTCTTATATGTAATCAATAAAGGTTTCAAAATTCGTTCAAGATTTTTAACCGTGTATTATTAGTTGAAGCACCAAGCAATGACAGGGTAAATATTTAATTAAAAGAATAATTTTTAGGCAAATTTTGTAAATAATTTTTTGCAGATGGCTTCTCTCTTTCTTTCTGTCTCTTTCACATAAATCTCTCTTATTCTTAATTTTAAAAAGTTTCACTTCTGTACTGTATACACACTAGACTGTATTTTTTATATTTTATTACTAATATTCAAAAAAGCCAGAGCAAACATTCTTTTCGACACGCCCTTTCCGCCCACTTTAAGTAAAAATTCTTAGAAATTCTACAAAAAGTAATCTTATTATGCTTAATCATTTGAGAAAGCATAGTGGTGAAAATTGAGTATTAGGTCGGGTCGATTTAAAAATTGCCCATTGCTCAGTGAAAATCGTATTCTAGGGATCAAAATAAGAAACTTTGCCCGAGGAACTATACCTCTTAAACGAATTCTAATGCCCCAACTTTTGACTTTTGTCCCGTAGGGTCAAATTTTGAAAAATCCCTCTTTGACCCCTTTAGAGTGCCCCAATCGAGTCCAAATGTATGACTGATCCCCACTAACTTTGGAAGGCCGATCCACGCATGGAGATCTATTACGAATAGTTTCTAGTTTGTATAGTGATTTTAGAAAGAGGCTGTTACTTTTTGAAAAAGCATGGTATGGAGAAAAACCAGTATTTTTTAAAGCTTAAAGCTTTTAGTTAAACGGCCAAAAAAAAATTTCGAAATTTCTGATTCTTTGATGCAAAATTTTAAGAAAAATAAAATTTTTTTTAATCATTAATAACACTGTGCGCTTTTTGTAACTTTTTTCTCTATATTTGATAATTTAAACGTTTTTGGCTTAATGCTGGTATAAAGAATCTCGTGGTGACATTTGTTTTACCACTTTACCGAACATTTTAGAACAAAATTTTTTTTTAAGATATATCAAAAATTACTCAAGATAAGCACTAATTTTAATGTTGATAACTCTTAAACCATTAGGATTTTCATTTTTGTTTCTTGGGCAAAGTTCTTTCTATAATTCTGGTCAACAACTTTGCTGAATAAATGAATATGAAAAAAAATCGCTTCCAGTGAGTCTTGTTGAGTGTTTCTTACAAAAAGTTAAATGAAAAAAATTCGAATAACATTGCGTATGAGTAACATTATTTGCTTTGAAGTGTTGAAAGCGGGCAAGACATACAGTGTTGCGCAAAATAATAGCAACAAAATAAGTGCGCTGCAACAAAATCGTGTATATTTTTTAATATTGGGGACACACAAAAATGATTATAGGAATCAAAACATATATTCATCATCATATATAAAACAAATCAAATTCAAATTTGGTTTTGTTTTTTAATTAAATTTCAAATTAATGTGGCTACATTCTATTTGTCTGAGAGAAAAACAAAAGCAACAAAACTTGAAAAATGTAAAAAGAGAACAGAAGTTCCAAGAACTACCGGTAAAAGTTTCGTTATTGTAAAGTACGTGTTTTTTGTAAGTCATAAACATTTATGCTTAGTTTCGTTTTTGCTCTAGTTGTGACATTGACTGTTCCATTTATAATGGCACGTTTTAAATACTGTGAATCTTTTAAATTGCAAATTATTTCCGAATATAAAAACGGAAATTCACAAGTATCTAACGTGAAACAGTTTGGTATTAATTGGTCAATAGTTTGCAGATTAATAAAGAAATATACCATCACAAAAGACGTAACAACGGTTCATTAAAGAGGACGGCCGCGGAAGACATCGCTGCGTGATGACAGGAACATTTGTGGCGTCTTCAAACGAAATACATTTGCCACATCCAAAGAGGTTGTTCGGACACTTTATTTAGATATCCATCACAGCACTGTTTGATGACGAGCCGTTGAGAACGGTTAAAGAAGTTACAGACCGGCAGAGAAACCTTTACTTACAGCTAAGCATAAAAACAAGGTGAGATGTCACAATTTAAATAATTCTGTCTGAAATTGTGACAACAAGTTGCAATTTATTGTTTTTTAGACTCAGTCTTGCAAAAGAGCACCTAAATTGGATCGTTCAAAAATCGAAAACCGTTTTTTAGCAATGAATCAAAGTTCAACTTGATTAATTCAGATGGGATGTGCACGGTACGGCGCCACCCAGGTACACGACTTGAAGCCCGAAACTGCAAAATAAATTTTAAGCACGGAGGCGGTGGCATTGTGGTCTGCACTTGTTTTTTCTATGACGAAGTTGAACCATTTCAAAAAATCGATGGAATTATGGATCGATTTGTATATAATGACATTTCAGAAAGCAAGATGCAACCACATTCAGAGTGGAATATGTCGCTTCAGTGAACATTTCAGCCCGACAACGACCCGAAGCACACTTCGTCAAAGCTCATCAAAGATTACATAAGAGGCAATAGGATTCAAGTCCTTGATTGGCCGGCACAGTCACAATGACTTGAATCCCATTGAAAATCTTTTTGGGATTTTGAAGGTAAAAGTTTCTGGTCAAAGCTTTTACAATAAGACTGCACTGTATGAAGCCCTGAAAGTTAATTGGGAACAATACCTAATACCAACATATCTAATTTAATAGAGTCGATGTCGCTCAGATGTGCAGCGGTTATCAAGAATAATGAATCTTACACCAAATATTAATAATGTTGCTTTTGTTTTGCTCTCAGACAAAGTGAATGAAACCACATTAATTTTAAATTAAATAAAGAAAACAAAACCAAATTTAAATATGATTTGTTTTTAATATGATGCATGAATATATGCTTTGGTTCCTATAATCATTTTTGTGTGTACCTAATATTTAAAAAGATACACGATTTTGTAGCAGCGTACTGATTATGTTGCTATTATTTTGCGCAACACTGTATGTCGCTTATTAAATGTTTGAAGACAATTTCAAATGATTTTTCATTATATGTTTGTTCAACAAAGTTGTTGGCAAGAATAATAGAAAGAAGTTTGCTAAAAAACCAAAAATGAAGATCCTAATGGTTCAAGAGTTCTCAACATGCAAATGAGTGCATATCTGTACTAATTAAAAAAATTTTTTTTTGCACTAAAGTCTTCGATAAAGTGACAAAAATTCAGTGAAAAACGTTAAAATTATTAAATACAGATTTTCGTGCTCCTAATTCAAAGTTTGACGATTCAGATCGAAAAACGGCTAAACTGATCCCGACTAAAACTATTCAGGGCTTTTAGGGTATGGAAAGAGTTAAAAGAAACTTACAAACTTTTGGGCAATAGTTAATTGCAAAATAAGGGTTGGTTTTTAAAACACATAAAAAAGTAATTTTCTCCATTTTTTCAAACTGAAATCAACGATTCAAAAATGAAATATCAAAAACAAATGAATAGCTTTTGTAAGAAATGTACTTTGGTCTTAAGAACCGTACTTTAATTTTCTGTGCTATCATTAGTTGCTGTGATATCGATGATCAAAGGCAAAGTTATCCTTTTCCAGTCAAAGTCGGATATCTCAGCGAAAAATTGACGTAGAAAAATAAAAATTAAACCAAATTTTAGCTAAATGAAGAAACTTTGTTTCGTGTTTTTTCTTATGATTTTGCCATAAAATGATTTTTTTTAAATCCCGGTACGATCAGTTTTTTAAGAAGTAACGTCTTTTCCAAAATAATTAAAAAAAATTAAACATTTTTTTGCGGAGTTAAGTAAAATTTGTTTAGCTTTTTTTTCTTTATTTGAAAGTATTGAAAATCCTAATGTGGCTCTTATTGGTCTCACTCGTGCCCACCCCTGTTATGTAGTATACTTAAGTGAATCCACTGACTCAATGGAACAATAATTATAGATTACTTGTAGTACTGTCACTGAGTTTGATCACATTCTCTCTAACACACAACTGATGTACCTGGCGATGTGTGGAATCACATTAACATACTAATAAAAATGAACCTAAACTTGAAATGGATACATCTAACTAATCTAAATCATCCTGTGAATCATCAATTGTCGTAAATGCACATGGTACATACATGGTAAATGTAACCACATGTGTCAGCTGTACCGTGGTGACTTGAGGTTTTCCTCAGGAAACACCACGCCGGATCAACTGGCTTGTGTATTTGTATGAGTGGCCAATAAGACCTACTTTGTCTTGATGCCTGCAATCGCAACCGTTTCGTTTGCATTTAAGAAAAATGTTGTTGTGTAGTTGAACTAATTTGTCAAGAAACCATCTTGTTAAGACAGGATACTATTGAATTTAGCACGAGAGAACAATATATATTATATATATTCTTATTGGAGTGATGATATTATAAATTTCTAATTTGTTCAACATTTTAAAAATGTAAAAATTTTATATTGAATTTCAACAGTTTCGTATTTTATCATTTAAACATTTTAAATTGATTAAAGCCTATTAAGACTAAGCAAACAAAAAATTACACTACAATAAGTAAACTAAAATCTCTATACTAGGTGTGTTTTTTGGGAATCGCTTATCTGCTTGTCCAAAAACCGCTCATCGGCGCCTAGCATTTCGCTTAACATTTTTCTTCAGAACTTGGCAGCATTGCATTCCAGTCGTCAAATATTGAACATGTAATTTTTGTCTATGTTTTTTTGCTACAAACCGTGATACAATAGTAAATAGGTACACATTCAGAGAAAAACATCGTTCAGAGAAACCTTAAGTCCTCGGTAGGATTTGCGGAGTTAGTCGAATTTGCCCAATTTTTTTCGAATTCGAATTTTAGTCCAGGAAAGCGGTACCTCTGGCACGATTATGCATCAGTTTTTATCTGCACCACATAAACAGTTTTTTTCTTAAAAAAAAAATTAAGCAAAAACTTGAACAGGACCTTAAAAAATTAAAAAAAATTCGATTGTAAAATGCTTAAGGGAGGCTATAGCCAACTCCCGACCATTGCCTAAGCAATATTTTTCGATTTCAAAGCATAGCAAAGAAATTATGAAGATGGGTGTCTTTCCCATCTTGATTACTGCTATTAAATTCAGCTTATGCAAAAACAAAACTTAACAGAAAAAAAAAAAAAAATAGCAAAAAATGAATCTGTTTATAAGTTTCAACAAAGTCGATTTAGTTTTTTCTATCTAAAAGATATTTTATGTGAATGTATGCAGCTGGTTGATGGCAAGAATGACAACGAGATGCCGTATCCTGGACCATACTAGTGTAATGAACCAAATAAACGTATTTCAATCAAAATTGTAGTCACGTTCGTATATTTGTTTAACTTGAACTCATGTGTGACACGTGAGCATTAAAACAGCAGCGCTACTCTAGTCCAGCCTTGCTTAGCCTAGCCTAGCTTAGCCTTAGGACAACGACAAATGGGTAGAGGAAATGCTACAAGGTTAAACTGAAGAAAGTGTGCTCGTGTCTGAGTGAGTGTGTTTGTTTGTATTTCATCTAGTTTTGTAGCGACCGGAGATAAAGAAATGTGAACACAAATACTTTTTACACAGTAAAAAAAAATTTAGTTACGCCAACCCTGGCGTATGAGCAACATTTAAATTGTGGTGATGAAATGAATTAAATGTCCCGTATACGTCATGTTGTTGCTTTAGCTTATCGTATGTTTGTTATGGAAAAACCATGGAAATGTAAAATAGTTTATTTGCTTGTAAATAAGTGGAATATTTATTAAATTAATTTCAATCGTTAAGGTTGCTAACGGTAGTAAGCAAAAAACTCATTTATCAAACGATAGCTGCCAACATGAGCGGCAATTTTATCATTTGGCTTATTCGATGAACAACAATAAATAAGAAGGACAGCAGCTTATCTGCAGCATTCTGAAGTATTTACGTGATGCAAACACACACTCACACATAAATGCAAACACATCTATAATTATAAATCATATTTATACACGAGTCAATTGCAAAACAATATAAATAATACATTTCCGTAGAAAAAAAAACTTTATCAGTGAACATCAACAAACACTTAGCGCTAAAGTTTATCTCACATACTTACACACACTGACTTGTGCCTAATATATGCATGTGATAAAAGAACAAGAGGATACTTTGTAATTCGAATAGGCGTTTTGTCGGTGATTTTTATACGTTGCCTTGCTTGTACAGGGCAGTTTGAAATTTCAAGAGTAGCTTATTATATATTTTTGTGTTCTTTAGTGCTTGTGTGTGCGTATGTGTGTGCGTAAAGCTACTCAATAGTGGGCATTAATAGGGCTCTGAAGCACTACTAGCTGGTCTTCATATGGATTTCGTAGCCCTACCGCCTGCTAGAAGCACTTCTGCAGAATGGCTTAAAGAAGAGGATAACCAAATAGATCGAAAAAAGTAAATTTTGTATCTCTTTTCTTATATTTATTTTTTTTTATTTTTTTTTCGTATGTTTTTTTCCGCCCGATTTTTTTCAATCTTTTATTTTTTTATGATAAACAGGATGTGAAATAAATAGGGACACTTGTATTTTTATATTTAAAGCTGCATGAATTACACAGTGCAACACATATTTTCGGGGGTGAACTAAACTAATCTCAAACAATAGTATTTGACATCAATAACAAAAGCCCAAGTTCCTTTTGGCTCTACTACGTCACAATAATGCATTTTTGCACGTGATATAGTAATGAACCATCTAGATTGTGCACCATTGCTAGCGCTATTAAATATATATGCGCCGGAAAGGAATGTTGGGCATAGCCATTTTTTTCACATTCCCTTTCGAAGGACAAACTACGGAAGACGTGATCCGGTCTTTAATATGAGCACTACTTTTAATACAGTCTATTTTAATATTGACATATCCCTAACTAGGGTAGCTTTTAAAAATTGTATTATGTTAAGTGAATTTTGAGTAAAATCATTTTTATATTATATAAGTCAAATGTATGTAACTGTAAACAATATTGTCAATAGTTGAATAAATAAATAAATATTTTTTTTACAAGGGTTTTAAATTTAAATTTTTTTGGTCAAAATGAAATTAAAAAATATAAAAAATTATATGTTAAACTTACTTCAGTGTGGTTCTTGTCTTCGGAAGCCTAAATTAAAAATTCCGGGAAATATTTTAACGCTCCCGGAACACTTTAACCCCCTAGCTCCTTTCAGTATGAAGCCAAGTTCCCCTTGCTCATCCGACTCCTTACCGAGTTGCCTTTCAAAATAGTCCAGATGCAAGCGCAAAAAATGAATTTTTAGCGACATATTCACACCAAGTTTCTCGAACGTATTGAGCATCTTAGTTACATCCTTTTTATAGGCATTAGAGCGTTTTTTTCCTAGAAGACCATTTATAACCCCTTTTATTGCATTCAATCCAATCAGATCGTCACCTACCAGCTCTTTATCAAATGATTTTGACTTCATTAGCTTCCTTTCATCTGGACCGTTAAGTACACCTGAAGATGTGAACAAAAAATTAGGAAAAAGTTTTTAAATTTGAATAAAACGAAAGATGTTTTTTAATGCATATTTACCATTATTATGCTTAGCTGGACTCAGACGAGGAAACGTTTCCTTAAGGTACGCCAAAATTTTTTCGCTTTTAGTTATTGTTTTGATAAAGCTTTTGACGATGCCAAGCTTGATGTGAAATGGTGGTAGTAAAATTTTTTCCTTCGCGACTAATGCCTCACGAACAACGTTTAGAAATCCAATATTGCTTTCACTTCTCACACACCAATTTTTTGTATTATACTGGTTTCCTTTGAACCTAGTATCCCAGTCGCACAAGAAACACATATTTTTTGTATATTCGCTTTGCATACCACAAAGCAGAGTGACTACTTTTAAATCGCAGCAAATTTTTCATTTATGCTTTGCGTAATCAATTGACTTTAAAATAGTTTTTAAAATGTCGTATATTTTTTTTTAGTTTCGATGGAATAGGCAATTGGGATGGAAGGTAGTAAATTCGGAACATGAAGCAGGACGGCCTTAAGACTTGTTGAGGAACTGTCGATAAAAAACCTCCACTCTTTTGGCTTGTGTTCAATGTTCATTAAAGCCATTAAAGCATTTACATTATAGCAATAGGAGTATGTTTTTGCACTATTTACTGAAAACATTTTTTGTAGATCCGCTTGACGTTTGCGATATGAGCTAACTTTAGTATTTGGTGCCAATAAATTGTGCGCATTTAAAAATGATGCAAGTTCCTCTGATTTCCGTTCTATTTGATTTTCTAATTTTTTTTTTCTTAGCCATTTCTTAGCCACTACTCCTAAATTATACATTATAAAAGGACAATTTATATACCAAAATGTTTGTTAAGCATCTACCTAGAAGACTGCATCGTTGGAAGAATTTTAAAAATAAGATTTCATGTTAATTTCACATGCCCTTTTTTGTGAAATTTTATTTTTTTATTTTTTTGCCATAAATTTGTCCTAAAATCCAAACTAGGTATCAGATAAGGACGATTCATGCATTAAAATGAGCACCATGTCTTCGTCCTTAAGGCGAATTACTTCTTCGTCGGAATGCATTTTGCTCTATCTCTTGTAGTTTAGGAGTTTTAGACCACTTTTTGGAGTGGTAGTTGGCCAAAAACATGTGGTTTTTTCGTCATAACTCCCAAACCATACATACTACAAGGACGGTTTATGCACCAAAAGTTTTCCAATACATATATACACAAGACTGCATTTTTAGAAAAAAATATTTTGATTTAGTTACAATTAAATCCAATTTTGACTGTGTTATCAGAACTGGTGCACTAACATCTGACTGAACAGGATCGTAATCAGAATATACTTTCATTTCACTTACTAATGGACATGGCAAATGGACATGGCTTCGTTATTTAAAAACTCATCTGGGCTGGGCCATCTTAGAAGAATGTCATCAGAATGCAGCAATGGAACTTGAGCGCTGGGAACACTTTGATATTCGAATTTCGACATATTTTATTTCTGCAATCCACACACAGAATTTACGCAAGCATAACAGTTCATGCGATCGTGTTCAATTGGGTCATTTCAAACCATAGGAACACCGAACGGCATCGATCTGCGTTTGTGATGTAACTATTCCAACAAGTAGTTGTAGCATCTCTTGCAAACTATTTGTGGCAACCAAGGGACATCAGATATAAATTTTTGATCATAGTATTTTTCATACGCTATAATTAGTTCCTGACTGGAATGACCTTGACTGTTTTGGGATGGTGTGAAATGACCGCAAATATAAAAAAATTTCATGAATTAAGATTGTGAGCTTTAGATCAAGTGAGTTTTCAAGAAGGCAACAACAACAACAACAACTCTGTATAGAGTCAATCACTTAGCTGACTAGACAGCCTGTTTCGGAAATCGCTACATATTCCTCTTCAGTAGTCTTTGTGATTAAGCAGTGATCAACTCACTGTTTAAACTAGCATATGAATGTGCAGATCCTCTAATTCATTCTCATGAATTGTATGGCTGCTAATCATATGACACTTCAAAACAGTAGGCCATTTTAGATCACCGCCATCAACTCTATCAAGGGTTGTCATCTGTTCTAGTTGCTTCTTCATTTATTTCAATATTCATTGGTGTTCGATTGTTTGTCGAAATGCACCATAGAAATGAAACGAGTTTTTGCTTCGCCGGAAGCTAGTGTTCTAACTGAAAGGTGGCTATTTTCACAACCAAATGTTCAATTACACATGACTTTGACCGAAAAATCGATCAATTATTAGATTATTTAATTAATTTGACATTAATTAAACTTATTTGGCCGTGCTCTGCCACAGTTAAGTTAATTAGTTTTTTTGATCTATTGAATAATTACATGAACTATTCAATAGAAAATAGGTTAGAAAATGGTTGTGAAAATAGCCACCTTTCAGTTAGAACACTAGCTTCTGGCGAAGCAACTAATAATGAAGAAGCAACTAGAACAGATGGCAGCCCTTGATAGAGTTGATGGCGGTGATCTAAAATGGCCTACTGCTTTGAAGTATCATATGATTAGCAGCCATACAATTCATAAGAATGAATTAGAGGATCTACACATTCATATGCGAGTTTAAGCAGTGAGTTGATCACAGCTGTGATCAACTCACTGCTTAATCACTCAAAGACTACTGATGAGGAATATGTAGCGATTTCCGAAACAGACTGTCTAGTCAGCTAAGTGATTGACTCTATACAGAGTTGTTGTTGTTGTTGTTGCCTTCTTGAAAACTCACTTGATCTAAAGCTCACAATCTTAATTCATGTAATTATTCAATAGATCAAAAAAACTAATTAACATAACAAAATTTCTTTAATTTTCCGCAGAACTCCATTGAAAATAAAATTTTTCGAAAAAAGACCATGACACTTTCACTTTCACAATTATAATTAAATGACTCAATTCCCACTTAATTGAATTTCTAAGCTAAGCCACCTTAATACAACTTACGTAATTTGTTCCTTTAACTTATATACCGTTACGCCGGACCGTAATAATATTACAAATTTATTACTAAATGAAGATATTATTCTCCCACGATGCAATAGTTGCTTAAAAAGAAATGTATTATCTTTTCGGTCCGTTTTGTATGTGAAACCTTTAACTCGTAGAGATTACTTGTCTTGGGTGAAATTTTTACTTGTTACTTGTCTAGTATAATTGTCTGGAAAATATTTTTTTGGAAGATTTTAAACTTTGACCTTCCTCCAAAGTTGACTTATAGCGTCTTTTACAAAAAGGGTCAAATTAACCAATACTGGAAGGAACTAGGGGGTTAAAGTGTTCCGAAAAAGAATTCCCCGTAAAATTTTAATTTAGGATTCCGAAGACAAGAACAACCCTGAATTAAGTTTAACATATAATTTTTCATATTGTTTAGTTCCATTTTTGACCAAAAAAGTAAAATTTTAAACCACTGTACAAAATTTTTGTGACGTAGTAAAGGAAAAAGGGACTTTGGCTTTTGTTATTGATGTAAACTACTATTGTTTGAGATTGGTTTGATTCACCCCTGAGACAATGACCCTCATTTTGTGTCATAGTGTTATATACAAGGTGCCGCAGATATAGATTTAACTCATCTTTATAAGGCGCAGATATAGGGTGGTGATTCCCCTTGATAAGGCGAGTAAAAATATGCAAGGATGAGGTTCGCCCCTCCCCTTTTGGGAGTTAGAGAGGAAAAACTTGATAATATGTGTCATTACGTCTTACTCTATATTTTATTTATCTCTTAACCGATCCTTGAAGTCAATAGCATCTTGAAAAAGAGACAACATAACCTTCAAACCATTGACACAAAACCCGTTTTCTAATCCAACCACACTAATAACTAACTGTTTTACGTGTGGAAAATTTGAAATGAAAAAGTAGCTATGTTTGCATTGGGTACTATGGCAAGATCAAAAACCAAGTCAATAGAAAACTTTATCATAAAAAAATTACATCATAAAAATTATCAAAAATTAATAATCGAGATAACTATTATCAAAGTTGAACTAATTTTTTTTTATTAAGTTGCTTATAACTTTCTTAATTGTGACTTTATGCAAAATGTTTCACAAACAACTTAATGTAAATTTGAATTTCTTCTCAACAAACTTCGGCCATCGGCTAAGAGATACATTAAATATGGAGTAAAAAGTAATGACACATGTTTCCAAATTTTTTCTCTCTAGCTCCCAAAGGGGGAGGAAGTGAACCTCATCCTTGCATATTTTTACTCGCCTAATCAAGGAGAATCACAACCCGAGGGAGTTAAATCTATATCTGCGGCTCCTTGTATATAATTCATGCAGCTTTTAATATAAAAATACAGGTGTACCTATTTATTTTCACATCACTGTATATTTAAACGATAAATACATAAAATAAAAGCATAAGCAGTTTTTGTAGGAAAAAAATGATATTGTTTTGGCTTGGGTGTGGAAAAAGAAGGCCTTATAGAACCGCTCTGTGGAGCAGCGAGATGGCATGTGTTTTGTCTTTAAAGGTAGCAATAAATACATACCTTCGTTTGAAGAGCCCTAGGTTTATTACCACCTACTAGCTGATATACCTGGTGTGACTCAAGAAGTTATAAATATCACATATAATTTTTAATATACCCTTGTCGTTGAAATGTTTTCGAAAATCCACACTAAGCAAAAAATTATGCACGCGAGTTGCCGAATTTCAGAGTTGAAGTAAAAAAGTTTTGAATTGCTTGAGATATTAATAAAGGTATTTTTATTTGAGCGAATGTTCAAAGTTATATTGATATATAAGTTGATAGAAAAATTTTATCGGAAAAACTGCTGCTTATTTTTAGTAGAGGAGCACTCCCAAACCACGATATCATACTCCGTTTTGTCTAGAGGGACTCACTTTGCTTAATTGATCAATTCATTCTGCAGATTGTGGGGCCATTTCGAATTTTTAATTATAATTTAAAATGAGAAAGAAAAACATAAAGAAGCTTGCAAAGGATTTATTTGCCCAATAAAAATATCGGGAGAATAACATAGGGTATTCCCAATTCCTCCTGATTCATCTTATATATTAATAGGCAAACATCAAATGTTGTCGTACACTTTTTCGATATTAATTTTAGAATAAGGGCAATGAAACTTATATCATTCGAAAGGTACTGCGCCCTTTATGTGCAGAATCATTTTAGATTTTAAATTTATGACCTCTGACCCGAAATATTAACGTTGAAAATTTGTATTATTTTTAGTAAGGAATCTCAGGGTTAGGAAGAGGTAGAATGGTGAATGAGGTATCAAATGAAAGATCTGGCTGCACAGTATGATTATATTTTAGATTGGTGACCTTCGATCTATAATATGAGCGTAGAAAAAGCATTTATTAAATAGAAGCTAAACTGTAACTGATGGAAGAATATAATGTAAGAGGGAATTTTAGACATTTATAAGGTGTGCAAAAAATACTTCCGACATTTTGCGCCATCTCTTACTTATAACCTACAATAAGCATTTTTTATACAATAAGAGTGAATATATATTGTATTGTTGAAATTTCTTACATATAGTAAAGTCTAAAAAATTTCTGTTATTTTCACATAAAAATTGTAGCGATATCTCGAAAACTATATATGTTCTCAGTACAACGTATTTTTGTATGAAAAGTTGTTGGTTGATTAATATAACGGTATAGGAAAGCTTTCTTGGTAATATTTTCCACGGATAGTATGCTTAAAAAAATCCCCTTAAAATGATATTAAAATTATTTAGATATCTCGAAAAATTTATATCTTCTCAGTACAACGTATTTCCTTGAAGCAAGGCCATCGCCTCAGAATGAGCAAAAGCTATTGAAATTTCAAGTTTTGACTTTGCAAGCAAATATCTCAGCCATTTTTAAATCCATTTTCGACAAATTTTCTTTGCTTGAAAGATCAATTAAATGGCTTTGGAGAAATAAAAAAAATATTAACCAATATCTCATCAATTCAATGTTTTAAATTGTTTTTAAACAACCTCTAAAATATTTAGGCTTTGCTCAAAAAATAAGACAAACGTTTTTTTTGTAGTAATTTTTGTTTCTTAATACATTTTCTTTTTTCACACTCTTTCATATGCAAAAATTGCCTCATTTTGACACATAATTCAATAAACGGTTTCTATCATCGAAATTCATGAGCTACCCCCTATGAAGTATACCCCCTATTTACGAAGTTGTACAGCTCAAGAAATAATTTCTGATACACAAATCTATGTTATAAGCTATTTTGGTATATATAGAAATATGTTTGGGAGAAATAGTTCTTCCGTGCTTCTGAACCAATTTTGATAATTTTTTTAAAGAAATTAGAGTAGGGAGAAGGAGTTCACTGAATATTTTTGTGACCTTTGACCTGAATTATTAGCGTGTAAAAAATATTTCTTAAGTAAAACCTAAACTATAATAAATGGAAGAACATGGTGTAAGAGGAAAGTTTCGATATTAATACAATGTACAAAAAACATTTTTCGCTATCTCTTACGAATACCCTACAAAAGGCATTTTTGTATATAACATGTGTAAATATATTTGTGATGATGAAATTTCTTATAAATAGTAAATTCTGAAAAAGTCCCTTTATTTTGACATAAAAGTTATGGCAATATCTTGAAAACTATAGCTTTTCTTAGTAAAACGTGTTTTTATATGAAAAGCCCTGGTTGTGAAAAATATCGGAGTACGAAAGTTTTTATGGGTAATGTTTTTACAGATATTTTTAAAAAAATTTAGACTACTTTTATATCAAAATTATTGCTATAATTTGAAACTTAAGATTTTCTTAGTACAGAACATTTTCTTAAAGCAAGGTCATGCCTCAGAACTAGAAAAAAAAGATTGAAATTTCAGAAGGTTGGTCTAATTTAGGCACCAGGTGGTACTAGTTAATATTAATAGCCAATGAATTAAGTGCTTCTATTAAATTTTTGAAAAAAAATATTTTAATGAAATATATTTACAAACAGCGAAATATATGTCGTTTCTTTCTCATTTAATTCTTCTTCATATCATTCTTTCTCAGGTAGCAATGTTTTATGAAAAAGTCGTTGTACTAACAATTTCTACAATTTCGAAGATATGTATGTGAATATTTTTGGTTTCAAAATAACAGAAATTTTTGAAATTAAGTTGGCGAAAAAATTCGACGCTAAATAGTATTTTACCAAAAAAAATTTGCGTTCGTTGAAAGGGGGTGGAAGGGGCGTGCTCAAAACCAAGTATGTAACAATTGTATCTAGAATGCACATAATATGTTTGCAAAATTTTAGCGAAGTCTATCATTGTCGTTTATGTATTTATTCCGGTTAAACAAACAAACAAATAGAAAATTATTTTGATTAACATACACACATAGATTGGGCCAGTTGTTTGCTTGCTGTGCGTGAAAGTTTACGAAATACTTAATTTTCAAGCATTCTGCGCTTAGATTTTGCTGCTCTTCCTATCTAAACGATAAAATTGCATAAAAATATTATCAAGAACAACCAAAAAGAAAAAACAACAACAACACTGCCAACAATTACAACAACAACAACTTCAATTACAATATCTCGCAACAGCCCAAAAAAACATGCACGTATTTACAATAATCATAAAATAAAATAGAATGCTGAATATTTTTTTGCGTAAATAAAAGCTTAACCGCAGCCACTGCCTCCCCTACTCTTACTCTTCCTCCACCTACACAGGCGACAAACTACATACTTACTTACGACCATGTTCACTGATAAGAGCACCAAATTTAAGTAGTTACTGATTGAAGGCTGCATTAAGTTAAGCAGGATCAATGCATGCATATACATGTATGTGTGTGTGCGTATGTATGTATATCACATTTTAAATATACTGGTTGGCATTTTTGTCAGCTGGAATATATTGATAAGCTCAGAACCAAAAATAGCTAAACGAAATAAAAAACCAGTTCGATAAACAACTTGTTACCAGGTCGTTTGGCATTGATTACTATAAAAAAGCAACAAAAACTGCTTTAGCCACAATATAGGCTAATTACAACTTATCACATAATAAAGTTTTACATGACCAGGTAATGCGTATGAATTCAGTTCAGTTAATTTTCCGCTTTTAATTCTACTTAATTGCAATGAAAATGAATAAAACCAATCAAAAACGGAAAAATTCATAATAGAATAAGCGGGCTTAAGATTTGGTCTCTGAATATTTAAATATTCATTTGCTGCAGACATGTTTTGTAATTTTTCTATCGCTTTTGCATTTAGAAAAAAATCTTTAATCTTCCAATATGGTAGATTTTCACTAAAATTTTCAAAACGTTACATGAAAACTGTTGAATTTATCCACTTGTTTCAAAATACTTTGTAACGAACAAAATAAGCAAACATTATTTATTGTATTGAAGCCAAAAAATTTTCAAATAAATTTTTCATTCGTTCGCTTGATTTCTTTAATTAAACTGGTTTATCAATTTTACTCTTCTAAAAGGTTATGGCTCGCCCAGCGCTCGCCTGATTTTTACCTTCGGCTTTTTCGCATATAAGAAACGATAGGTTGAAATGAATCCTTTGGCAACAGTTCAACACATGGAGAAACTAGTCGGCTCCGAAAACTGGTCGACTTGGAGTTTTGCCATGAGAATGCAATTGGAGCTGGAAGATGCTTGGAAATGCATTTGAGCCTATTGCAGGAGACGACTTAGATATTGCTAAAGGTAGGACAGCACGGTGCAAGATGATTTCAGCCATCGACAAAAGCCTGTATGTACACGTCAAGGACGCAAAAACTTCAAAGGAGGTTTGAATGGCTTTGTAAAGCCTTTTTCAAAACTCAGGTTTGGACAGGAGCATTGGATTGCTGCAAAAGCTATGTTCTATCGTGTTAGTGAAGTGTTCGTTCGTGGAAGATTGTGTGAGTCAAGTTATATCAACAGGGTTGGCAACCTGTTATTGAAGGGATTACCAGATGAATACAAGCCGATGATAATGAGCAGCGGTAGCAGCGGGAAGTCGATTACTGCAGACAATATTAAAATGAAGTTGTTGCTGGATGTAAAATTTGAGTCAAAATCATCGAATAGTGCTCATATGTCAAAGAAGAGTAGCTATTCTCAAGGCAGAAAGAAATTCTCTAAGCTAAATAAAAAAGAGAAATCTCTTTGTTTCAACTGTGATGAAATTGGACAATTTGCCTCGGATTGTCCTTGGAAGACAATACAAAAAATTCTAAGTCAAATAAAAGCAGCTCGATGTTCGCAGCTTTCCAAGCTGTGTCTTCAGAATGTGAATGGTACATCGATAGTGGTGCAACTCACCACATGACAGCATGACGACGCAATTTTCAAGAAATTAGGAGTTTTAAAGGTCAAATCAAGACAGCAAACAACTCAGCGATGAATGCAGTTGGTAAAGGTGACATTCAATTCGTTGTTACGACTCCAAGAGGAAGAGCGTTGCAGTACACGGCGTTCTTCATGTTCCAGATTTGGAGGAAGATAGTTCAATTAAGAAGATAGTTGACTACAACAACAGCGTGATTTTTGACAAAAGCGGCTGAGGAGTACTTAATTCATCAAAAGAAGTTATAGCAACTGCAAGTTTGGCTAATGGCTTATTCAAATTATATGTTGCAGATAATCAGAGTGCATATGCTGCGAAAGGCAATATGAGTGAAATTTGGCATCAACGGTTTGGTCATTTGGGTTCTGAACATATGAAGTAGCTCGCTCAAGGATATGTCAGTGGAGTAAAGTTCGTAAATAACTATTTAAGACAATGGAAAAGAGTATGTTAATCGGGCTATGGAACTTGAGTTAAAGAAAAATTACTTACACTCCCGAGCAGAACGGTCTAGCTGAAAGGATAAATGTAAATTTGCTAGAAAAAGCCCGCGCGATGTTGAGTGATGCCAGTGTGCCAAAATTTTTTTGGGCAGAAGCTATTAATTGAGCAAGTTACATTATTAATCTTTCACCTCATAAGAAAATCGAAAAGGCTCTGGAGGAATTGTGGTCTGGGTGAAAACCAGACTTTAGATACATTGAATATTTGGTTGCACAGTTATGTCCCACATTCCGAAACCGAAACTGCAGAAATTGGACTCAAAATCTGAAAAGTGCGTGTTCGTTCGATATTATAGTACATCCAAGGGCTTTTGTGTTTATAGTTAAAAAAGGATGTTTTTATCAGACGCGACGTTTTTTCTCACAAAAAAGATTTTCATTATGCTGGCAAGAAAACTGAAAAAAAAACGAAGATGTTCCTGTGTATGACGTTGTAGTGGAGGTAACATTTCAAGATATTAGCATATTAGCAGCATAAAATTTCAAGATATTAGCAGTGATTTCGACTCGTGTTCCTCTTTGCTAGGTAATGAACTATTGCAAGAGTACAAGAAGCTGAGAAAAATCTAACTGGTGTGCTACGCAGAAGTCAGAGGCTAGCCAATAAAAACAGGTAAGTGTACAGAGTCGAGCAAATGGAAAACATTGAAGATCCAATCAGCGTAGAAGACGCAATGCAAAGAAGTGACAAAGATAGGTGGATCGAGGCAATGCCATGTGAAATGAAATCGTTTGAAGACAATGGAAATGCGTTGATAAATCTGACGGAGCGAATATTATCAAAACTAAATGGATTTTTAGAAAGAAGAAGGAACAAGAAAATAACATAAGCTACAAAGCTCGTCTCGTGGTAAAAGGATTCACTCAGAAAATAGGCATTGACTACGATGAGACTTACTCACCAGTGGTCAGATATTCTTCCGTGAGATATTTGATAGCACTTCCTGTGAATTATGATTTGCAGATTCAACAAATGGACACAGTAATGGCGTTTCTTCAAGGTGTTTCTTCAAGACGAAAGGCCCCCGAACTTTCGCCAATAAATAAAAAGACTTGATGAATTTAATGCTCTGATTATAGTTGCTGCTTTCTTGTTAATGTTGTAATTTTTAGCAATGTGCACAGTATTCAGGTATATACATATATATATATTTTATCTTACTGTATAATTTATTTATTTATTTATTTATTTATTTATTTATTAACTATCAACACTATTGTTTAACAGTCATTATATACATAGGATTGTAATTCAAATAAGTATTTTACAAACATAATACTGATTTTTAAGCAAGATTTAGTACAGATTGCTTAAACGCCATTCTGTTCCGTATTTGAGCACATACAGAATTAAATGATGAGCAAATATTATTAATCACTTTTTGTCACTTGGCCATGGTCACTTCGGCCATAGTTCGTTCTGTGATGTGGAACACGAAAGAAATCCCTTTGACTAAAATGTCTTTTGGGCGCATATATATCAAAGAGTGTTAGAAGTGGCGCACAGTTGAAATGACAAATGAATACGTCGCAAGCAAAAACAATTAGAAAATACTTCCGTCTAGACTCTAAAGTATTCAGACCAAGAAGAGAACATCTTGATTTATAATTTGGCATAAGGTCCCAATGTAGTTTTCTTATACCGAACCGTGTAAAACGCTTCTGAATTTTTTCAAGTCTTTCATTGTGTAGCTTTTTAATAAAATGGGTCCCAAACTACACATCCGTACTCTGAAGTGGATTTTATAAGAGATATAAAATGAGTTTTAAGCGTATACGGATCATTAAATTCTTTTGAGTTGCGCCTCAGAAATTCCATCATAGCATTAGCTTTGTTGATAATAGAATCATAATGGCTAGTAAAAGTAATCTTTTTATCAAATAACACTCTAATACAGTCTAATTTAGATTCAACCCGTACTAGATCGTGGTTTGGTATTGAGTAGTTAAAAATATTGGTGTCAGCTTCATATAGAATGACATAATGTTGCATATATTGACATTTGAATGTAGTTCATTGACTGAACACCATTTGTAAGCGTTATCCAAATCAGATTAAAAAAGTAGATGATCTGTATTAGAGTGGACAGCCTTAAAAAGATTTATATACATGAGGCATTTCGAATAATTTAAGAAGTTGGGAAGATCATTAATAAAGAAAACAAGCAGGAGCGGTCCCAGGTGATTTCCTTGGAGTACGCCCGAAAAATTTGATACGGATTTTGAAATCTTATTCCCAATTCGGACAGATTGGGATCGATCCAAGAGAAAGCCTTTCAGCCATGATAACAAAGTTGAGTGAAATCCCATTAGGCCAAGTTTTTTCACTAGGATTGAGTGCTGAACCTTATCAAAGGCCTTAGCGAAATCAGAAATGAGAAAACAATGTCAGATTTGTTGATGTGGACCTCCCAGAAACAAAACCATGCTGATATTCAAAGATAGAGTTTTTAACATATGTCTTTTAATTAGTGCTTTAAATAATTTAGGAATCAAGGGAAGTTTAGAAATAAGAATAATTGGCAACATTTTTTCTTGAACCGGATTCATGAATAAGAATTATAGCCGAATGCTTCCATATATTCAAAAACTGTCCATTTTTAAGTGAGAAGTTAAATATAAGAGCAAGTGGCTGTGCTAAGGCAATTGCACAATATTTAAGAAAAATAGGGGGATATTATCAGGACCAATACCTTTGTTTAAGTCAAGGGACAGTAACTCTTGTAACACATCTTCATCAGAAAGAAACAAGGACCCCATGTCTGTGATGAGGTCACCATTGTAGTACTGAGTGTCGCTAGTTGGGTCAACATCCTCAAGAGCAAAATTTGATTGAAAAAAAATCAGCGAAAAGGTTGCAAACTTCTTCCGTGTTATTTGAAATTTTATCATTAAAAGACATACTTTTAGGGAATTCTTTTGTATTCCGCTTTTTGTTTACAAAATTCCAGCTTATTTTTGGATTTCATCTTATATCTAATTCAATATCAGATATATACTTCCTATAAAGAGATTGCTTAAGAGAATTATAATCCTTACGCACTTGTAAATAGCATTGCCGATAAGATATATCAATTTTACTTTTTTTAAAAAGTTTATTCATTTGGCTCTTTAACTTTGACATATTTTTACTCAACCATTTCGGCTTCGTATTATTCCTTATTTTCCTAATGGGAACAAAAATAATGAAAGTTTAATTTATAACAATAATCAAAAACTTGCCAACTCATACCGGATACAAAATTAGACATTGCAGTGTAGTCAGAATTTTTAAAAGCGAAACACAAAGATGTCCTCTTCCACGGCAGGTATATCTAATGTAAGAAAATCTAATTTGACTAATAACGCTTTATAATGAAAACTGTTATTAGACAAAGTGAATTCCGCTTCAACACATATAGTAATAAATTCGATAAAAGAAAAAACTAAATCCAAAATTTTATTAAAATTATTTTTATAATTTCGACGTAAAAGTCCGAATTACAGCTACTTCAGATTTCCGACCGACCGAAGCCGACGTAAAACTCCGAATCAAAAGAAACACTTCGGATTTCCGACCGACCGAAGCCAACGTAAAAAAGTCCGAAATAAAAAAAAGAACTTCGGATTTCCCACCGACCGAAGCCGAAGTAAAAAGTCCGAATTAAAAAAATACTTCGGATTTCCGACCTACCGAAGCCGACGTTAAAGGTCTGAATTAAAAAAAACATTTCGGATTTCCGACCGACCGAGGCCGACGTAAAAAATCCGAATAAAAAAACTTTGGATTTCCAACCGACCGAAGCAGACATAAAAAGTCCCAAAAAGAAAGAGCAATTCGGATTTCCGACCGACTTAAGCCGACGTAAAAATTCCAAATAAAACTACTTCGGATCTCCGACCGACAAAAGCCGAAGTAAAAAGTCCGATTTAAAAAAAAATAAAACTTAGATGAAATTACGACTACATCTTCTAAATGGCATCTTCTTGTCACCAAGTAGCGGACGCTACTTGAAGCACTACGGAAGCACTACGCTATTGGGCCGTGCCTAAAGGTCCAATTATAATAGAAGTGACGTAATGTGATCTAATTTCAGTTGAGCAATGCATTCTTTCACTTAATGTTTGAAACAATGCTTTCTTAAACAAGTGATTATAATAAACATAACGTAACGTGACGAGACGTATAGATCCGTGGATTTTGGATTTCTACGTTACTTTACATTACGTCTTGTCAAAAAGCAACTGAACATTGAGGTTAGATTCGATTAGTGTGCAATTTGTATTGTTAAAACTAAGTTTTTTGTTAAGTTTGCGTTATTAATGTGATTGTTCTATATATTCACAGTTATGGATGACGAAGTTTTAATTGAACTTGTACAGTAACGTGTAGTTATTTACGACAAAAAACTGCCTGGCTACTGCAGGCCTAGTATAATTGTTATAACGTTTTATTGCATTGGGTCCTCATGATGACAGTTGACAACATTGCGTTACGTCTATTATAATTGGACCTTTAGTCTGCCAAACTGCGCAGTATTGTTCACCCTCCGTTGAAAACATGGTGGGAGTTATACCATCATGCACCAGCAGTGTGTGTGGACTCAAACAATCAAGTTTGGTATGGAACAATAAATTGGACAAAATACTACAAGGAATCGAGTTGCAACGATCAAGAGTTGACCCATGCATTTATTTTCATGTTGAAAAAAATGACATTTCTTGCAAATTATGTCGACGATATTTTGATATTTAGTAATAAAAAACTATATTGTGAAAATTTAAAGTGCAAACTTATGTCAGAGTTCAAAATTAAGTTCTTAGGAGAGGCGAAACAATGCTTGGGCATACGAATTTCGCGCTGCAAAGATGGCATTTGTTTGGATCAAAAGGATTATATTACAGAGATGCTGAAGAAATTTAATATGGATGAGAGCCATCCTATATCGACTCCAATGGATGTCAACATGAAGTTATCAAAAGAGATGTTACCAAAGACAGCAGAAGAGGAAAAAGAGATGTCAAAAATTCCTTATCAGCAAGCTATTGGCAGCTTGATGTTTGCATCAATGCACTCGGCCAGATATTTGCTTAGCAGTAAAAAAGCTGAGTAAATTTAACAACTGTTTTGGCAAGGAGCACTGGACGGCAGTAAAAAGAGTTTTTCGATATCTGAAAGGAACACAACTATTAAGTGACCCAATAAAACGAAAAAATTTTTGAAAAATATGCATTCATTTTCATTTAATGACAGAAACCATTTGTGTATTAAACATTTCAGACCTTCAATTTTTAACGATATTCATACAAAAAGGCTGCGGTCCACGGTGGCGAATACGAGATAGTTTCAAATCTGGCTCGTACTGGTATTTATCAGGGTTTGACAAATGGACATATTTGTACTATATTTTAAATATTCAGTAATTTTTACATCTGTGAAAAGCATTTATACTTGTTGGCATTAAGGTTTTCTTTTATTCTCTGTTTAATTTTAATGATTTCCACAAAAATATAACCTTTGCAATAATTTTGATACTTTTATTGGTGGCGAAAAAATAAACCAACTTAAACACAAGTAAACACATTTATTAGAGTTTATAATTTCAAATAAAGATAATATGTTACACCAACTACATATTCATAAAGACTGGAATCGAAGTCTTTTTTAATATAATTCTAAAAAAAATTGTTAAGTCTTTACCCAGTAGCGGATGGAATATATTCCGAATATATGAAGCATCAAGTACCTTGTAATGACCACTACTTCCGACTATATTACCTTACTATGCATAAAAGGCCTTACATTTAACATTGAATGAGACAGGAGGTAAGTGATCGCCTCCCTTCAGCATTACCTAGAAGTTATGGAGTAACATACTACTTGTATTAAGTTATAAAAATCACTGCATTACTTTTCCTTGTATGCTACATTACAGGTAATGAGGTATGAGTTAATTACTTCTGCTATATGCAGACGCATTACTTTTTGAAAAAAGTAATGCTTCCTTACCTGGTAATTTATTCTGTATTAGTTTTATGGTAGCCACTGGCAAATCCGCTGCTGGGTATATAATCTCTAACAGCTCGATGGTTTTAACCCAGGCATATGCTTTGCCTTCAAATTTTTAAAATATTTCTATTTAAGTAAGATTTAAACTGCTTCTGACAAGTTCAACCAAACTGGGCTCTTAGAATACTTCACAAAAGGTCAAAGTTTTTGAGCAACTCTAACGAGTGAATGTGGAATTTAACAGACATATGTGTAAAAAATAAAGATCAGTTACAATGAAAAATCAAATAACAAATTTCTTAATACCTCAGTAGTTCCAGTCTTGAAGAAATCTCAAATGAATCATGTACAATTTTTCTTGATCCTTGACGAAACATGCTGATTTGGCCATACATTTCATTGACGAAAATTTCATATAAATGTTCTAAATTCGTGCAAGATACAATGCAGAATCGTCGGGATTTATCATGCATGAACCCAATATCGAAATATTGAGGAAGTTTTGTAGACGAAAAGTAAACAGATATATAAAGAAAATTCGTCAAGGAATTAAAATCGAAACGCGCTTCTGGACCGAATTCAACGTCGTGCGATATATTTGATAGGGGATAAAAATATTTCATCCTCTCTCAACTCTATTAGTAATCGACGTAATGTTGGTTTCATAATGGCCTGACGCCACCACACCGTATGTTTTCCAGGTCCACTCGGGCAGCTGTCCAAGCCCACTCCTTTACCATTGCCTTGATGCCACACAGAACCTCACGTTGTAGTGATAATTCGTTCTTTAGTCGTACGGTAAAGTTGTGGAATAGTCTCCCTGCGAGCGTGTTTCCCGTCCGTTTTGAGCTGTGCAAATTTAAAACAAATCTTCACCGAAACTACTCCATCTTTTCAACCTCTAACTAACTATCACCCATCTTCGAAACCAACACAATGCTCATACATTTATAAGAAACATCACCTGAGCTTTCCTCTACAAAACAGAAAAAAATTATACCAAATTGTCAAAATCCAACGAATTCATCAGCAATGGCAATGACACCTTACAGTGGTGTCAATGAATATTTAAATACTATCGAAAACCATCGATAGTCAGAGCAAAACTATCGATAGTCACGATAGTGTGAAATTATCGATAGTATCGACAGTGTCATCGGTAGTTTGCGAACTCTACAGTTTAGTCTCTGAACTATTTGACGAATTACAACAATCATGAATATCTTGAAGTTATTATAATAGAGTGGAAAAAGTTAGGCGGAAAAACAACCGCTACTTTGCATTATATTTTATATGAATTTTTTTCAAGTCCAGCAGCTCATGCAGAAACTTCCTTAAAGAAATCATCACGAAAAGTTTGTCAATGATGCCGCGAACTACTGGGACTATATGATATACGCGAGTGTTAATGTATGAGGTTGCAAGTTCCCAGTGGGAAAAATCGTAAAGTGCTTACTAAATAATGCATGACTTCCTTTTGCTAATTAAGATAGAAATAGAATCATACGAAAGTGCATAATCATGGAAACCCGATCGATTCCGATTATCGGAAGTACATTACCTTCAATTTATTTTAGTAAAGTGTCACGTAAGCCTGTGTAAAAGTAATGGACATTTGGTATTGAGTTTTTTATGCCCTGCGGATAAAAAATAAGTGGGGAATAATGCATTATGTAAGGATGGATTTTACCACTGGGCTTGGTAACACACACTCACACACACTCACAAAAACACACATATTTCCACACGGAATATCAACTCTTATTTTCTTTGCTTTTCACAGTTTTTCGCTTTAAAAAATAATCAAAGAAAAACGAATCTTTTATAACTCACTAATTAGCTGCACTGGCGAAGGATATGGCAGAAACTCGCTAGTTTATGCTATGTTATTCTTAGCTGTATGAGTGTTAGTTTTGCTTTCGTAGCATAAGCAATTGCCACCAGATGGCAAGAGACAGACAGACTGACAGAAGTGCGAATTAAGTTACGGAACAAGCATTGAGAATATTTTTGGTTTCTCTTTCTCTTCAAAAGAAAGGAGATACTGCCAACGGATATGAAAAAAAAAAAAATAGTGGAGGCAATGTGTTTGAAAGAAGCAGTAATAACTGCTTTCTACTTCTTTTTCCATTAAATAAAGTACTTTATTAACAGCTGCTATTTATGCTGTCAATTAAAAGATTTACAGTGATGCAACCTTTGTATTTTATGTCTTAGAATCAGCGCCTGTCCAACCGCGTGTGCAGACCGTGCAAGGCACGGGGGCGCCAGGTCGACATGGGCGCAATTTAAAACTTTATTAAAAGATACTAGAGTTTATTGAGGAAATTTTAGAAATATTTTCAGAGTATTGAAAACCGGTAAGAATACATATTTCTAAGTTATGAAAAAAAAAATTCGTAAGGTAATTTAATACATTTTTTTTATTCCACAGAAAAAGGGCTCAAGAAACGTGAAATGGTTCTTTTTAATATTAGGATCTATATTATTTTACTAGCTGTACCTGACCACGTGTTGCTGTGGTTCACACAACGTCAAAAGAAACAATAGCAATACTCACGATATGAAGGTATGAATGAAGAAATAAATTAATAAATAAATTCATATAGAAAGGGTGGTTTTTTTGCTATTTATTTTTTCAGTGTCCATTTTCTGACTCCTCACGCGTTACTTGTAACATGGGGCAGAGCCAAAAATGCTCAATAAGGTTTGCCATTTTACCGTAGTAAACGCTTTTTGCTGAGCTAAGTTGTTTAGCTGAAAAACGCTTTGTGTATAATCGTATGAAAAAAGCTCAAAGTGTTCATACTGCAAGCTAACTCCGAGCATAAAGCTACTTAAACCCTCCAGGAAAAATCGGAAGGCTTCCATCTAAATCTGATAAAGAAACAATCCCCACCGAATCTTTTGGAAGCTTAAGGGTAGTTTTGTATTTATGTTGTTTTCAAACCGTTTCTTTAAGAATGCATGTGGAATTTTTACTTATTGTCAAGAAATGACAACAGAAAATATTAATATCTTTGTTTCCTAGCCTTTGTTTCCTAGTGATAAAGAAACATTCCCCACCGTACCTTTTGGAAGTTTAAGGGTAGTTTTGTATTTATTTTGTTTTAAACCGCTTCTTTGAGAATGCATGTGGAAACTTTTATTTATTGTTAAGCAATGACAATAGAAAATATTAATATCATTGTTTTCTAGCCGCTTATTGTAGAATTCGATAGTCTAGTGGTAGCTCGCTTGACTGTCACTCAGGGGTTCCGGGTTCGAATCCTGGCCGGGCATTTTGATAAAAAGGAAAAGGAATGTTTCCACTTTAATTTACAAAACAGGGGAGAGGACTGTTTTCAATTCACTTTTGAGGACAGCGGAGAGGAATGTTTCCACATGACTTTTTAACACAGCGGGGAGTAATGTTTCCCTCTAATGACATGCTATGTAAAAAAAGCAATGAAGTGTGCAACAAAGGGGAATGCTTCCTACATTCCATGGAATGTTTCCTGGTAACATCCGGGAATGCTCACATTTCTTATATATCCATCTGGCTTGCTCACACTATAAACTATAAGCTTAAGCACCAATATGCTGAAGAACTACTTTGTGAAGCTTTGAATAAGCTATGATCAAAAAAAGCTCGACAAAGCAGCTTTATTTATTTATTTTTTTATTACATTAGAAATCCTAATGCTACAAGACTATAAATTATCTTAACATTAAAAGCATCATGAATATTTTATAAACATTTATGAATCAACGTCAGCCAAATCGTCCACTACGAATGCGGCCTAACAAACGGAAAGCACTGGCAAATCATTGAATTTAATTATACAAATTCGTGCTCTGTGAGAAATGTGTTTTTTTATCGAAAAATAGTCTTTAGCGACGAAGCTCATTTTTGGCTCAAAGGGTACGTCAACAAACAGAATTGCCGAATCTGCTACGTTTGTAAGTTAAATCTGGAGTTTTACTCATAAGTGACCAGCAGTATTTTGCTAACATTCTAAATTGATTTTTCATTTCAAAATGCTTTTCCATAACGAATAGTTCTTGATGAAACCATTCGCCTTGCTCTTCGCTAAATTGGCCGAGATTTTACGGGAAAAATTTAAATGCGAATGCAAAAAATTAACTTTTAAAAACATTCTACACCCTATTTTTGCATAAGCACTCAGAAATTCCTCGGCCACTTGAGCGTAATTTTCACTTCTTCTGTTTCCTAAAAAGTCTTCACACAAAGAAATAAAACTTTTCCATGCTCTCTTTTCCACTTCATTTAAAATTTTCAAAAAAGTTATTATCGGTCATGATTTTTCGGATTTGTATTCCCACAAATATACCTGTTACCAAATGAATTGTTGATATTATCTTGTTTGTAATAAGACCCTCTTTAATTTTGGCGTCGCTTAATTTGGGAAATACTGACTTTAGATATGAAAATGCCTTGCCATTTGTGTCTAGTTTCTTAATGAACTGCTTCATGTATCCCAACTTAAGGTGCAGCGATGGCAGAGTAATTTTATTGGTCTGCACCAAAGGAATGTTGAGAAGATTTTTCTGCCCTATTGCAAACGTTTTCCTTTGTGGCCAGTTTCTGCGATTGTAGTAGTTTTCAGCACGACTATTCCATTCGCACAAATAACAAGGGTATTTGGTGTAACTTCCTTGCATCCCGAGTAAAATTGTGAGTACTTTAAGGTCAGAAACAATATGCCATTGGTATTTGGTATATTTTATTAAGCTAGAGCATCAACTATAGCTTTATTTTTTTTATTTCAAAAGGGTGAGTTTTGTCCAGGAACAAGCCACAAAAAAAAACTGATTACGCTTATCATACATAATAAAGTACTATAATTTCACTTTTGTCTTCCAAGTCAAAAAATTTATCTAAATGCTGCTTTTTACCACGATTAGGCCACAAATGAAACAAAACTGATTGAGCTTATTCTACACGTTAATATGAGAAAACTGTCAAGAAAACAGAGTTTAGAAATTCGGCTTTGTTATTATTATTTTATAAGCAAGGTTGTTTTTTTAGTCTACTTAATTATTTAGGGGGTTTCGGACTATCCTACATGTAGGACGGATTTGACAAGTCGGATGGACATGTAGGATGTGCGAAAGCAAATACTGTGGCCCGTCCTGCATGTAGGATTAAAATCAAAATCTTTTTCAAAAACGCACGCTCGTAAAAAAATGTCGTGGAGTGAACATATAAAGAAAAACGTAGAGTGCAAAGTTGAATATATAAAAATGGCAGATGGTTCGCATACTGTTTTTTGAATGGAGTTCATTACACTTTATACAATTTAACTTCATGAATTATAAAACAACAAAAAACTGTTTTGCCATTGCATGATGCTATCTTTTTGAAAGCTGAAAAATAATGCTGTCCATCCGACATGTAGGAAGGATAGTCCAAAGTTCGAACCGACTTTCCCGTTATTCTACCGTTCTGCATGTTTATCCTACATGTAGGATAGTCCGAAACCCTTTTTTAGTTTATCTTCTTTTTTGAATTAATTTTACGGTTAATCTTTGAAAACACTTTAAAAAAATTTAACAAAAAGTTTCTATCAGATACAAGTAAACGTTAAAATTTTTTTGCTTAAATTAAGTGTGGTTGCTTAAATTTAAATAAAAAAGTAATGAGCCAACCAAATAAAAGAAATTAATTATTTGAATGCAGAATTAAAAAAGCTTTCAGAATCGTGTACTAATTAATCGCGGCTAAAAATCACCAAAAAAATGTTGCTAAAGTTAAAAAATGTAGAAAAAAATACAAAATTTCCTATTATTTTCTACTATAACTCTGTCAATTCGTTTGATACTGAAATAATTTATACATCAGTTTAAAGCCCTTATTTTCTTGGGTAAAACACAGTTTTCAGTTTTGAAATTGAACTAGACATACAAGAGTTACGTTATGAATTATTCATGTACCTATCAAAAATCAATTTTTCGACCATGAATTCAGATTTTGAGGGTGTATGCGAAAAACCAAGTATGCAGAAGATTTATGTTGTAGCATATCTACAACACCTATCATGTTCTATGCCAAAAGGATTTTCAGTGTGGCACCGTTTAAAAATTCAAAAATTGTTCCCACTTCGAAACCGGAAGTCTGGATTTGGAATCGAAATTTGAAAAATTTTACCAAATTTGGGTATATATAACATTTTTAAATTGAAGCCTGAAATATGAAAATAATACACACGAAGTTCCATGGTGGGACTCGCAATGGTTAAGAACTTATGAACTTTTAAGTACATGCATCTCTCGCATGTCGTAGTACTTCGCACTTTTGGTAGTACTACGACACGCGTGAGTATACGACAAATACTTTAAAATTCATAACTTCTAAATACTTGGAATAATCGGTTTTTCATTTGAATTCTGAAGTTTTGCAGATACTAAAAATTCTAAGCAGACTTTTGTCGTTCAATGTATTTGATTGATTCGGCAAAGTGTCATAGGTTGAAAGCAAATCTTTCTACCCAAATAGATTCGAAGTTAAACTCGAAAATTTGTTTGTTGGTTAGGTGATGCCTTAATGCAATTTTATAACATACTAGAATGATTATACAGTTTTTTTAAAAGAAGGTTAAATAAAAATATCATGTCAACGCATAAATAAAGCCAAAACATTCAAGGACTTTTTAGAGTAGAGCTTAAAGTGTTATTTTGCATTTCCATAGATGAGTTCGCACACATTTCTGCTCTTAAATCAGCTTTCTTTTGAACACTTTAAACGAACTGTGACATTTTTTATGCTGTGGAAAACTTTTTAAGTCTTTCGATATGCCAAGGATTTGAATATTATATTTGAGAAAAAAAACATCAGCATGAAATTGACGCTATATACAAAGTTTTTAACGAAAATTCCAAAGTTTTACATATCAAAAATAAATGTAAAAGTCTACAAACTAACAAAATGAAAACAACGCTACGTAAAAAATTAACGCAAGTTACATGGCAGCAGCTGCTACTTGACTCATATGCTGTACATTTAGAACTTGTTTTAAACTTTAAACAGCATCCTCCAGTGAAAATACCAACAATCTTCAATTACCTTACACAAGCACACAAACTCACACATACACCCAAATACACACTGACAAGAGCAGTTAGCAAGCCATAACGAGAATTTTCTACACTTCGAACCATACAAGTTTATATGAAACTGTTGTTGACATTTAATTTGTAAGCGTATGCGAGTGTGTGCAGTGGTTCGCATTGCTATGTTTGCGTTTGTGTTTGCGTTTGTCTGTTGTACAACACCAAAACAAATCGATGAACAAATTTGCTAAATTTAATCATGTGTGAAATTTGAGAAGCTTTTTAGTACTTTTTAAAACAGACAAACACAAACGCAACCACAACCCTTTTTACCTTGGCATATATTAACATATATGTATTTGTACGAGTATAGATGTGTGCATTTATTATGTCTTTGTATGCTGCTGCGTATTTTATGTGCATGTTGTTGTGGTGTGCTGCAAAAAGATTGATACTATTTTTTGAGTATTTTGCAGCATGTCTGCCTCACACACAACCTCGGATATTGGGTGTGTGCGTGTGAGTGTGCGCGTAACTGTTGTTGTAATTTCGGTAGGACTTTTAACCGATTATCATACGTTCATGTTTTTGCTAAGTCAGAAGCATTCGCATCCTTTTGCGGAGGTGTTAAACATTGTGGTTGAACAATTTTATCTAGGAAGATAGGTACACCACGCTCTAAACTTTACATACAATTTCACATACTGCTATTTTGAAAATAAGGAAAACAAACAATACAATTTTTTTTGTATGCTCAACTAGCTGATGATTTCGGTGTTACTCGGTGCGGCTCAGTGAAAATAGCACAATTCATATTATTTCAAAAATTTTCGCGAATAAACCATATTTTTTGGCAAACTTGGGACCTCCGAATTTTGAAAATAGATAACCTCATAAAAATAAACAGATTTTTATATATTTTATGTAGAATAATTACAGCGAATAAAGTACGAGAGATCTGAAATTTTTTCTGTTTAATTTGAGAACGCTGAACTCGATTACACACTAACAGTTTTTTGCAACATATTTAATTGTTCTTTTCTCTCTCATCTCTACTTACTTTGGTTTGTGTAACTGTTTGAATCAGAGAGCGAAAATGAAAATAAAAACAAAAAACCTTTTGTGATCGTAAGAAGAAACAAAGAATTTGCATTCAGCACGATTTATGTCAATACTTTTTTGATTTTTAAATAAGTTTTATGTGAGAAAACTTCTTTTAATAAAACTTCTATTGTGTTCAAAATCAGCTACTCCCCAGCAAACATTTTATGAGCCTTCAAAATATATGACTCTAAAATGCGTCATTTATGTGAGTGTTTTATGAGTGTTAATAAAAATGAGTCATAAGTGAGTCTTTTTTATGCGTGATTTATGAGTGTTAATAAAAAGGAATCTTAAAAGAATACTTTTTATGAGTGTTTTATGAGTGCTCATAAAAAGGATTCATAAAAGAATACTTTTTATGCATGTTTTATGAGTGCATATAAAAAGGACTCATACAAGATTCTTTTTTATGCAGGTTTTATGAGTGTTCATAAAAAAGACTCATAAATAAATCCTTTTTATGCATGTTTTATGAGTGTTCATAAAACGGAGTCATAAAAGAATACTTTTTATGTGAGATTTAAGAGTGCTCATAAAAAGGACTCATAAAAAAATCCTTTTTATGCATGTTTTGTGAGTGTTCATGAAAAGGAATCATAAAATAATCCTTTTTATGCATGTTTTATGAGTGTTCATAAAATGGAGTAATAAAAGAATAATTTTTATGCGTGTTTTATGAGTGCATATAAAAAGGACTCATACAAGAATCTTTTTTATGCATGTTTTATGAGTGTTCATAAAAAAGACTCATAAATGAATCCTTTTTATGCATGTTTTATGAGTGTTCATAAAACGGAGTCATAAAAGAATACTTTTTATGTGAGATTTATGAGTGCTCATAAAAGGGACTGATAAAAGAATAATTTTTATGCATGTTTTGTGAGTGCTCATAAAAAGGACTCATAAAATAATCCTTTTTATGCATGTTTTATGAGTGTTCATAAAATGGAGTCATAAAAGAATACTTTTTATACGTGTTTTATGAGTGCATATAAAAAGGACTCATACAAGAATCTTTTTTATGCACGTTTTATGAGTGTTCATAAAAGAGACTCATAAAAGAATCCTTTTTATGCATGTTTTATGAGTGTTCATAAAATGGAGTCATAAAAGTCTCTTCTTTATGAGTGTTTTATGACAAATCATAAAAAAGACTCATAAAGCAGTCATTTGTATGCGAGTTTTATGATTTATTTTATTTATTTAGAAATAAATATAATAAGTATTTAAAATGTCATTATTCATCATAGACTAGTAAACGAAAATTGATTCTGACTCCAATGCGTTACGAAAAATATTTCTATTTGCCCTTAAAATGTAATTCGCGAAGTTCCTGTGGATGCATTTTCTGAATAATAAGGCGCTTGCTATACTGTAGCCACAGTTCGCGCTTTAGGTTCGCATCAAGCATTTAATTGAAATATTCATTTGGAGTTTAAACGTCAAAGTGCGTGGAAGTAATATAATTTCTTTCTATTATTTAATTATGAATGTTCATAGTGAGTTCGTGTCTTTAGTACAGTAATGTAACAAAACTATTATATATGGATTTTAACATCAGCTATGCGTGGTAAGTGAACTAATAATAAGTTTTTAAATAAAACAAAATTTAACTTATTGTCTTTTTTTTCTTATACCATGGCTTTAAAATAGCCCCTAATGGAATATTACTACTTAGTATTCATCAAAACTATTTTCTTTTTTCATTTTTGTTTTTAGATGCATTTTTCCGAAAGTTTAATCACACCGAAAAAGAATTTTCATTTACCTGTGCACGCTGGTTGCAAACTGCAAAAGATAGAGTTAATTATAAGAATAAACATTGTAATGTCCTTTTTTTATTACTTATACTTTACTTATAACTGCTTTCTTTCAATATAAGGACAAACAAATAAATGTAATTTGGTTAAGTTTTTAATATTTTTTTTTGAATGAATTAAAAACTTTTATTAAAATAAATTTAACGTCCAATATAAATATATGTTATTTGAATATGTTTTAATGTTATTTTTTATGACTGAATGAATAAAAAATTTAATTTAAATAAATTGAATATAAAAAAAAAAATCAATTTTATTGTGTTTCGGATAAAATGTCTTAGATAAAATGTCACAAATATGATTCTTTTATGATTCGTTTTATGAGCTTTCATAAAAGGGTCATACCTTTGCTTTAAGCCTCAGAAAATGTTGGCTAATCTTCTAATAACATTAAATCAAAGTCTACAATTTGTGTATAAAAATATCTATTTTCTGAGACTTTAAAGAGTCTTTAATATAGACCTAATGACTTTTAAAATAGTAAATAATATGAGTTCTAAAAGAGTTTAATTTATGATTCCTTATGGATTTTATTACATACTTCTCAAAAAAGTATTAAATATGACTCTTAAAAGAGTCTTTAATAGGACTCGTAAAATAATGATTTATAAAAGTTCTAAAATAATCTTAATCTTAAAGTCTGAATATTCAAAGAGTCCTTTATATGAGTCTTAAAAGAGTATTACATATGAGTCCTAAAAGAGTCTTAAGTATGACTCTTAAAAGTATAATTTTTATGAGTTCTAAAAGAGTCTTAACTATGAGTCCTCAAAGAGTATTAAATACGACTCTTAAAAGAGTCTTAAATATGAGTCTTAAAAGAGTCTTAAGTATTACTCTTAAAAAATAATTTATATGAGTTCTAAAAGAGTTTTAATTATGAGTGTTCAAAGAGTCCTTTCTATATGTCTTAATAGAGTTATAAATATGAGTCTTAAAAGCGTCTTTTTTATGGCTCAAAAAAGAAACATAACACAGTCATTGTTATGAATCATATTTTGGAGTCCATAACATACGAAAAAGTACTAATAAAAGAGTCTTTTTTGAGCGCAATATGACTATAAAGGCTCATACTTATGAGTCTTAAAATAGTCTTTTAAGAGTCATAATGTTTGCTGGGTCCAGTTACGAATTGTAATAGTATACACCAGATGCGGATCGAGGAAAATATTTCGGGGGGTTTTGAAAATATTTATGTACGTTATATTAGTGTGATTAAAATAAATTATCTTTTTGCAAATCCACCGAGCCACACCGGAAATGAGATGGATGAATTTCATATCAATATATGAAAATGAAAATAAAATTTTTTTAATTTTAAGGCTACTAGCGGTTATCTGATTTAGTTGGAGAAAATTTACGCAAGTCCCTTAAGTTAAAAAAATTATATCTCACTCATTTAAAAAAAAATCATGATTTTTTCGACAGAATAAAACAGAAAACCGCTGGTAGCACCATCTAAAATTTAAAAATCTTATTTGTTTAATTTTTATTTTCATATATTGATATAACCATCCCATTTCCTGTCGGTCTCGGTTGATTTTTGAACAAGTTGATTTTTTTAATCACCCTAACGTTATCTAGATATGCAAAGCAGAAAGGAAAATAAGGAATTTTTATAAGATCCTCGTTTTCTTCCAGAAGATCCGAAAATCAGTTGTTCAAATTTTTTTAATAATACAGTGAAAATCGAGCATTTAAATAAAATATAAAATATTTTTATAGCATTGGTTTGTCTGAATCGAGAATATATTTCTCTTTGTATCCCTTTGAAGATAGCGGTGTTTTATTGCGCTGTTTTAGCTGAGCACAAAAAGAGAAGAGTAGAGAGCAACATGGAGATTATTGAAACTCTCGCAACACAAACGGGAAGATTTCTTAAAAAATTTTACATTTTACTATACATAAAATCGGTTATTAAGGATTTAGCTCCAAAATATGCTTCTAATGCTTTTCATATCACATAATTAACATACGTGTTGTATAAAAATCTTTTATCGTTTTTTTTTATTTTTTCCTCTAATTTTTAATTTTTAAGGTGAATAAAATATATTTCTATGAATTCGAACAATTGCCACAAAATCAAACTAATACAATTTTTTCCAATAAAAATATTACATCGATTATGTCATCCACATAATTTTAAGAGCGTTATAACTGAGTAGTTTTAGTGTCACAAGTGTCATGGAAATATTAATTTGTATACGATAAAAAAATTGTTCTTAAAATTAATTCGCAGTTGCTATGAAATAAAATTGAAATTTACGTGAAGCTCAGAGCATTTGAGGATCCAAAATTTTGAATCAGAGCTGCATTTTTACATTCAGAAGATCAGAACACCGGCAGGAGATCCGGTTATTTTACTCCCTAAGGTATAGTATCTTTATTAAATAAGAAATCAGTATATCATACCAACGTTTAACACTGCCAACCCGTTCAATCGGTATTCACTTGTTTTGCTTCGCAGACACGTTTTTAATCTGTGTAGAGATGAGCGTTCACTTGAAGTCACTGAAATTGGAAGGGTTGCGTTTAAAAATTACAATAAAGCTTACTCACTTTGCGGGGTGTTTTTGTGACTTCAGGTTGCGGTTGTATGCATGACTGCTTACAGCTAAAGGCACGATATCGCAAAAAACATAAACAAAAACAGGAACAAATTTCGGTTCATTAGCAATAGAAATAGCCACCAACGTTTGCAGCATAGGGGTGTTAATATTTAAAATAAATTAAAAAAAAATCAATGTTTTTCTTTTTGGTTACCATAGCCCAAGTAATAAACACCAGAACATAACATTTAATACAGATTCTCCAAGAATTTCTGGGGAAGAGGGGGTTTGAACCCCTTAAAGCCCTTTTAATCCCCGCCTGGTATGTCCTAATATAATACCTATTCTATAAATTTTTGAAATTTACCCAACATGCTTTTAGTTTTTAAACACTTCTTACAGTGTCAAAACCAAATCCTACAACCCAGGATTTGTCTCAAGTGACAGGATTTGTCACGCCAAAAAGGAGTTCACAGCAACATGTTTTAAAGTGTTCGTTGTAGTCATTATTATATATTTAGAAGATTGTCACAACATCTAAACGTTCATCGAGGCGTTGTTTTAGAAGATAATTTAAATTTTTATTGTTAACTTATTAGGAAAAATTGAATTTGCTTTATGTATTGCTAATTGTTTAAATATAAATATTGATGCAAACAATAACGATTAAAATTGTAATGACTCACATTGCCTTATTGCAATATAAGCAATGGACAAAATCAGAATTGGTTGGATATGAAGTTGTATGAAAATTATCTCAGATTTGTTGTAAACTTTACCATCAAGTTTGTCAACTTGATTGTCAAAAATCAAGTATTTAGGAAGAATTTTATAAGTCCCAGTTATTGCGATTTTTTTTATTTTTTTAATGTTATTTTTTTTTGAGCGTTTTTTACCAATTTTGCATCTCTGGAATTTTAATAACTTATTAATATTTTGTAAAAGTTTACATAAATTTTATAGTTTTGAAGAACTAGTACGGAATTATCTTCGACTTTTCCGAAATTATGATACCCCACGGTCGTATTTTAGTGTATTCGAAGTACTGAATGTTGTATTATTTTGATGACATCATATAGGGCATGGATTTTATCCAAATACTTTACATCTCAAACTCAGAGTCCTTTTTATTTATTTAAGCTTATGTGCACAATATCAAGTTTAAAAAATTAATTCTTAATTGAAGTTTTTTCTAAATGACCTTGTCATATATTATCTTGATTTTATATGATTTAAATACAAATTCTAAATGTTTGATAGTTTAAATCATACTTGATTTTTAATACAAATTCTAGTTGTTTGATAGCTTAAAATCGTTTATTGAGCTTAAGGTCAAAGTTAGAACAAATAATTGTTCTAACGAATCTTTCCAAGGAAACAACAACAACAACAAAGTATTTTCAATATAAAAAGGAAAAAATCACTAGCTGATTTTATTGCAATTTCGGCCGTGCTAAAGGCTTCATCAGACATCTTTGTGATACCTGTGCAAGCGCGCACTAGCGCACTCTACCACAGAGGCGATGAAATTTGAAGTGTCAATTTCTCAATGTTTCTCCCATTTCACATGCTCACATTTGTTGTTGCATTTTTGCTTTACTTTAGTCTTTATGCTTATGTTATTCCCTGCAGTGTAAGAATAATCAGCAGTAAAAATGATTAGTCTTTATACTAAGGTCTCTTCGCCAAATAAGGCCCAAGCCTTAATAAGGCCCGATTTCTAATACGCACATTTATTGCATTCCCTGCAAAATGATTTTTTTACACGTTTAAACATGTTCATATCTGCATCACGATGCAAAAAAAATTACTTCGATTGCGCATCTGTGAAGCGAGTGACAGTCGAACGAAGTCAGCGCTAGCGTCAACAACGTGGTTGATGTAATATTGTGCTCGCAGTAAAAGTCCGTTATTCTACGAATTAACTATTGCCTATGTCCAGCTTTGAATCAAAAATCAAGAGAGGTATTTTAACGAAAACAAAAAGGTTAATTGATCAAATCTAACAGTGGTGTATTCCGAGAAAAACTTGATTAATGAAATTATATTGAAATTATATTGGGCCTTATTAAGACATGGTGGTCCTAATATGGCGAAAATCTTTAAACCTACAAATCTTTAACCTTTTTAAAACCTTCTGAGCTGGATATATTTTTTACTTTTTCATGCTTTATTTTTATGTTTTTGAAAAAAAAAAAATTGAATAAACAAAAATACAAAATTGCAAAAATAAGTTTAAAAAAACCCGTTTCTCTTCTGTCTGGTAAAAACCGTTAGGTTGGCCTTATTTGGGTAGCTTGCCTTAGCTAAAACAAACTAGTTTATATTTTGTCACGTTTTACTAGTTGCAAAAATAGTTTAAATCCAACTAGTTTATGTCAAGTCACAATAAACCAGTTTTAAAACTAGCCAAAATCAAACTATATCACATATTGTCAAAATCAACCAGTTCCACAACTGTACTTTATGAACTTTAAAAAATTTAGTTTTATATGAAACTAGCTGAAACCCGGCGCGTTGCTGCCACGCTCCCTTGCATGTGTAAACTGAGGCCGAATACTGAATGTCGATGCTGTGCGACCTATAAATCCAAAGCTGTTAGATATCCCGAACATGGGTTGTATGGGAGGTGCAACGCCCCCTTGCCCAACGCCCATTATATGTGATCACTGAAACTGAATGTCTTAACTAACGTCGAATACGGAATTCCGATGCTGTGCAACCTATAACTCCAAAGCAATTCCATATCGCAAATTTGGGTCAAATAAGCGGTCCCTTGGCAGACGCCCATAAAATTTAATCAATGAAATGGCATGTGTACATTTAGGTCGAATATTGAGTTCCGACGCTGTGCGACAAATAACTCAGAAACTATTCGATATCGCAAATTTAAGTTATATGAGAGGTGTCACTCACCCTTGTCCAACGCCCAAAAATTGTTACCAATGAAAGTGCATGTATAAGATCGGATCGAATACTGAATTCCGACGCTGTGCGACCTATAATTCCAAAGCTGTTCGATAGCACAAATCTGGGTTGTACAGGAGATGCCAGTCCCCCTTTTCCTACGCCCATAAAATGTTATTAATGAAACTGCATGTATGAATTGTGGTCGAATACTGAATTCTGACGCTGTGTTACCCATAACTTTAAAGCTATTCGATTTTGCATGTTTGGGCTGTACTTGTCCAATGCCATAAAATGTTTTCAGTAAAACTGCATGTGTAAATTTAGGTGCATTACTGAATTTCGATGTTGTGCGACCTATAACTTCAAAGCTATTTCATAGCACAAATTTAAGTTGTATGGGGGGAGGTGAAAATCCACCGTTTCCAACGCCCATAAAATGTTATCAATGAATCTGCATGCATAAATTGATGTCGAATACTGAATTCCGATGCTGTGTGACCTGTAACTCCAAAACTATTCGATATCGCAAGTTTTGGTTGCATCGGAAGTTCCAATCCCCCTTGTTCAACACCCATAAAATGTCATTAGTGGAACGACATGTGTAAATTGTGGTTGAATATCGAATTTCGAGGCTGTGCCATCCATAACTCCCAAGCAATTTGATATCGCAATTTCTTTATATATTTTTACCTTCGGTAAAAGGGAGTGTTTTTTCTTAAACCATCTTGTACTCGAAACAAATCCACTGCCAAAATTTTAGCTCGATCGGACCAGTAATTTCGAAGTTTCTTTATCTTTTCTTAAAAGTAGGCGTAGCTATAACGCCCATTTTAGTATAGTTACCGATAGTTATCATACGAACTTAATTACCAAATTTTTTTTAATACGACAAAACTGTCTTAAATATAGCATTTTTATTGATTTGTGGGCGATAAAAGGGGGTGTGGCAAAATTTTAAATATGCTTATATTGTTTGCGTAAGTGCAAGCAATAAGTTGACAAAGTTTTATCGCAATCGGCTGAACGGTATTGCAGCGCATAACGAACGAACAAACATTCATTTTTATAAATTAGATTGAGTGGTGTAAAATTTATAAATTATTTGGAATAAAAAAGTTTATACCACACAAATTTTATAAATGAGATAAAATTGACCCTCAAATTTTTAACTGTGTAGAGGCTCCTTCCCAATTAAGAGTTCAGACATTCGAGGTGCATATCTGTAATCATTATCAGTTTTTAATATACGGTAGTCGTCATCAGATTTGGGGATACCTTTTTTTTTAAGTTCTGTGTTTGTTTCAGTGAAATGTTTTTTTACGGGTGGGCTTCAAATCCGACGCACAACCTGTATTAAGCCTAAGAGGCCCACCGCTTAGATAAGCCGCCAAACCGACGGTTGCCAGCTTTGGCGTTGCGCAGGAAACACCACGTGGAAGTTTAAGTCGACTTGATTGTTTAACATTGATGGGGCTGGCCTCACCATGTTGAGACAGTCAGACACGATACCATGAGAAGGTTCACCCCCAATTTCCCATTTTTTGATTGCTAGGCTATAACTGCATTAAAACAAGTCTCTGAGATTATTTAAGAAAATTGTCGCGAAAGCTGGGAGATTATCTTTTGATATGATATTTATTATGCTCAATGATGTATTTTTGTTTTCTTCATGTTGTTGCTGCTGTCTTGTATTGTGCCTCTTTCCAAGTTGCGGCAATTTTAATTTTACTTTAATATGATTCAGAAAGTTTTGGCAACAAAAACAATTAAAACAAAACACAAAAGAAAAAAGCGTCAAATTGTTATTTGAAACATGGTAATAATAAGCGTCACGGCTAAGATTCCATACAAACCATCAAGGACAATAAATGAGAGCACATGTTTTTTTTTTAAATAATATATAACAATAATGGGCTAGAAAGGGAAAAACAAATATTTTTTTAACTCAAAGCAACATTTGGTACGCTGATTTTGGTGTTTGAGAAGCCAAGACTCTTAAGGACTAACTTTAAGCTAGCCACAGCACGCTTGTTGATGTCATACGCAGGCGAATAGACTATTTTTCTACTTTCCCCTCTTTGAAAGTTATTAAAGTATGATTAATTTTAATGTCTTAAGCAATGAATAATTGAAATGTTGCCAAAGTTTTGTTTAATTTCTTAATAATTTCATGAAATAAAATTTTCATATTAAAATCTACCCAAAAAACTCTCACAAAAGAGAAAACCACATGCATTAATCGCATTATAAATGGTGCAAGTCAGCTTTTGACAACTGGCGGCAAGACGCTGGGGTGTGATTTAATGAATGTGGTTTTGCAGCACTTTTTTAATAGTCAAAATACACACGTACCCACTTTTGCATAGTTGGTGGCATGCCAGAGAAATGAACACTCATGTGTTTCCGTTACATTTAAATATTCACCCGAGAGTTGATAGCAACATTTTTTAACTCGTTTTAATATACCAAGGGAAAAAATGCATCCGGCGATAATGATCAGAGATGATGAAGTTGACAGTATATGTGTACGTCGAGAAAGACAAGCACAACGTTTTAAGTTTTAATGAAATTGTTTTGGTGGAAGATAGACTATTCTTATTCCAAAGAGAATTTAAAAAAAACACAGGTTCTATAGTATCGTAAGTGTAGTCGTAGAATTCATTTTATTTAGTAATAGAGAAAAATTGTGATGTTTTTCATATAGATTTTTTAAAATTGTTTTAAAAACATTTCATCAACTAAATAAAAATTATTTAAAAACGAATTTATTTTGTATCATAATTTTTGGTGATGAATTTGCGGTTCTTTTTCACTCTTATGTCGATTAAAATTAAATGTACTTCAGTGTTTTCAATACTTTGCGACACGCACGGATGTTTTGCAATCACACGAGAACCACTGAAACGATTTAGACGATATAGATAGATAGGGTGCGGTGGGGTGAAGCGTTTTCCTTTTTTTTGGAGGCTCCCCAAAAAATTATAATTTCTGAATGGTTTTTGGCTTAAATCGCAAGAATGGACATTTTTTTTTATTTCTATGCACTCGGATTTGAACATTTTTGAATTCAGCAAAAAAATTATGGGGATACTTCGAATATGTTCGTTTTTCGATTTTGGAAAATGGTGGGGTGAAGCGTTACACCAAAAGAGTTTTTGCGTTTTCATGTAAAAACATCAACATAAATCGGTTTAATGGCCTCGGACAGGCTTCTAAGTCAGCAAGAAACTAAAATAGTGAATAAAAGTCATCGACTCCATATTTATTATTCATCGCTAATATTGAGGTCAGATCTGCAGTTTCGATAAGTGTAGTAGCCACGATTGCCTATGCCTACGCATTTCAAGTGATATGGCCGGTCGCATTTGTTGCTATGAATTAAAAAATGCCAAAAAACCAATAAAAACGCATTAAACACACACAAAAACACTAAAAAAGCATTAAAACAGAGTTTGTGGGGTGAAACGTTTCATTTTGTAAACACGGCTGGCATCACACTCTCACACACACCACTCCATAGATATTTTCCAAACACTTTATATTTGTTAAGAACAACATTAAACCAACACGACTGATATATTTACCTTGAATTTGTGTTGTCGTTTAAAAAAAATTTTGGAAAAAATTTTTTGCCACTGTTTGGAAGAGCAACACATTGTACGTCTGAACCATGGTGTAAGAAATAGAGGTGTTAGTGAGTTTGACACTTCTCTCTCAAAATGATAAAATTATGTTTCCCCGCTCTTGTCAAAAACAGCTGATGGTGAAATACAATGAAAACAAATTTTGTTAAATTCGTGTCTTTCTGCAAGTTTATAAGATTTTTATTGAGATTAAAGTGATACGGAAAACAATAAAAAATATATGAGACGCTGTGCGTTTTGCAAAAAAAAAACCAACGATGTGAATGCAAGACAATTTGCATGCTGGCCAAAGCTTTATGTCGGCGGCACCTTCCAGCGCACGTTTCTGATAAAGTGGCCAAAACATTCAATGACAAACTTGGCAAATCGGCGAAGACAACTGCAATAACTTTTTGCCAACACAACACGGCACAATTAATTGCATTAAATATTTATTTATACTGAATTCGCACAATAAAAACTAAAGCACATCATCTAGCAACTCAAACAAATAACACAATTTGACAAATATCAACAGTTCCACTCACAATTTTTTGTCAGAAGCAAAGAAATTCATGGTGTTGTCAAAAACTCACTAACACTTGGTTTTCTTACACCATGGTCTGAACGATTCGCTGCATCATGAAAGACTGTGCGGCAATGAAAGCAACACATGACGGTATGACACTTGGCTATGTGTAAGCGTGCTGTCAAAATTTCACAGGTGAAACGCTTCACCCAACGAAACGCTTCACCTGACAACGGTTCTAGTCGTATATGATCTAAATTTGGTAATTTAGTTTGTATAGCGATTGTCGGCAACTGTACTCAAAATGGGTTTCCACACCCCCTTTTAACGCTCATAAATCAGTGAAAATGCTATATTTCAGACGGTTTTGGTCATCTATACTAATATATAAAAGGCTTCTCTCGTATCTGCGACGACGTTAAACTTAAAAACTACTGTACCGATTTTAGAAATTTTTTCACTAATATAAAGCTACATATTTAACTTAAAATCTTGCAGCCTTTATTTTTTTAAAACCATTCTTAAAAGTTATTAAAATTTAAAATCATAAACTAGCCAAAAAACTAAACATAAAAATCATTGCTTCATTAAATTGTTAGACACACAAGCAGCATAAAGCTTTATCTCTCTTTTCCTCTGCTATAGTGATTCTCATTCCCAGTAGTCTAACAGCCTTATGCAATAGATTTTCCTAAACAAACGTTCAACGCTTGCTTAGTAACACACTGTTCTAGGCTTTACGCATCCTCTGCGCGACCTCGCTGAAATTGTTATTCATAATCATTTTTTTATTCATTGCTTAATTTTGTAAGGTTTGTGTCTAAACAATATAAACTCTCTTACAAAAACGAAGAATTCTTGTACATTTGCAAATCTGTTTCTGAAAAAAGTATAAAAAGGTCGCATATGGAGCATGTCTATGATATAAATATCATATACATCAACCTTAATCGGAAAGACGACAAAAAAGTTTAGGTTAAAATTATGCAGCCTTTAAACGCAAATTTCGGTGTTTAAGCTACGCAGATCTTACACAAGCCCGAAAAACGTTTATGAATAACGATGTGTTGCTTAAAGCTGGTTTAAAGTTACGCAGCCTTTAAAATGAGATTATGAATAAGGCTGTAAGTCTTTAAGAAATCTTTAATGAATCATGCACGATTTTTCTTCCTCTTTGACGAAACATGCTAATTTGCTTATATATGGGCATTTCCAGGGTCACCAACGCGACATTCGCACGGCTTTGAAGTGAAAAAAAGTAAAGATTTCTTAAGAATTTTTTTTTCTTGTTTCCATTTTTAGATATAGTTTTAGGAGCACTATGTTTAGTGCAAAAGGTAGGCTTTGTCAATTTGTTGTTTCCAATATATTACCAGTAAACATGTGATTCCCAACGCGATAAAAAGTAGAATTTGTTTTCAACTGCATCTACATAAATGCAAAAATCTGCGAATTGGAATATAATTTCTTTAATTTGATTTTTTGTAAACTATAATAGAATAATGTGGCTTTATATTGATAGTTGTCATATTGAAATATTTGCATTCGTTTTTTTGTTACAACCTCTAGGATGATTCCCCACGTGACATTCCTAACGCGACTTATTTTCCCGTCACTTTTGTAATAAGGATTAGTTCAAGTAATTTTAACTCAAAATTGCACTAACTGGCAAAAACTTGAGATTTATTATTTTATTTTATATATACAAACATATATAGAGTAAAATTATCTCAAATAATTTTTCAATGAATACGCCGTTTGAGCAGCTTTTATATAATTTCGACAATTAGTCTAAATGATAATCGTCTACAAATTGTTGACAAAGTAAAAAATTAAGGATGTCAATTCAAAACTTACTTGTCTTGACCATGTGAATAACATAATAAAAAGCAAAGAAAGCTAAAAGAAAAGAAAGTTAAAAGCAAAGAAATTCTAGGATGCAGCTTGAGTGGATACCTAAATCCGAGAAACTGCATATTTCTGCACAAGTTAATTATTAATAAAACTCCGTTATACCTTTTCAAAAAACTGCGTTTCTGTGTGTCGAACATAACCTTCAACCTTATAATACCAAGATATACTTCTTTACAAGTATATCTTGTATACATCTAAGCGGCTCTTTTTTATCAACGCCATTAAGCTCTGGAACTCACTTCCTCTAAACATTAAAACCATAACCAGCACGAACAAATTTAAGCTATCAATCAAGTCCTATTTCTCTAACCTTTCATTCTTCTACACTTTAATTTTCTTCTCCTTTCTCTTATTTAATGTTTTAATTACTGCCTTTCCTCCTTCTTTTATTTTGTTAAGTTATGATAAGCTAATATTTAGTTAAGTTGAAATTAACTGTAATTCTTTTATATCTCCAAATTGGTTTGTTTTGCAAAATTATAATTATATTTACTAGTTTTAAGTTTTATTCTCATCGTTTTCTGTTGACTATTAATTTTTTTAACTGTTGTACGCTAAAAGACCATTTAAGATCTTACTATACTAATTCTTAATTTAAATAAATAAATCGAAATAAATAAATTATATTCAAATGTTCGTCACAGGAGAAATAATGCAATTTTCGGATGCCTGAAATATTTGGTATTTCCTTCCATTTTTCTGTTAATGTTTTAAATATATCTTTGATTATGTCAGCACCAATATACATTATTGTAATTCCAGTTATGTGCTCCCGTGCGCAATTGAAAAAATAAAATCCATCACTTAAAATAATATTCTTGTTTTTGTTATACCCCAAATTTTTCTTTTTATAACCGCTCCAACTCCATCGACTGCACCTTTCCCATGCGAAGTTGCGAAATAGTTTCATTTAATTGTTTTGCAACCGAATTGAATTAAGAAATCAGATAAACTCGAAATAATAAATTTGTTTTTAAATTGGCTGCTACTTCCGTCCGAGAATAAAAATATATTTTGAAAATTGCCGTGTTGAGTTTTTATGTCCTGAACAAGTTTCGTTATGAAAACGTAAACGTCGATTTTGCTGTGACTTAAACTATCACTGATTATAGGAAACAATTTCGATTTTTCAAACATCCACGCAACGCAAGTAAAAATCGTAACTTGCCTGTAAGTGCGCGCTCTGAACTTCATTTTGGCAGATCAGCCTATAATTTTCTGCAAAATCAATTTGCAAGACTAGACCCCGAGCTAGAACAGTTGTAAAAAATCTGACATTACCAAATAGTTACTATGAGTAACATAATTGATCAAGTAGTTAATATCGAATAAAGTCACTTGTTAAATGTGCCTACAATACCAAACGCGACACACTTGGAAAATAAAAATTAAATGTTTAGTGTGATTATTATATGCAGTTATTTTTTTTCACCAATGTCACTAAATTTTGATTTGAATTAAAATTTTCAGCCAATTAATTAGAACGATCGCGGAGTTCTGATAAAATATGATGTTTTAAGTACCCTAACGCGACATTACAACATGAACAAAAGAAAATGAAAAATTTACCGTTAATCGAGCTTTGTTTGGTACGTTTTCATTTTTTTGTATTAATTTGTTATTGATACAAAGATTTCATAAGGTGTGTGCATTCATAATTTAAATATGTCCACAATAAATACTTAAGAGAAAATGTCATTTAAAGTACCTAAGAACAAGAAAAAATATATTTTAAGTTTTCAGGCGAATTTTCTCATCATAACAACTGAGATAAGCTGCAAATACATTATATTATAAAAATTTTGATATTATTTTAATATAATGTTAGAAAAAATCATTGGTTTATTAACATTCTACTTTTTGGTCCCGGTTGTCGTTTCTGTGGAAATACCCATATTTCATTGACGAAAATCTCATACAAAAGTTCTAAATTCGTGCACTGTTTCAAAGCTTTCCGTTTTCGATTAACGAAAACACGACATATTTGTTAAAGAATTATCGACAAATGTAACTCACGTAGTATGCTTCTTTAAGAAATTATCATGGCATATTCGTGCACGATGCCTTGGACTGCAGGGTTGTTTCTATTACAATGTCGGGTAGCTTTGCACATTTTGACTCTTCCATATTGCGTATGTATTAATCAGGGAACGAAAATAAACTCTAACGTTTCGTTCTTTAAGGTAGTAAAGCGTTCATTTGAGAGAACTGAACGTTTATGTTGTGTAGCATTCATTACCAAGGCCATTATTCGGTTGCGTTCAAGTTACATACTTGAACATAAACATCATTGTTCCGTAGTATAAGCTACACTAAAGAACCTTATGAGAAGCGTTGTTTGAGAGACTGAAAAAGCAGAGAGAAAAACATTTTATCTTTATTCAAGCACATGCTGCGTGTCAAGGGCGCATCCAGTTTTGTAGGTAGCATACATTTGCAGGGCGCTCTTGTTTTAGTATGAATAATCAAAGCATTTTTTAGCTATTCAGTTTATTTATTTTTATACTCTTTCTAACGCCCATAAAAAGGCGTGTCTGGTTTAGAAAAGTATAATATATATTATTGATCAGCATCATTAACTAGGCCGATTTAGCCGTTTCCGTCTGTTTGTCTGTCTGTCGACACGACTCTTTTTTAACACAGCTGCTAAGAAAATCTCAGTTTATTTTATTAGTGCGTGTTATCACGTTATGGCTGGAGAATTCAGAAAATAAAATATTAATTTTTCTTTGTTACATGTAAGTTCACTTATATAATATAATTTTTTTATAGAATATAAGACTACTGTTTAATGTTTATGGAATTGTGTTTCAATTGTACATGTTAAGGTCATGAAATCACGCATTCCTTCGAACAGCCATATATGGCTTCTGACGGAAATGAAACTACTTTTTTACATAAAGTTTTGTTTGTGTATCTAGTTAATCCATTTTAAACAAACTCAGAAAAAAGTTCAACTTTGAAATGGAAAACACAGGTATTTGTTTTAAAATCTGAAATTTCGTTAGTTTTAAGGAAATCATTTCTTTAAACAATATCAATTTATTGCAACTTTTTAGCATTTATTTCAAAAAATTAAGAATTTGGATTCAAAAGTAAAATTTTATTTGTTTTATTTTTTATATTGATTTTAAAAATTAATTACACACTCAGACTACAATCAAAGAAATTTATTTTTTCAAATTTTTTTTGCAAATGGAAATTATTCTTTCAGAAAGAAAGAAATTTTCTTTAAAGGAATAAACTATTTCTTTGTTTTGGAATTTATTTCTTTATTTTAAAGAAAAGTTTCCATTTAAAACAAAAAAAAAATTGTGCTGAAACAAATAAATTTTTTTTTTAATATTGAGTAAATGCTCTTTGATTTTAGTATGCTTCTTTTCTCAGTGTATAAATCCATAAAAAAATTTTAGCTGGATCATAAACCGTGTAGTAGTGGGTTAAGATTCTATCTAAAAATAAAGATGAAGTGCGAAAATTAGTGGCTCGGGTAGAAACAACGCCTAACTCCCAAAAATCACTTTATAACAAGTTTTTTTATCTTAAAAAGTCTCAAAATTTATTTAAATATTTAATGTTTCGATAATTAAAACTCACCATATTCATTACTATTTTTGTAATGGAAAACAATCTTTATGGAAAGTACTTAGGTATTTATAATGAATATTAGAAAAGAGAACATCTAAATGGTTTAAAGATATCTGACTGACACTGCAACGATTTCACTTCAACGTCTCTTAAGTCCTTTCAATGGCTAGGCTAAGCCGAAATAGTATTTTTTAGGTTAATACTCCTATCATAACGGTTCTAAAAAAGATGAAGAAACATACCTTTGATTTTTACCTGCGCTACTTACTCTTAATTTTATTATCATTATAAAATCATTTTAAAATTTAAAAAATCCTCTTAATTTTATTATCATTTTATTGTCATAAAAATTAAGAAAAAACATTAATATGATTTCTGTACGGTTGGTTTTTCTTACAAAATAGGACAAAAACCCAATCCAACTGACTTTAATGTCAAATATCTCTCCAAATTTATTTTTGTCATGTTGGTACATTGTTTTTTATAGAACCAAATTAATTAAAAAAAACCGTTGCAAGATAATATTAAAAATTACTTTGTGTCGTGTCCAATATATTGGACAAATTCACTGAAAGAGTTTATATATGCTTTAGCGCTCGGCCCTTCCTGTTCAGCAAGATCCGAGTGCGGCCCCTTGTGAATTTTACTATATTAGTGCGAACTAACACAAATAAGATGATTGCTGAACTTTCATGGAATTACACCGCACAGTGGTGCCATACTGTATTCATGTAGGAATAAAATAGAAGGATTCGTCATTGACCAATAAAATTATGCGTGTGAGTTATAATTAGAAAACAAACAAACCCGCCCCAAACCGCGACTACTTTCCATGTAACACAAAAACTATGAACGCTACATACTTTTGTTGTAGATATAGTAAAACAGCTCTTTAAAAAAGTATACGAATTTATTTATTCTTTTGTTCGTTTAGATAGGTTCGCAGCCAATTATTTTAAATGTTAATATTAACTTTAAGATTGTAAGCAAAATACAATTTCAATTCATAAGGAAATACTTTTTTTAATTTAAGCTATCACTCTGCTCTGTCAAAAAATAATATTAGCATTATTTACCCTCTTGGTTTCTTTTAAGCAGGTTCGCAGCCAATTGTTTTAATTTTAATATCACCGTAAAGGCTTAAGGGTTATAACAAAATTGTCACGAGAAAACTATTTGATTCCGCGTTCACACCACTGTGCAACTCTTCCTGATTCTCAATGCTATGAATAGAGAATAATGATGCAATAAAACAAAAACAATTCGACAGTGTTAGCGTCATCCCAGTGGTAAATTAACTCATTACATAACCTCTTAATTTCTTCTTACGATGTAGATGACAGTCCTATTTAAAAGTACTTCGATTTTTTATTGCGTACTTTTATTTTTTTTTTATTATTTGGCGTAATCTAAAGTAATCGTGATTATTTTTTGGTTATTTGTAATCTTAATCAATTACTAATAGAATTTTTTTTGCATAAGAATTGTTTTATCATTACAACTATTTTTTAAATATAATGTAATTGATTACTAGTCGTGATCGAAATTTCCCAGCTAAGGTTTGAACTTTAAAAAAGCAAGCAGTTTTATTAAAGTATACTTCTTTTATTTGGAACACACAAAGTCTTACCAGCGGGAAAAAATTATTGCTTCTGCTCAGAGTTGCCACGTTAGCAATATTATAAGCTAACATATTTTTTCGGAATTTATCTTGAGGTTTTGGGTGTATCTGTCTATGATATATTTCGGTCTTTTTTTTCACAAATGGATTTCAATGACAAGTAAATATAATAATAATTTATTATTTATAATAATAATAATGTAATAATTTTTGCAGTTTAAAAAAAAAACATAAGTAAACTGCATTTACTACTGTTATTTCCATGTTATTTAAAAAATTTACAATAGTGTAAATGACAGCTTTTTAAATTTTATTCAAAATAAAAGAAAAAACCGTTTGTAAGTAATTTAACGTGTATCTATCTTAACTCAAAATATTAGCAAGTATAAGTATGGTATTTTTCAATTAGATATTAAATATTTGATATAAAAAATCAATTTCACTTTATTTTTAATAATAGTTGACACAGAAAAAACGCGTTCGCTAGTATTAGACGTTGGGCAAATAGTTAACAGAGCATTAAGGAGACACACAAGCTTTTTTGTTCTCTTCTGAAAGCGATTTAAATAGTAAATGTAAATCTTCTACGAGTCAATCTACACGCTGGTCACCGAATTGACAACGCTAATCTTCTAGCTTTTTCTAGCTTGTTTTGAAAAGTGAATGTTTTTTAAAAATAATTATTTAAAGTTTTCAATGCTTGTTTTTAAGTGTGTTGCCGGCTTTTTTTAAAGAAACAATAGAAAAATTGTTTTTCCTATCTGTTAAGGTTTTAATGTTAGCGCATTCTTATGAATAAAATATTTGCAAATTAAAATTTTCATTTACGCAAAATAAAAACCTATATGTGTATTTAATAACATAGAATGGAAAGGTAAGTAAAAAGCGCAATGAACATTGTAAAAACAAAGCATGAACAAAAAATAGAATTGCATATGCGTAATGTGATATAGTGTTTATTGAAAAAGATTTAAAACATGTATTTTGCTATTGCTGTGACATACCAGAAGGCTTCTTGAAATTTAATATTTCAAAACCCCGTGTCTGTATATAAATATTACGATTCATCTGATGATGAGGGAATTTTTGCACAAATAGAGTTAAATATCCAAGAGTTGGTTGAAAATACATTTTTTACATTATATATATAATTTTATACATATGAAAAAGTGTTGGCAACACTGATTCTGAGACCCAAAATGAGAGAGAATAGCCTACGTAAAAAATATCGTATGCCGAATGTGTTGAGTAGAGAGTATGTAAACATAATTATAATGTAGTGTATGCCATGCTGTCGAACGATACAGAATAATAACATTTATGTTCGTCTGCACTGACATATACGCAACCGAACGGAAATTCATGCCATGCGAGGCACATTAAAATATCGTTCGGTTTATTTTCGTTCCCTGGTATTAATTAGCGCTTTAAAGAGCATACTGAAAACAACCCAGTGGTAAATGGACACATGACGTAATCAAGCATTTCGTGTACACAATTCTGAATTACATTTGTTCAGGCATGGCAGTTAAGCAACTGATGACATCTACCTTACACAGTAAACTGCTTTTTGCAGACTTTAAGATTTTAAGGTAAGACTTTAGGTGATTTTTTTTTGTGCTCGGATTTATATTGCAAAATTAAATAAGTGTGTAGCAGGGACCAAAAATATCTGTTATTTTACAATTTTCAGATGAAAAAGGCATAACGAAAAAGTTGCCGGAGGACTTTTTTAAATAAACCAATATAATCGTAATGGTAGCAGCTTCGAGAATATTAAACGCCTTTTAAATTTTCGACTGTTACTATAAAAGTTAAACTTAACTGTTATTTTTTGCCTTTTTTTTTCGGGCAAAAATAACTGCTACTTTTGACTTTTATTTTTTTGGTCAAAAATAACAGTTATTTTGTGCCTTTTATTTTTTCGGTCAAAAATATCAGGCAATTTGTATTTTTTTAAAGACCGCTTGACTATATGAAATACTATTAAAACTAAAAAGTGTAATAGCTCAAAATGTGTGCGCTGCTGAGACAATGAAAATTGCACTAAACTTTTTTTTGTCGTTCAAGCGGCGTTTAAAAAAATTCAAATTGCCTGATATTTTTGACCGAAAAAATAAAATATTTTTTGACCTAAAAAATAAAAGACAAAACTAACAGTTATTTTTGCCTGAAAAAATATAAGGCATAAAATAACTAATATTTTTGTCGGAAAAAATAAAAGTTAAAAGATAACTGTTAACATCTGAATTTTTTGATAAAAACCATAACCGCTACGGTCCCTGGTGTGTAGTGGACGGACTGTCAAACATATTGACAGACGGATAAAGTGGAATACAGGTAAATAGACGGACATGTAAAAATGCAAACGAATAGTTAAAAAATAAATATTTTTAAGCTAGAACAAAAACTGTCACATGCATTTACAGTAAGGTGGAGCGAAAATTATTTGATTTTTGAAAAATTTTATTTTACCCGGCCGCGGTAAAGTTGAGAATGAATGTACAATTTATTATAAAGTGTGTGCGCATTAGTTAATAGGTATTACTAAGAAAGTACTGCTAGATGTGGTGTCAGGAACTTCATTAGTAAAATATGTAATTTTAAATTATTGGATCAATGTATAACCCATAACTACTGAATTTGAAACATGATTTCAGAAAATTATAAATCTTTCAAAAACTTTTTATTCGTGTTAAATAAAATAAAATGAAAATTTTGATTTTTTATATGAAACAAAAATAAATTCCAGAAGGAAAATATTATCGGCATATAGTATATCTATGTCTATACTTTTATATAAAAGGAGACCCCAAGAAATTTTAAGTCAGACAAGCTCGGTAACCGCCTGACCGATTATTTTTTGTTAATTTTTTATATAAGTTCTTTGATAATAATGCGATAATTTTGCTAACTCTTTCATTATTCAATTCCTATGATAATTTACAGTATAAAAGCTTACTAAGTTTTTCGAAAAGTCTATTCTTTAAATATTACAAAATTCATATTTTATTTGGTGCTTATGGGCACCATAGACACTGCAACCAAAACATTAGTGGAGCTGCAACCAGATTACGTATTTTTCAATACGTTTGACACATACACCGCTATGATTGCAGCAATCCATTTTGCCATACACGCTGCAACGCAGCAACAACGCAGCAAAAAACAGCAACTGCGACCAAAATATTAAACGATTTAAATTTTGCTGCAACCCAAGTTGCAACCGTCAATGAGTTGCGTAACTTTGATACACAGTGTGTGTCACGTAGCGTGCGTCTTCATCGTGATAACTGTCAAAAACTGCCAAGTTGCACTTCCAGCTTTGCTTTGGTTGCAGCGTGTGTGGGCCCATTACATTCAACAAACAGCACAATTCAGCTGCAAACAAAGGTTTCTTTTCTTTGTCGCGAGAGCTTCTCACAATATAACACGACTGCCATGTTGTATAGTTGCTTTCAGGCAAAGTTGATTAATTTTCTTTGCCAATGTTTTAAGGGGAACTGCCAGAAATCAGTTATAAGCAAAAATTATGTTTTGTACCCTTGCCAGCTAACTTTTCCTGACTGTAGATTGTGTTAGTCTAGCCATCTATACTATCTATCTACCTATCTATCTATCTTTCTCATTGTCATTGTCTATTTTATTAAAAGCGTGGTGGCAGTGCAGGGATGTTTGACAATCACGCGAGAACTACTGAACCGATTTAGATGATATAGGTACCAAAAGTTTTTTTATTTCAACGAAATCGTGATAGGCTATTTATATTTTGCCACTCCTACCTTTCACGTCTACAATATGCTAAAAATTATATAGTTCAGACGGTTTTGGTCGTACAAAGCTAAAATATGGTTACTTTCGACAGCTGTACTAGTAACGCCCCCTTCAACCGTCCAAAAATCAATGAAAATGATATATTTCAAACGGTTTTAGTCGAATAATACTACGTTTAAATTGGCACAAATGACTCATTTAAAATCAGTCATTCAAAAATGCTTATATTGGGCTTTTTTTGCGAAAGTATCTCATTTCGTTTGATAACTGGTTCTTTTTTTTTGTTTTAACTGGTTGATATTGATGATGATACACGTGTATAAAATGATTTGTTTTTTTTACGTTTTCCATTGTTTTTAGTGTGTTCGGTGTTTTCTTATACATTCTCCATTGAAAGCGTTCGAAATAGTTTATATTAAGTTTTAAATTTTAAATGAGTTAAATTGCAACTGAGAAATTGTATGGGAAATCAAATGACTTCGTTTCTCATTTGGCTGAATGGGCTGAAATGAGTAATTTGACTCAATGTTAACGCAGTATAAGACTAAAATTTGATAGTGTACTTTGTAATATTTGAAATTATTATATTATATTTATATCAGAGAAATTATTTGTAAATCTGTAGAACATTGTAAAAAATATAATAACATTTTGAAAAACAAAAATTTTATATAAAAAATAATAAGAAGAGGTAGCCCATGATTTTTAATGATAGAAACTGTTTATTGAATTTTGCGTCAAACTTAAGCAATTTATTCAGATAAATGATATGTACTATGAAAGAATGGGGAAAATGGATATTGAAAACCAAAATTCCAACAAAAATAACTATTTTATGAGCACAAATTGAATATTTTAAAGGTTATGTGAAAGCAACATAAAACAGTGAATTGGTGAAGTAACGGTTAATCTTTCCTCATTTCTCCAAACTCACTTAATTGACATTTTAGACAAAGGAAATTTGATGAACTTCGATTGGAAAATGGCCAAGATGTTTGCTTGCAAATTGAAAAATTTAAATTGCAATCGGTTTTATCTCATTCCAATTCTAAAGAAAATATGTTGTACTGAGAAAATCTGCAGTTTTCAAGATATCGCAACAATTTTGATGCCATAATAACGGAAATTTTTTTAATATACTAGATATACGTACAAAATATTTTTAAAAACCTTTCGCTTACCGTTATTTTTTTTAATTAACGACTTTTCATAAAAAAATGCGTTGTACGTAGAAAATCTATAATTTTCTAGATATAGCCAAAAGTTTGCTGTCATAATAATAGAAAATTTTCAAAACTTAAGAAGAATGTACTCATTCATATTTAGAAACTAAGTTAAAAAACTTACATATTTTTATTACAAATTTAAAAATGTTTTACCAATATTTTTTATAATCTTGTTATGCAGAGCTTATTAAAAAATCAAAATACAGAAAAAGCCAAGCGACTTTATGTCACCACAACAATTACTGTAGGAATGCAATTAAAATTTAATATAATAATTTTTTAATATGTATTTATACCGTTTTTTAATTATGAAACAAACACAAATATTTTTATATTTTGCATTTGCGTTTTCATTTTAAGATTTAAAATTTGTACATCGCAGGCGAAGCAGCGGGTATTTGCTAGTATAAGACTAAATTTTGGTAATTTAGTTTGTATTGCTAGTTTCGGCAGCTGTACTAAAAATGGTCGCGGTCACACTATATTTACGCCCCTTTTTCAGGCATAAACTAAATTTAACTGAAATTTTGGCAGCCGATTTGTTTAATGTACGAGATGGTTTAGGAAGAAAAAATTTACCACACCTCCTGTTACCTCCAACAAATCAAAAGAATTAGGTTGAAATTTCTTACAACACATCAAAAAAGAAATAAACCGCTCATAAGATTTAAACTAAAATAGGTATAAAAATGTTTTCAGATACGATAAAACTTTTAGCGCTATCTATTTGAATCTATCTTTAACAACAGAGGGTACTGTAGTATAAATATGAACTTAATACAGATCTAAGTGGCTAGACGGATTTCGTTTAAACTTAATACACATATTGTTTGCATTCTAGATTAGACTGTTTCATACTTTGTTTTGACCACGCTTCTTCCGCTCTTTTTAAACTAACGTTTATTTTTTATTTAAATACGTTTTATAATAATAAATTTTGGCCCATTAAATTTTAACAAATTTTTATTATTTTAAAATCAACAAAAATTCAACTTCAAAACTGTAAAAATTTTTAATGCAACGACTTCTTCATAAAACATCGTTACCTAAGAATGAGAAAAAACGACACGAAATGCAAACTGACTTTCGATGCAAATATCTCCACTGTTTTTAAATATATTTCATTAAAAAGTTTGTTTAAAAGTTCAATAAAAGCACTTCTTAAGAATAGTTTCAAATGTACCGTTAGGTCAGTGTATATATTTTTGTATTTTTTCATTAATTAAGAAATGAGTTAATGAATTAAGAAATGAGTTTTCTAGCAGTTAATTAAAAGAAAATTTTTTGTTTTTAATATAATTTAATGCTTGTCTTACCAAAAATCAACTACATCCTTTTTTTTTTTAATACAACTAACAGAATCTATTTATTGTGTTAGGAAACAGTTCGGTACCACTTTCTCCCGTGTTTCTTAAAAGATTGTGATAATTTTGTTTTAAGTGAATAAAAGTAAAGAGAATGATTTTCACCATGGGCGTATTGTGGTCAGGGCAGAGGGGACCCCCTTTAGATTTAAGAAAAATAATTTTTTAGTGTTAGAGTAAGAAATTCAAAACAGTTTTCCATATAATTAAAAAGTATTTAATAAAAAAGTATTATAAGAAGTTTTTAATATTCGTTTAAGCTTAATTTATGTTTTATTACAAACTTATGGTTGACACATTTATTACTTAGTAGAAAAAGTTTATGAAAAGCTTTAATTTAAATTGATTGGTAACTCTGATATATATGTACATTGCAATCTAAACTGCACAATTTGATAGTCGATTTTTCAGCAACAATTATGTTCGTTGTCATAACTAACGAAACCAAATCAGCTGTTTAAATTGAAATTTTTGATTGGATTTATTTGTGCATTTTCTAATTTATAAATCGAAAGCTAATATTCAATATGACCTTTCTACAAATTCAACGAAAATGAGTTTTAATGGCAAAGAAATCGTTGAGTCATCTGCCACCTATGAGATTTATTTTAATAATAAAAAAGAAAGTTTAGCAAAGTTTACCGCCTTAAATGTTTGACTTATGTACAATACAGTCTTTTGTTTGTGAATACTCATCTACACAATTTTTCGGAAATATCCAAGAAAATTGCAACAAATTTGCGTTAGACTGCAATGGCAGGGCAAAATAGAGAAGGAATGCATTGAAAAGCATAGAAGTAGAGAATGCACCATCAGTGGAGGAAGATATTTGACAAATAACAGATGTTTTTATAATCGATTGAAATTCTCTTAGAATATTCATAAATTTTAAGGCAGATTCGGATGATAACTCGGCAATGGGCCTTATTTGCAGAAGAAAGAGAAATCATGACTCTTATTAGCATACTGCTCCGCTGCCTATCAAGCAAAGAAGTGCAACCATTTCTAAGCATTGAAATCTGTAATTTTATATTGTTATTCTATATTTTTATGATTATATTGAAAAAATGAAAGCAATTAAATTAATAGACCAATATCATTCTTTACTGCTATTTTGATATTTTTCTACAATATTTTGTTTTTTAATACTGTGTTATCAACAAACTTTTCTTAAAATCTGAATAAAATCGTCAATGAATTCACGAAGTACTTACTTTTCCTATTAAACAAAAAGACTTATCTACTGATTTAATTTACGAGATTGCACTAATTATACCCCCATGTTTAAAAAACGTAATAGAGGTATATTAACTTTGTCACTCCGTTTGTAACGCCGATAAGGAGGCGTGGCCGGTATAGAAAAGTATATATATTCTTCAAGTATAGCATCACCTCCTGAGTCGACTTAGCCATGTCCGTCTGTCCGTCTGTGGTCACGATAACAGCCGTAATGTTTTAGCAATCGTAACGAAGTTCAATATATAAGCTTTTTATTAAAAAAATGGAGGTCAAGTTCGAAAATGTGCCAAATCGGGGGAAAACCATGCCTACCTCCCATACAAATTAACTTAACTTAAAAACTAATTTAATGACTATAAAAATCGGATGAAAACCTCGTCTACCTCCCATACAAAGTGACTTAACCAAAACGGTAAAATTTCTTTTAAATCCAAAAAAACTTATATAATGACTTCAAATTTTGCACAGTGTTTTTAATATTTATTATAAACTTTGAGTATGAAATTTGTAAAAATGGGATGGAAACCACACCTATCTCCCTTACAAAGTGACTTACCCAAAACGGTAAATTCTCTTTCAATTCCAAAAAACTAATCTAATGACTTAAAGTGAAACATCAGAATTGAATAATTCGAATTTTTCGCCGACAAGGTCAAAGTGATTTGGTAAATAATCAAAACAAGAGACTGCGGTATATAACTGGAATTGCAAGCAATGAAAATGACGAACTAGGTGTTCTAATACATCGTAAATGGTTTCATGTGTCTAGCTTCAAGTTATCTACAACATATCAAGCTGTTAAGAATTATGTGGCCAATAAAGCCAATGTTGATGCATCTCAGATTGCTTGCTTTAAACTAGCTATTAAGAATGCCACTACAAATACGGTGAATTTTAAAATAGCAATTCCACCTCATCTAGTTAAAACTGTCTTTAACCCAATTTTCTGGCCTCAGGGTGTGCGAATAAGACCTTTTCAAAAAAACTCAAAAAACGAAATCGGGCCTTAGTTACTTAGTTACCAGCGAGCGCCTTAGTTACTAAATTGCCGCAAAATGCCGAAACAAATAAATTGACTGTTTATTATCAGAATGTAGGTGGCTTACGCACTAAATCATCCAAGTTTTCTGTCGCTGTATCTGATTGCTGTTATGATGTTGTTGCCTTGACTGAGACCTGGTTACAGGGAGATATTTTTACTTCGGAGTTTTTTGACAACAAATATGAAGTTTTCCGTCGCGATCGATGTCAATTAGCTACAGGCCTTACAGGTGGTGGAGGGGGTTTGGTTGCTGTTCGCTCTGTCTATTCATGTCAAGAGATTCATCTAATAGAAAGCACTGGAGTAATAGATCAGGTCTGTGTTAAGATTGGTGTTCCAGTATCTTCTGGTGCTGGCGATAACTCGAGGCGAATAAGTATGTACATTTTTGGTTCATACATTCCACCAAATTCAAATTGTGAAACTTATTCATTGCATTTTTTTAATATTCTTAAAATAGTTGAAAAGCTTAATGATAATGAATATCCAATAATATTATTTCAATTTGGGTAACGTAAACTGGGTTTCCTCTGATAACTGGCCGGCACTATCACCAAGTAATTTTAGTGCTGGGAGATGCTGATTTTCAAGATTCAATTCTTTCCCTTGGGATGTACCAAATAAATGCAATAAGAAATGGGTCAAATAGATTGCTAGACCTAGTTTTTACTGACTTAGAGTTTAATACTGTATGTAGTGAAGCAGAATTTATACTATCCGACAATAGCGTTCACCATAAGGCTTTTCTAGTAAATTTTGATATTGTTGCCTTAAATAATTCCTTCTTGGGTGAACATATTTATGAATATGATTTTTATAAAGCTGATTATGCCGTAATATCGGATTTTTCATATAATGTAAACTGGTGCACAATCTTTGGTGATAATCTCTTACAGAATTATCTCTGTCTAATGAATATAATTAAGAAAACATTCACGAGATTTGTTCCATTAAAAAAGGTTCGTATAGCTACTAAACCAACTTGGTATAATAGTCGCCTGGCAAACCTTAAAAATACTATGAACAAGAAATACAACAAGAGCAAGATTAACATAGCTTTAAAACATGAATATGTTCTGGCACGTAAACAATATGAGACACTTAAAAATTTTTTGTATAGGAATCATTTGCTGGCAATAAATCTGACAATTTTCAAGAAATAAGCGAACTTTTTGCACTCTATTTTCAGTCCAATTTCAAATGCTATGACCAATCAATTAATGATGTTGCGTCTGAGTTTAATGTTATTTCTATTACAGATCTAGGTTCCTTAAGCTTATCTGGAGAAGAAGTATATCGAGAATTAATTAGCTTAGATTCGAAGAAGAAATGTGGCCCTGACAATATCCCTCCAATCTATGTAAAATATTGTGCTATGGCACTTTTTCAACCTCTAACATTTCTTTTTAACCAATCCCTTAAAAAGGGAGAGTTTTTAAATGTATGGAAAATATCCGAGATAACTCCAATTTTTAAATCGGGGTCGAGGCAAAATATTGCAAACTATCGACCCATATCCAAATTACCACTCATTCCAAAACTATTTGAATCTCTGGTAAAAAAGAAAATATATTCTTGCATCAAAGGCGCAGTATCGGAGTGTCAACATAGTTTTATGTCTGGAAGATCTACCTCAGCAAATCTTGCGCTATTTACTCACTTTATAGCAAGCGAAATAGAGAGAGGTCAACAAATAGATGTAGTTTTTACAGATTTTGCGAAAGCATTCGATAGAGTCCAGCACTCAGTTTTAATAAGGAAACTTGGTAAACTGGGTTTCCACTCCTTCTTGCTAAGGTGGCTAGAGAATTACCTGTTCGGCCGTAGACAAGCGGTAAGGATTGGTAAATACCGCTCTAAATATATTGATAATTTTTCTGGTGTGCCCCAAGGCAGTCATCTTGGTCCGCTTTTGTTTGTCTTATTTATTAACGACCTTCCAAACTATGTCCAGTTTTCGAGATGTCTCATGTATGCTGATGACGTGAAGTTATTTAAAATTATTGATTCTTCATTAGACTGTCAATTTATTCAACAGGATTTGTATGGCTTGCAGAAGTGGTGTGATGTCAATAAGTTATATTTTAATGCTACTAAATGTAGTGTCATGTCATTTACCATGAAACAGCAATTAATTGTAGGCAACTTAAGATTATGTTTGTGCTCAGACATAATCTTAAGAGTTGATATTAAAATGGATTTGGGAGTAGTTTTGATAAAAAAATTACTTTTGGTAAGCATTATGATGCTGTTATTTCCAAAGCTAATGCAATGATGGGTTTCATCATGCGCAACACTAAAAAGTTCTCAGATCCCTTTACTCTTAAGTCAATTTTCTTCTCTTTGGTTAGATCAAATTTGGAGTATTGCTGTGTTGTCTGGGACCCTCGATATGCTGTGCATATTTCTAGGATTGAAAATATTCCGAGACGTTTTACTCGGCTAGTGTTTAGAAAACTTCGGTGGGAGTTTATTCCGACGTACGACTCCCGTTGTGCGATTTGGGGCTTGAAAACCTTAGAGTTTAGAAGAAAGTATTTTTTGGCTATATTTGCTCGTGGTATATTCATGAATCACTTAGATTGTGCACCATTGCTTGCTTTATTCGGTATACATGCGCCCGAAAGGAATTTTAGGCGCAGACAGTTTTTCAAATTCCATATCGCTGGACAAATTATGGTAGACAGGACCCTGTTTATAACATGAGTTCTTCTTTTAATGCAATTTGTAGCAATATTGATATAACCCAAACTATGGTCTCTTTTAAAAAATGTGTAATGTTAAGCTAACATTATATTGCTAAATTCTTGTTTAATTTTAAGATAATTTTTAGTAACTGTAGAACAAACTTGTTTATAGTTGAATAATAAATAAATAAAATTTTGCACATAAGCTTTAACTTTTAAAATGCATTTTTAGTATAAAATTTGTAAAAGCCGAATAAAAAACTTGAAATAAAATGTTCAAGCCGTTTTAGAATCACTCGATATAAAGCCTTTCACAAAATATAAAAATGTGCATGAGTATTGTAGAAGTAGAAGACAACGCTACGAATTTGTGGCACTAAAGATCAGCAGAAACAGCTAACGCATTCATGATCGACCTGCTTGTTAATTTAATGATGCTGTCTGTTCACAAGAAATTACTGGAACAAAATCGAAAGGTTTTGTCTTCTATTATTTCGGTTATAGTTTTATGTGGATCTTACGACTTGCCGGTTCATGGATAAGATCAATTATCCAAACGACCAGTTGATTAAATAAGTTCTTCTTCGCGAAAAAACTAAAGTCAGTTTACCAATCACACAGCAACATTACCTTTTGAATATGGGAAGGTGTCGCTGTTCATACCAAATCTCGACTCATTAAAATCATCCTTACGAGTACAACAGTGTTTTTATGCCTGAAAGCGTGCACATAAATTTGTTGCAAGAGAAAAAAGGGAAGCTGAATGTTGAAATTTTTAACCAAGTTGCTGAAGATTCGTGCCGAATAATACTTTGATTTCCGTTTTTGTTAATTGCGTTTAATTCAATATCGTTTCGAATTTAATTTAATATTTTTCTCAATAAAGCCAATATTTAGATAAAAATAATTTTATTTATTAGCTACATGAAACAATAATTGGCCGGCCCTTCCTCTAAATAAAAGAGTCCTTGCTACGTCACCGAATATTTTTTGACCTTTGACCTGCAATATTAGCATTGAAAGAATATTTCTTAAATAAAACCTAAACTATAATAGATGGAAGAATATGGTGTCAGAGGAAAGTCTAGACATAAATGCTAAAATGTTCAAAAAACATTGAAAATATTTTTCGCTATCTCTCACGGATACCCTTCTTCATTCTACTATTTACATTCATTAGAAAAGTAAAAGTGATGACAAATTTTTATGAAACACATAAGTTTTTGGCATTAGTTTTGTATTGAATCAACGGAGAATACTTATATGCTAAAAAACATAGAAATTCGACAACTGGCAAACTCTAGTGCTTATAAATGCGTTTTTTTTCTCTACGTGTAAATGGTAGTTGATGTTAATTATATGGAAATTGTTTTTGTAGTTTTACAAAACTGCTACTGTCATGACCCAACTGTCATTCATCCTGGCAACACCTTCTTCTTCAACATCGCTTTGATTGCTATTGTCTTGCGTTAGGAGTGAAGTTTTTGACATTAAATTTTTTCTTTGCATCAGTTCAAAACATATTGATTTACAATCTTACTATTGCATAAAGTTCAAAAGTTTAGAATTTACAAGGTTGCATGTTGCATTGTCAAGTGTCCGTAACCAAGTTGAGCTTCTTGAAATGCCTAAAATTGTATGTTGACAAAATGTGATATTACAATGTATAAAAATCTATACAAATTAGGATAAACTTACTGACTTAAAGGTCAGTAAAGTCAATTCCCCATTCACTCAGTTTTAACTATAACATTTAATCAGTTAAAAGCAGTGAAAGCAAATAGAAGTTGCCCACATATTCTGCTGCACATAAAAGTGTCCACAAACTATAAAAATTCAACGTGTATCTATCCTTCATAACAATATATTAACTTGAATGTAAGCTCAGAAATTATATTCGAAAGATAAAAATAACAAATTTTATTTATATTTTGCTAATTATACAAACACAAAAGTCTTAGTTCACATTTATTAAACACTTGGCAACCCTACTTAATGGGGGTGTACCGTATGCGTTAAATTTATGTCTACTATCAACATGCGCTTTTGTTGATTATACTAGAAAGTTGGCAGGATTTACAGTTAATGGTCCTATATTTACAGTTAATGGTCCTATATTTTTTGTTGTATTTGTAGCTGGTGTTACTTCTGTCAGCCTCTTTGTTAAACTGCCGCTGCTATAAATGTCTATGTAAGCGTTGTTTGCATGTGTACGTGTTGGTTTGTGTATGTGTGTGTGTGTGTTTGTTTGCTTGGTTGTGAACTTTTGTCATTGGCTTTGTGCAACAAAAATGTATGTAGGCTCGGAATTCTTTCTTGTTTCTGCTGTAACGTCTTCTTCTTCTTCTTCTTCTCCTACTTGCTTTTTAAATGCTGGCTTCTTAAGAATTTTTTATCTTAATGCGCATCGCTAAACAATTGCTAGCAACGACACACGCACATGAATTCTGAATACATAGAAATATCCTTGATAATGTCCTAGGCGTTGACACTGAAGTGGTGTGAAAGTAAAAAAGAAAACTATTTATAAAAATTTTGAGTGGATTTTTATGCACTGAAATAATTTTTTTATTAAGTAATTGAATTAAATTATGGTTGAATTAATTTTATTAAAACGAGCTAAGCAGCACATGTAAAAAATAGTAGATTATAGAGCACCATATGAGCAAAGTATTGAGCGTTTGTAAGCTGATTCAGAAGCTAAGAATGTTGTCAGGAAATGCCAAAGAAATGTGGTAAAATGAACATACAAAACTAAAACTAATAATAATAAATAAACTGGCCATTTCAGCCCTTGAAAGGACTTTTACCGAGGTTCTTTTTATTAATAGTGTTGTGCGTGTTATTAATTGAAAAGAAAAAAAAAATGTTTGAACACAAATGATCGAGAACAAAGTTTAAACTAGTAAAGTAGTATATTCGACTCGTAGTAGGTTCGAAGGTTTTCCTACCTTCCTATTAGACACCTGCACTGAAGACTTTGTATGGGAGGGAGGTAGGTTGAGTTTTCATTTGATTGTGTCAAATTTCTTTATCAGAAAGTGTATTAAAAATCAAAGTATGTATGCAGAAATTCAAGTTATTATTAAAAGTTTAATGAAAAATTAAGAGAATTTACCGTTCTCATAAAGTCACTTTATGTTGAAGGTAGGCGTGATTTTAATTCGATTTGTCTAAAGTTCATACTCAAAGTAAATATTAAGTATTAAAGCGTAAGAACTGATATAAAAATTATGTTAGTTAAAAGGCTTTAGCGTTCTAACAAAAGAGAGTGGTAGGCGTAGATCTTCACCGTTTTGCTCGTGTTCAAATCAAATCAGGTATTTTTTTTTTAAATTTAAGCTTGCTTATTGAATGCTAGCGTCAAAATTACTGCTGAAATCGTGATCACAGATGGACAAAAGGAAATAGCTGAATCGGCTAAGTAGGTGATACTGATTTAGAATAAATATACTTTTGCATACCTACCAGACTTTCTAATGGGCTTTACAAAAGGTGTGACATTAACTTTGTCTACTCCTTACCCAGTACGCGTGAGGATATAAAAATGATTCTGCACAAGGTCAAGGCCACAGTTATAATGCGCTCTAAATTTTTTCCAGTATTTTCTTCACACGAAGCTAAATCAGGCAAATACGGTGATAACGGAACGATATGCGTGGACTTATTGGCGATAAAATCGTGAAGAAAGGGAAAAAAGTTGAGTGTTTTTGAAAATAAATAAGACTTGCCTCTTTTGAGACCCAAATGGGTTTTTAAAGCATTTTGAATGAATCAAATTGAAATGTTCAAAGTTTTAGAAAGATTTCAAATTGTTAGCACCAACTCTATGATATACTTGATGTTTTGCTCATCCATTGATATTCTTGGTAGTCTTTGTATCGTTCATCCTTGACGCTTTCTCGTCCCTCTTTTGTTGCACTCAAACTTGCTAAAAAAAAGTTTGAACTCTATTTAGATGAATTTCCTTTACTAACAGCATTATTTTTGTATGCAAACAGAATGAATGCTGCTTATTGATAAAAAACCTTGACTTTTTATAAACCAAAAACTTCCAAAGCAATCGAAATCGGCTTAAAACTCATGCTCGCTGTTTATTTGTATAAATGCTATCGATACAAGTGGTATAAAAAATCACACTTAGAACGAAAAAACTTTAAAACAAACCGAATAAACAATTTTCTGTACGCAAAATGCAAATTAAGTGGCTATACATTCAATTCAATCGAAAAAGCTAAGAAATTGAATGGAACTCAATTAAGACAGCATGGATAGAAAACACCTGAAGTGACTAATTAAAAATAGGGGCAGCAGCAGCAGCTTCATTGCATTCTAGGTAGTGATACAAAATGATCATTAGACACCTGCTCTGAAGACCATCTTCAGCTGAATAGATCCTTTCATCATCGCAGAAGCGAAGCAATCTATGCAATCTATACGCAATTTTGCCTGGCTTCGGCTTGTCGTGCTGGCTTAAATACTAATTGCATTCGAAAGCACATTGAATGTATATTAATTAGAATTTCAAAACATGCTGGCTGCATGCGTAATGAATGAATTGCCAACCAGTCAGGAAGCCAGCCAGCCAGCCAGCCAGCCAGACGGTTGACATTGAAAAATCGCTGTTAGCTGAATGTATTGCAATTTCTGTCTATTTTCTTTTTTGCTTGCTCTTGCTTAAAGTGCCATTAAATTTAACTCCTTGAAAAAGTTGTCCATTTTCCATTTCCTGCTATTAATCTTTTGATGCCATACGAACTCGTTTTAAAATTCAAAACCACAACCTTGTCCTTAAGAATATCCTGGTCGTGAGATTTGCAAATATTTATGTTTTAATTAAGTCTAAATTTGTGTTTCGCTCAATTATTGACATAATGTTTATTGTATCCACTCTTCTTCTTCTCATATTAACCCGATTGCTAAAGAAAGAGAAGAATAACTTAATGTTTGTTTTGATTTTTTTCTATTATATTCTCTCGCGAATACTTTTGACATAGTAAATCGCCTTCAGTCAAAATCTTGATTTCACAAGTTCTTGTCCCTTCAGAGTTTGGAAACATGAATTTATTTTATTGTTTTCTGTAAGTACCTAATAAATCGAATGTAGGGTAATATTTTGTTGGGAAACATAAGCAAAATTTTGAAGATGGATGAGGGCCAAGGTTCATATTGTTAACTACTGCTAAGTTGCTAAATTATTAAAGCTAGTGCACTATTTTGACATTTAATAACCAAGTGCTAAACTGATGTGTGAAAACTAGCTGATCGGCCTACACAGTTTGGTAATTCGTATAGCTAGTATGTGGGTCTTTAGTACTCGATAACCAAATATGTATTTTTATTTCTTTTACACAGTGCTGTAAACCATTTCAAACATTTGTGCATCAGAAAATGTTTTTACTATTAAAATCTGTAAATATTTACAGAATTTTTATTTGTTATATATATAATCATATCAGGCAATTTTTGGTCATTCATAAAAAAAAAAATAAACTGGTCATTAAAGCCCTTGAAGGACTTTGACATAGCTTCTATTGACCAATTGTGTTGTGCGTGTTATTAAATGTTTGATAACAAATGACCGAGAACTGGACCTACGTGTTTTATGCCGACTCCTAACGGCTTATGTTCTCAAGAAGCTTTACATGGCAATTTGTACTCTTTGAGGTTTGCCATTGTCTGCAAAGAGGTGACGACCGAATAGAAAAATTAATTCAATTGAAAAAACTTTCTGTCTGATCTGGAATTGAACCCGGGCTACCGCGGTTTTTTACCTTAGGGGCCACGCACTCTACCCACTAGGCTACGGCCGCCACAATAGGTCATTTGGTAATTCTTAGATAATTAAATACTTCCAAGAACTCATTTTCAAAACGATTTACCTCTCATAAAAAAGTTTAACGTTTTCGAGTTTACAAATCCCTGTTAAACAGAAACACGGATATCAGCCTGTTAACTTGCTAACTAACTGCTAAGTCATTTCCCATACAAAATTTTGACAGGAGTTACCAAATTTGCTAACTCTAGCACGTTAGCAGTACTGAACAAATGTAAAGAATACACTAATTATGATTTTTTAATGTTACTCATTCATTGAGCTTAATATTATTTCAACTGCAGGGAAAGCCCGCTCTACTATCACTCGGGTTGCAGCAACCGAATAATAATAAGCAAACAAACATGTAAGCCTTGTTAATGGTGCTTCTTCAGAATATAAAATTATCTCTTATTTAAATTAGCATTCTTCTGATTTGGAATAATGGATTCCCATAACTTATTCAATTATACTGAATACGTAAAATTTAATCAGTTCTGGAAATCTTTTCGTTATTGCTTTGACTTTTGTTTCTTCTTTGAGGTTCTTTCGCTAGCTTTAAGTGTGGCACAATTTGCTGTATTGAATAAATTATTAAGATTATTAATTATGCAAAATCGATAGAAATTGAATTTCAATTAGATGAGGACAGGAGAATAACATCGAATATTCATTTTATTCGTTAATCATTCAGATTATTTAGAAAGCACTAAACTTTTTTCATTAGAAATAATAATAATAATAATCATCATAATAATAAAAAAATGATAATGATGCTTTTAAGGTTCCCAAAATCTTTTATAAGGTCATGGCGCATGATAGAAGTGAAGTCAAATAAAATAAAATGTTTAAGTAGTTATGTTACTTTTTGTTTTGCAGACTTTTTCTTAAAATTCCTATTTTATAGTATAATGTGAGAATAATTTCATGTTGCTCTTTAAACCATAATATACTAACGCATCGTATCGAACATCATCATACCAACGCCATCATCTACTCCTCAACTTCTACTCTCCTAGGCACTGTTGTGGAATCCACCAAATCTAATAAAAAAAGGAGACGATTAACGTCTACGTTCTCAAGATCCCTACGTTCTCAAGATCATAAAAAAGGCTACCTAAATGCTTGTGTCTTATGCGAGACAGAGCGGGACATGAACAGATGAAATGCGATACCGTCTCATCCTCTTCTTCATCCCTGCAACTCATACAGAAGTCATCAGCAAGGACCCCCATTCAAAGGGCATGCCTACCTATAAGACAGTGTCCTTGTATAACGCCTATCTTTCCTCGCCATTTCAGTGAGCTTCCACGTGCGTTTTTCAGCGAAACAGTTTCGGACTTGGACTCAACTGTCTAGCTATGTTTGAGGGGGTACTATGATTCCTCTTAAAATTAACCATTTCTGTGGCATGTTTCCTTAGAGCCAGTTTGCATGACGCAAGTGGCATGCCTAATGTTTTCATGTCAGGCAACAACGTTATCGTTGTACCTTTTTTAGCGAGCTTATCCACTTTACAATTTCCAGGAATGGCCCTATGCTCTAGTACTCAGACCAGAGTAATGTCAAACTTATCAGCCATCTCATTAAGAGACCAGCGACATTTTAGGGCTGTTGGTGATGCTAGAAACACACATCTAAGAGATTTTATTGCTGCTTGGAAAATATATAAATATCTCTAGTTGATATCTCACCATACCTTAGTCATTCCACAGCTCTATAAATGGCATTTACTTCCACCTGGAAAACGTTGCAATGATCTGGCAGTCTTAATGAGGTTCTGATGTTCAGATCTGACGCCAACTTGGATCAGCGGCAGTAACCCGTGCCATTCTACCTTGGTAGAGATCACTGTGGGAAAGCCATTCTCGCATGAAGGATTGGCAATAGTATTGTTAATGTTGCTAGGAACTGCTCCTGCAAGATCGATAATAAAGGTTTGATCTAACAATTTGAAATTCCAGAAAGCTCCTTGTGAAAAAGGGCCGACACCCGACTCGCCTTTGAGATATATATTACCTTTACCTCTCTCCATTTTAATGGAATGTATATCATGTCAAGGCAGCCTTTGAAAATGGCAATAAGCTATGAAAGGATTATAGACGCCGCCTTCTATAGAGCAGCTAGAATAATACCCTCAGGCCCAGCAGTCTTATATGATTTGAAACTAAACAGAGCCCATTTGATCCTGTTCTCTGATATGATATTTGTAGGATTGCTCACCGCTAGAGCCCTCTCACACTTAATGTTTGTGGGGTCAACAGAGAAATCCGGGAAGTTAGTGCTCAGAAGATGATCAAGGGTCACCTCGCTGGAGGATATCCAGGTATCGTTTGATTTCTTTAAGTAGCTTGTGTAGCTGGGATTAGAAGCAAGGATCTTACAGAGATTTTTTGCTTCGGAAGATTCCTCTACAGGAAAGCCTTCAGAAATTGCGCTGAGCCTTTCAAAATGCTTTCTTAAAAAAATTAAACTGGATTTATACACTTCTCAGCATGAAGTTCTACCTGATTTCGTAGCTTTATTAAAAATCTTCCTACACTGTGACCTTAAATTACCAATTTCCCTTGACCACCATTTTCCAAACTTTGGTTTACCTCTTGGGGCGCCCTTAGGGCATGCGATTTCTAGAGCCTCATTTAAAGTCTCCGTCAGTTGAGCCACCATTGAATAGGTATCGAAGAAGGAACATCTGAGAGAAGTTTAAAGATGCTTCCACTGCTCCCTGAATTCACACCAATTTTTTTTCTTCACATTCCTTAAGACAGTTTGACAATTGAAGTGGCAATTTAGACCGGATGTTATGTACCTATGATCAGAGAAGGAGTGCTCCTGAAGCACTTTTCAGTTCGTAATCCTATCATAAAAGAAGTCAGAGAATAGGGTAATATCTAAGACTTCACGCCTACTGTGAATAACAAAAGATGGCTCGTTCCTAACGTTACAAGCATATAAATTTATTTTGAGTAAATAATCAAACAAGAACTCACCTCTTTCATTTACATCTGTCATTCCCTAGACTGTATGGTGTGCATTTGCGTCGGCTACGTTAAGCAGTAGCGATTAGACCCAGTAGCATTAGTGTAGAAAATGTTATAAAAGTTTTTTGTAGAAATTTTTCCTTATTTATTTGTCTTTATCTTTATATATAAAATTCTTCCGTACATGGCTTTGTTACTGAACTTGTCCTGTGCGGCTGGACCGATTTTAATGAAATTTGAGTATTTGAGAGTATAACTCAGTAACAAATTGAGAAATTGTCACGATTCTTTCACTACACCAATACTTTTTATGCAAAAAGTATAAGTATAATAAAAAATTGCAAAAATACAAAATGAATAAAAATAAAAAAAAATCTTAAATTTTTATGATTATTAGGCTTGATTTTACGTTTGTATAAAACGTTTTTAAATTTTTACGATATAAACTTTAAATCAACCGTTCGTTTATGCATAGCATGTGAAAGAACATCAAAAAAGTAATTGTTGGCTTTTTTTTATTCTATTTTTTTCATTTACAATCTATCCATAGGATAATAAGCAAAAGCTATAATAATATAATATCAAAAGTTAATCATGTAGTATTTTACTCCATTCATTTAAATCACTATGAAATGCATTATCTAACTATAAACTATGGAGATAACATTTTAGAGTTAAGAAATTGTTATAATTTATTTTCTGAATGGCAGGTTCAGAATATGAATCCTTTCTAGTCTTCTTGATTCTTCAGAGTCGTCCAGTAGTTGAATCGCGTTAATATATGGGTGATTGCTAAGTCTGTTAAGATACCTCTCAGCATATTTTTGAATTTCTGCCATAACTGTTGTCATGTTCAGATCATTGTTAATTGTATAATTTGACAAAAACCAGGGAGTATCTAGTATCATCCTTAATGTTTTTGATTGGAATTTTTGAAGAGCTGCAATATTTGATATATCGCTGTATTCCATAAGTCCATGTTGATTTAATAATAGATTTATAGATTCTTATTTTGTTATCAATACTTAATTGTTATTTATGTCTTAACAGCCAGTAAAGCCTTTTCGTTTTATTATTGACCTGCTGTCGCTTTTTCTTAATATGTTCCTTACAGGTGAGTCGTCTATTTAAATGCAATCCTAAATAGTTAATAGAACTACTGGATGGAATTGTATTTACATTAATGTCGATAGGTGTACAGTCGCCTTTTCGAAGACCAAAAGTGATATGGTATGACCAGTGTTGCCACTCACTACGTTTTATCCATAGCAAAATATGTATCAAATCTAGCTGCAATGTAGCCAAACAAAATTTTCACCCTAGCAATAATTTGAAACAGCTATGTGGAAGAAAATATGTATGTATGTAGAAGAAAATATGTAAAACTTGTCAACTGACAGTTGATATATGAGCTAAAGTTTAGCACACAATACACTTAATAAGTAGGACCATTTATTGTGGTATGAACACATTCTTATTTCTTCGTTTTTACATTTAAAGTGTCTAATATTTTCTATTGAAAATGAAAAAATTTTGTAAAATATAAAAATGTAGCCATTTAAGAGGCGTTGTAGCTTTGTAGCTTTCCATTTTAAATGTAGCCAATTGGCTACAATTGTATCCAAACGGCAACACTGGGTATGACTTGTTTGAATTGATTTTTATATTCCATCTTCTATACAAGTTTTGAAGACTTAGAATTTCTTGTTGAACCAACTGAGATGCTTCAATTGGGGACTCAGATGCGGGTAATATTGCTGTATCGTCGGCATATGTTGCAACTAATACGTTATTATAAGCAGGCATGTTTGACGTGAATAATGTATATAGTATAGGACCTAAGATGCTTCCTTGTGGAACTCCTGACCAAATTTGAGATATTTTTGAGTAGTGTTGACCATAACTAGTAAAGTAAGTGCGGTTTGATAGATACGACTTAATTGTTAATAGTATGGAGTAGGTAAAAGTACCTCTCTTATATATAATAGTCTGGTGTGCCATACTCGATCGAATGTTTGCTGCACATCTTAAAACACTGCAGAACAGTATTTCTTGTTCTTTAGAGAATCTCTTATGAATTGAACGGTTCTATGACACTGTTCTGTCGTACCATGATTGTGCCTGAAACGATATTGATGTTCAGGTATGATGTGCTTACTCTTAATTATTGGTAGCATTCTTTCCAAAAATAATCCTTCAAATATTTTTAAAAAACAGCCAATAAACTAATCGGTCGATACGAAGCTATTTCATTCTCGGGCCTGAGAATTTTTGGTTTTGAATATTTTTTTAACAACAAATATTTTTACCAAAGTTTTTTGCGATATAAAGAAATTCGTTAAGTTTTCTTTGGAAAATTATAAAAAATAAAAGGGAACCGAAAATAAAAAAGATTGAAATACGATTGGCCGGACAATTAATTAAAATATAAAAAAAAAAAAAAAAAAAAATGAAGGCAATCTTTTGTAGCATGACTGAGTTATTCGCTTTCAAAGCCAGCACTTTCATTTTTGATTGATTACTTTTCCATTTCACCAAAAAATAAAACTAGTACCAAAAACTTTTTGTGTTCCAGGAAGTTTTTGTGGTGTGAATTCCTTAGAAATTTTAAGCAAATTACATGTTTCTATAGAAAACGAAATTTTTCTAATAAAAGACATCTAAACCAAGAATGTTACTTACCACAAGGAAGGTTTTAAAATTGAAAAAGGGGGGAGTGACACCTCCAATACAGCCGAAATATTTGATATCGAATGGCTTTGGAATTATAGGTCGCACTGTTTCGGAATTCGGTATTCGATCACAATTTAATCGTGTCGTTTCACTGATAACATTTTATGGGTGTTGGACAAGGGGTCGTGGCATAAACGCGCCGGATTTCAACTCATTGTAATATAAAATAAATTCATCAAATCAAATACACAACACTTCTGTAATTTTTAGCAAATATGTCCTTCAAAGTTTTTATTTTGGTATTTTCTTATGCCGGTTTTTGTTTTTGACATGTTGTAAAATCTATAACGACCATGTTGTATAAGAGGGAGTGTCACCAAATAATTTCTATGCACAACTCTAAATTGTTTCCAAATCAAACTCAATATTAACTAGTAAGGAATTATCTTGCACTGGGTCAAACTTAAAATACTCCCATGGACGAAGATTTTTCCAAATTTCATACCTAAAGGTTATATTAATTGTTAAAGGTTTTGTGCAAAATTTGAAGTCATTGGATTAATTTTTAAAATTTTGGTGCACTCACTTTGTATGGGAGGTACACGTGATTTTGAATCGACTTTTACAAATTTTATACTAAAAACGCATATTAAAGGTTAAAGCTTATGTGCAAAATTTTGAGTAATTTTAATTAGTTTTTGTGGAATTGAAAGAGATTTTACCGTTTTGGGCAAGTCATTGTATAAGGGAGGTAGGCGTGCTTTTCCTCCCATTTTTACAAATTTCATACTCAAAGTTTATAATAAATATTAAAGACGCTGTGCAAAATTTGAAGTCACTATTTAATTTTTGGGAATTTTAAAGAGATTTTAAAGTTTTGGTTAAGTCCCTTTGTATGGGACGTAGGCGTGGTTTTTATCCGATTTTTATAAATTTCATATTTAAAGTGTATAAGAAATATTTAAGACGCTGTGCAAAATTTAAATTCATTATATTCATTTTTGTGGATTTAAAAGGGATTCTACTGTTTTAGTTTAGCCACTTTGTATGGGAGGTAGCCGTGGTTTTCATCCGATTTGGCTCATTTTCAAACTTGACCTCCATTTTTAAATAATAAGCTTGTATATTGAATTTCTTTACGATAGCTAAAAACAGACGGACAGACGGACATGGCTAAATCAACTAATTGGGTGATGCTGATCAAGAATATATTTTTTTATTTTTTTATTTATTCATAAAGTCTTTGGATTACACATCCTTACAGACTACTTAAAATTAAATTAACTTAAATACTAATGTAAAATAAATTTACAAGGAAGAAAATAAAAAAAAAAATTTAAATAAAAAAATGTACAGTATGTATTCACTGATGTATGAAGACTAAGAAATAAAGATAAACATAAAGAGAATACTAATTAGATACGAAAAATAGTGTTAAGTTTATTCTTCAAAGATAATTTCGAGACAGAGAGATCTAAATTATTTTCAATAGACAATTCATTATACAAAGATAATGCCCGAATAATAGGCTCATTAAGAGCATACAGAGTTCTATGAATTTCGGAATGAAATAGCGAATAATTACGTAACGTTCTAGCCGGAATATTAAAATGTAAAAATTTCAATAGCTGTTCACAGTCGATATGCCCCGAAAAAAGATCGTGAATAAATGTCAATGACTGAATTTTCCTTCTAGTTTTTAGGGTTTTTAATCCCAAAAGCAAAATACGAGCATCATATGCTGGCAGAGGTTCTGCAAAATTTATGGAACGTAGCGCAAATCGAGAAAATGATTTCTGGATTTTCTCTAGGCGAGCACAATGAATTATGTAGAAAGGACTCCATATGAATGCAGCATATTCTAACCTTGATCTTACAAATGAGTTATAGAGACTAATTAGGGTGTGAGGGTCAGAAAATTCTGAGCAATTTCTACGCACAAAAGCAAGTAAAGAATATGATTTTGGAACAACATAATTAATGTGATTCACAAAAGAGAACTTAGTGTCAAAAATTATACCCAAGTCCTTAATGGTATTGACTCTCTCAAGGGGAGTACCCTCGATGGAATACGAAAAATTTAAAAAATTATTACACTTAGAGTACGTTATTGAAAATCACTTATTAGAATTTAATGGTAAAAAATTTAGCAAGCTCCAAGAAAGTAGATTACTAAGATCACTCTGTAACAGAGCAGCATCATTCAAATCAGAGATATGACTGAATAGCTTTAAGTCATTAGCGTATAGTAGAAATTTTGCAGATTGAAAACATTTACGAACATCATTTATAAACAATGAAAAGAGCAATGGTCCAAGAATACTCCCTTGTGGCACACCAGATGAAGCTATAAATTTATAGGATTTAACTCCCTCTATCTCCACACAAGACACTCTATTATGAAGGTAAGACTGAATCCAATCCAAAAAAATTTGAGTGGAAACCCATTTTGGCAAGTTTGGCTAGTAAAACATTATGTGGAACCTTATCAAATGGCTTAAAAAAATCAGTATACACAACGTCGACTTGATATCCAAGTTCAAATGATGAAATGCAAAATTTGGAGAAAACAGCTAAATTAGTGACAGTTGATCGCCCAGCAAAAAAACCATGCTGTTCAGGGCAAATGTGTCGCTTAGTTAGGAAGAATAGTTGCTTCTTAATGACACTTTCAAAGAGTTTGGAAACGTTTGACGATTTTGAAATAGGTCTAAAATTTGCTACATCATTCTTACTGCCTGCTTTGAAAACTGGTGTTATAGTGGCCATTTTCCAACTACTAATAAAAGTCCCAGTGCTTAAAGATTTATTGAAAATTATACATAATGGCTTAGAGAGAGAGACAGCACACTTATTCAGCAAAATAGATGAAATACCATCTTTATCAGCATTAACCGAAATTTTCAAATTAGACATCGCATTGAAAATTTCTAAATTCGTCAAAACAAGGGAGCCTAGGTTTAAAAAAGAGTCAACATTATTTAAAACTGACACATCAAACCACGGATTAACACTTACGTAGTTGGACTTAAAGTAATCAGCAAATAAATTCACTGTATCTTCAAGGGCAAAAGATTGTGACCCATTGTAGTAAGTCGATGTGTTAATGCAAGAACCATCACGCTTGGATTGAATATAATGCCAAAATGACGTAGGATTACTTTTTATATTATTCTCACAACGTAAGATATATTGTTTGTATAGAAATTTATTCAAAAAATTGAATTCTCTCTCGTAATGAATGTGCATAGCATGATACCGGCTATCATTAGTTGATTTAAATAATTTTATATTTTTATTACGCAAATTTTTCAGCTTCTTTAACCCTTTTGTGTACCAAGGTAGTCTATACACCTTAGGCGGAAAATGTGGGATATGCTCATTGCAAATAGCAGACAATTTGGAAGTAAACAAATCAGAACAATCAGCAACATTTTGGTTTATAAAATATATACTTTTCTATACCGGCCACGCCTCCTTATCGACGTTACAAACGGAGTGACAAAGTTAATATACCCCTGTAACGTTTTTTAAACGTGGGGGCATAAAAATGAGTCCAATTATCTTACAATTATCGTCTTATTTTTGAAAATATAAAATGTATAAAAAAAAACTAGCCATATCAGCCCTTGAAAGGACTTTGACCTAGCTTCTGATTGATCAATTGAGTTGTGCGTGTTATTAAAAGTTTGAACAAAAATCGAGAACGGTACCTACGAGTTTAATGGCGACTCTAACCTGCTTATGTTCTCAAGAAACTTTACATAACAATTTTTAATCTCAGAGATTTGCCATTATCTCCAGGGTGATGGCGGTAGAGCATAAATATTTATTGAATTGAAAAAACATACTGTTTGAGTTGTGGTTTGTACCACGGTTACTCCAGCTTACGAGTCATGAACTCTACCAGTAGGCTACGACCACCACCAATCGTTTCATTTATTGACTTTTATTATTTGTTTCTGCTTTACATTGTACTCTTATAAAATTAAATGTGCAAAATAATATTGTACAGTAGTAAAATATTTAGTTGTTTTAGTTGCCTTTCAGAGTTTGATGCCAAATATTATACATGCAAAAAATATTAAATTTATAAAAAGACTAATTATTTTCCAACAGTTTTGTTTAATTATGTAAAAAAGAATTATTTTTTTTTTAATCATGTAATGGAACTGATCAGAGAAGAAATCCTGCTTTTCAAAAGTAAAAGAAATTCGCCATAAAAAATATAAAAATATACCATGCAAAATTCATTTCAAAAACCGTTAAAATTGAGATAAAAACTTCCATAATTTAACCACTGTGCGAAATTTAGGCTCTGGCTGCGAGCCAAATTGTTGGGTTGGAGGCAGCAACGTTTTAACAACTTGAACTTTTGGCAGCTCCATCTAATATTTGGTTTAACAATAAAAGCTTTACTCTCCCATTTTTGCTAGAATTTTGAAAGCTATAATAAATATTTCAATGTCATTTTAAATAAAAGAAATTTAAATTTTATTGACATCTTGAAAAATGTTCAACATATGCTCGAGTGTGCGGAAACAATGATAAGAAATTGATTATTTTAATGGATTTTCCGTTATTCGAGCTCATGACATTGTAATGATGCATGCACACACGCACATATTAGCACACACACACACACATAAAGTAGTACAACTGCAAACTCTTATGTGAACACACACCCACTCTAACCCATAATCAGATGCTTAAATAAAAGCATAGCGGAAGCACCGGAAATTGCTACAAAGCCCCACAAGTTATGCACTCATATCGCTTGCTTGCTTCACTGCTACTTACACCAACCATTCCTGCTTCCTTTTGCACTCAGCTAGATACTCTTCCCTGATGCTGTTTTTATACTTTGCGGTAACTCATCAAAAATGTCAACGTCACAACGAACCGAAGGACGAATGCGTTGACAATGTCAAGGGAATGAATGTCTCACGAGGCATTCTTTCTTTACTTTTTTCATTCTGTCTCTCCATCATATTAGCTGCCTTCATTTCAATGTCAAAGAAGCGTCAGAAAATTGCAGCAACACCCTAACTGATATTTTTTCCTTAATAGATGACAATGTTTATTGGCATTAATGAAGAAGAAATAAAGGAGAAAAAGAAAAAAAAAATGATAATAAAATCGTGGAAGGAACGCAACACTGGTGGATTGTTTTATTGAAAAGATTGCTAAAAATTGTATTGTTATTGGAAAATGAGTTTATAATAAATTTAAACAAAGCACTTTTTTATTAGGTGCGTATTAAACAGATTGCTTCTTAGAAATTTGAAATTAAGAGCGACAACAATTATTCGCATGCATGTCAAGATGGAAGCTGAAAAAGACATACACGTATTTATTAGGGGGTATTCGTGTTTATACAGTCATGATAACATACAAAATAGAAAATTAATAAAATATCGTATTTTTTACACGCATTAAACATTTTTACATTTTGCCCAGGGCGGATCCTCAGTTTGCAAATTCAATACATAAAAACGTAATTATACTTTAGTTTAAATGTTCTTAAAATTATATTTAAAGCTCCATGCGTATTTTCACTCCACGTATAATGCTGATAAGAAGGTGTAGCAGGTATAGAAAAGTATATATATTAATGATCAGATTTAGAACCTGAGTTCATTTAGCCTTATCCGTCTGTCTGTAGATAAGAATACAGTCTTATCGTCATGCAATTTGACATACAAACTTTTATCTAAAAAAAGTTCAAGTTCGAGAATGAGCTACCTCCCATTTACTTTACTTTTTGAAAACGATAAAGGTCACAAAATGATATGTAATGCCTAAAGCTCACAAGCTTTGATTTTGTACAATATAAGTTTGGACATAGAAATTTGGTAGAACCGAATTAACACAACACCTACCTCCCATACAAAGTGTCTTCTTTAAAACGGTAAATACTTTTAATTCCTTTAAAATTCATGTAACGACTTTCAATTTTGTACAGAAGCGACTTCATCAAATTGGGGAATCATACATAAATTCCACAAAAATAAATAATTACACTCGAAATTTTGCACATAATTAAAATTCAGACATGTGCTCTGAGTAAAGGATTTGAAAACATCAAGAAAATAACACCTATTGCCCTTTCAAACTCACATCAGCAAAATTATTAAACTATCATAGCTTCGAAAATAATACAACACGGGGGGAGGTATCAATGTATTTCGGCGGACTGGATACCCTTAATTCCTGACTTTTTTTAAATACAACATAGTTGAATTATATAAAGTTACTTCTCCAGTTCGATCAATATAAATAAATCTAAGGGGTCTTTTTTACTTGAACGGCTAAGAAAACACTTTTTAATCTATAGTAATAAAACTCATTTTCTGTTTGTTTGTTTGTTTGTTTGTTTGGCCTTTATACAAATCTAAACGGCTCAACGGATTTTGCTCAAACTAGGTACACATATTAAGCTTATCCCAACTTAAAATGTTACATACTTAGTTTTTGCCACGCCCCCTCTGAAATTTTTCAACTAACGGTAATTTTGTTACTATAAAACTTTTTACCATCGGAGATTTTTTTATATTTAATTTTAAAATTTTTTTGTTACTTTGACATCAAAAACACTCACATATCTTCAAAATTGGAGAAATTTTCTGTACAACGACTTTTTCATAAAACATCGTTACCTAAGAATGAGAAAAAAACGACACGAAAATCAAAGTTTGGTCTTTCGATGCAAATATCTCCGCTGTCCATTAATATATTTCATTCAAATTTTTTTTGTTCAAAAGTTCAATAAAATCACTTTACAAAAATAGGTCGAACTGTACCGTTAAGTCAGTGTATATATGTTTTATGAGTATGCCAAAAAAGGTCCAAAATATTGACTTTTTACTTTTGTTAAAAAGTTCAATATGTTTTTTAATATTAATCTTTATTTAAACGTTAAAATGTCCATATCTCAAGGACGCATTGAGTCCCACCATAATATTTTTTTTGTTGAAAAGGTAATTGTGCTTGCTTTAAGCTTAAGTAAATATAAAAATTTTTTAATTTTTAAAATATGTTTTTCGTACCCCTTTGAATTCAATTAGCTCACCACAAGAGATGGAACCACCAACAACAAAAATTTTCCTAAACTTTTTTGGATAAATGTTCGTTCAATTACCTTTCTAACGGTAGATAAATAAAAGTAAATAAAATAAAATTCAAATAAAATTCAACATGTTTTTCAATATTCCCGATTTTAAAAAACATTTAATCGAGAAGTTTATGTTAAAATGTTTATATAAGTGACTCTCGAGTAACACTGGGTATATCAGCTAGTTATGTGTACTAAAATTTTTTTTTAATGATCAAAAAAAAACTTGTGTGCATCAAAATACATATAATTAAGTATGTTTTGAATTTTTTTTTGGTTTGGCCTCTTATCTGCTCTCTTAAGCTTTTCGCAATTTGGACGTTATTTTTCGAATCCAAAAAGGTGGCAACGATTTCTCAGCTTCTACAACAGGTAACTGAAAATTTTTAAGTTCATCTAAACGATAATACTTGAAACTATAAGATAACGTATAATCAGCCAACTAAACCTCATACCTGTTTTTGGCGCCATTTTTAAAACAAAAATTGAAAAATTACCCTATTTTTTACATTTCTAACGCTCTAAAATTCGAGTTTTAGGTTTTAATAGATGATTGTAGGTAATATTCTTAGAGATTTTACAATAATAAACTTAATGCAAAACAGTTTCAGCTCAAACGGACTTTTTCGTTAATCTTTGGTACCATTTTAAGAAATCTTGAAATTTTTAACCCACTTTAACCCCATTTTTAACCCCAAAGTAACACTTTTCAATTTTTCTTTTTCAAGTGAAGAAGATCCCTTAAAGGCCATTTTCATATCGTTCTATAAAAGAAAATAAAATAAAAGTAATTCAACATTATCGAATCAGCATTTAAAAATTTATTTTCGCTTTTGTTTTAAAAAATCATAGTTTATATTTGTTAAAAATAAATATTTTTAAGTATAATATTTAAATATTAATTCTTTCTTTTTTTAAGGTAGCCCATTGCTGCACAATGTTATCTTAGTTAATGGGATCAACTATATCCTTTTCCGATGAAAGTATTAATAAGTCATTAAGACGTGAGTCACTTTGCGTGGTTCTTAAATAATTTTTAACTAATTTTAATTTGCTGAACATTCTCTCATTTCCTGAAACAGTAACAGGCACTGTGCACAGCAACGCGACATTTTGTTAACTGCAGGAAGATATTTTTATTGCATTCTGAAACATTAGCTGTACCCGATAGAGTTTCTACGCCTTCGCATAGATCATAGAATATTTCTTATTCCGCTTTCAATTGAAGTGAATCCACCAAAAAATTTTTTGGTAACAATTTTATTGATTCTAGAATTCGCTTTTGGGTCAAGTTAGTAGAAGATAGAATTGGATTAAAGAGTTCATACAAAAGTGGCTTTATTGTTTCTAAGCAACTGCTTAATTTATCTCGCATCAGTGAGGTTATCTTATCCAATACAAGTTTAAATTCTCTTCTATAAAAACAGTTTATCGAAAAATAAGCCGCGTTGGCATCGTTATCATCCAAACGTTTCGGCGCAATACGACGGCGATGGCGATTGAGAATTCCTTTTCAACATCAACATTAAAAGATTTTAACTACTAATTATGTTATCCGTATCTTCAGAGTCCGAATTTATTTTTCTAATGATTTAAGGGTTTCAGTTTATTTTTTCAGTTCAACGGCTTCAAGAGATTCAGTCAGGAATTTCATATGTACTTGCACATTTTTCATAAAAACAAGACTTATAATAATGTCCACAGAATTGAGTTGGTTTGATAGCGAATGTGCAGCATTTCAAGTCCACTTGTCAATTTTCTAAGAGCTTTGGAAAATTTCGTTTAAAACATCAACAATAACATAAAGCGATGCTTTTATAAGAAATCAATTTTAAATGCAGATTTAAAAATGGTGTTTTTTTTGCCATCATCTCGAGTTTGAAAATTAAAACGGACCTTTTTTCAATAGTTTGACTTAATCCTTTGAATTCATTAATTATTTATTTACTACAACTGTATTCAAATTAAAATATTAAGTTTATGAAATTAAATATTTTACATCAGATTTCTTGAGCTAAGAAAATTTCTTTGAATATGTTGGCCGATATTGATCACTAAATTTTTATTGCAAATATTGGGTATTTCTGGATAAAGATTTCAATCTAAAAAAGTTCTACAAAAATGTATTAACTAGGATTTAAAAAGGGAATATGAGTGGCGACTGAGTAAGCCTTTGCTCGTTTGGGCTTGTTTTATTCCACTTATTTTTTCAACTTTTTGACAAGGTATTTGTATCAGGGACTGTTATCATGAAGCCATACCCAAAAACTTAAGCATTAATAATTATTTTATGATTTTCAAGTTTTTGCTCAGATATAAAAATAGTAATCTGATTTTATCTTTTAAGTCTTAAATTAAAATCATTAAAATTTTATTGGTCAAACAAAAATATCATTTTCGGTTTTTATTTTTAGTCAAGGACACGGTTGCACAGTTGGACTAAATAGGGTCCATTTTTTCCATTTGGTCCGCTGCTCTCTTTTACATTACTATGCATTAAAATTTCCGTACTTTTTTTCCGTACTTTCTTTCCGTACAGAATTTATACTACTTTTCTGAACTTTTTCTGCATTTTGTCACAAAGGAACACTGGAATCGTTTATAATTCAATGCTGATACGACTTAAAATGAGTTGGCCGACTGAACTTTGTTTAAGGTACGACTGAAAGTGAATTGGCCGACTGAAGATAGTTTCGGTTATGAATTAAAATGAAATAGCTGACTATAGCTGACTAAAGTTGGTTTTTGTTATGAAATGGCAATAAAAGATACGACTGGCTTTGATGCGTTCATATTTATTGTTTATAAAAATCAATATTTTAAAAATTTTAGTAAAAAATAACAAGAAGGCCGATTCTAAAAAAATTAAGGACTCTAAAAGTAAAGATAGTCTACCCCCTTATCCCCCGGTAGTTACGCCTTTGAATATGGTTGAATAGGAATTAAGCTTCGGCCCATTCGAAGATATTTCCTTACTATTTTTTCTTTCGTTTTAAACTTTTTTATTTTGACTTGAGTTGAGGTTTGTGACCTTTGCCATTTTTGTGTCAACTTTCGGAAGCTGCTTTGCCGCTATTGTTGCATATTTGGACTTGATAACAGTTTCTTTATCTAGATGTATGTATAAAAATCTAACGGTGTCCGTATGTTACTCAATCACTTCTGAACCGTTCCAATAGTGTACAATAGTGTATTTCAAATAGGCTCATGTCATGGCACAGGTTTTTAAACTTATTTGTACAACATTAGATGAGTGGTTCTCGAGATATTGCAAATATAGTGGATTCTTTTTCGCCCATACGATTTCTCATATAAAATAGCTAAAAATCAATTTTGCGTTCTTTTTTAAATAGAAATTACTGTTCTTACAAATTTAAAGTACAAATATTGGGCTCCACATGCAGTTGATAGAGTTTATTGATAATATTTTATGGGCGTTGGACAAGTGGGAGTGATGCCTCTCATTTTTATAGTGTCGGAATTCAGTATTTGACCTCAATTTAAATTTTCAGGTACTCCCAAAAACCTTTTGGAAAAATTGAAAATCCTTTGGTTACAAGAAAGACACATCCAAATGCACTATTGATGCTAATATTGTGAACGATTATTTCCCATCAGCAAATGTCAGTGATGATAGATTTACTTATGTCGTCGATGAAAACTTCTTTCACAATTTAGACAGAGTGTTCTCGTACCAAGTTGTAACTAACGACGACACGATACAAGTAATTTTTTTCAGTTAAATCTAATGCCATTGGAGACGATCTTATAAGTTTTAGATTTATTAAGTTGATTTTACCTTATATCATTTATTTAATCACACAGATCTTCTATTTTTCTATTACATCATCCACATTTCCAGAGAGATGGAAAGTTGCAAATATCAAACCAATAGCAAAAATAAATATACTAGTACTTCCCCAGGACTTTCGTCCAATTAGTATATTATCGTCTTTGTCAAAGGCCTTCGAAAAGCTCCTGGCCTCCCAAATTGTTAAACATCTCTTGGTAAAGAAGCCGTTAACTAAAAACCAATCAGGCTATAAAGCTAAACATAGCTGGTCTTCAGCAGTTTTGAAAATACTTGAAGATATCCGTCCAGCTTTTGACCGTGATGGGGCTACAATACTGGTGTCATTGGACTTTTCAAAGGCCTTTGATACAGTGAACCATGAGATCTTGTTGCAAAAACTGCGAAAATATTTTGGTTTTCGAACAACAGCTTTGAAATTACTTTATAGGTACTTGGTGAACCGTCAGCAACGAGTTTTAACGTCGTATTCACAGCTAAGGCAAAATTTATCAGGGGTACCACAAGGTTCGATACTTGGTCCGATTCTTTTCATCAATGATATCGTACACTTTTGCAAAAATACTTCCATACACATTAGAGTGGGGCGATTAGTATGGAAGAAAAAAAGTGTTAATGGGCGCTTCGCGTTTCTGATTCTTGGGATTGTACTGAGCAAAAAAGTCCACTAGACCATACGTCTACGGTAAAAATCGAGCTTCCAGATTTTGACTTGCAGTTTTTCTCAGACTTTTGTCACGTTTTTTTTTTGATATTTTGGCCTATAACAGCCAAACCATTGAGATTTTTGTCTTAGTATTGGATCGAAAATCTCAATGGTTTGGCTGTTTTCTAATATTGCCACGCCCTTTTGTCCAATAACCCCAACTTATTTAAGCATATGTTGTTATAGTTGTGCCTGCCCTGTACTAAATTTCAGTATCCTAGTTTCAATTTTAACTGAGATACTGTATTTTCCTAACAGTGACACACCCTTTGTCAAATTTCGCCCACTTTCTTCATCGTGGTTTGTAATAATTCTACACATTCTTGTAATGAATTTTCCTACCCTGGTGTCAATATTACTGAAGATATATTTTTTAGTATTGCCATGCCCTTTTTTCCAATAACGCCCACTTTCTTGACCGTTATTTTAAATAAATATTTCTTCCCCTGTACTAAAATTTAAGAACCCAAGTGTCAATATTATTCGCAGTGTTTTCCTTATATTGCCACTCCCATTTTTAGATGGGAACCACCCACTTTTTTAAACGGGAACCTCCGTCTCGATATACATACATTACAAAGAAAAAAACAGAAACCAACGAACTTCCTCCTTTTTGAAGTCGGTTAAAAATAGTCACGATTTGACAAAGTTGGCTGCATTTATTAAATAAAATTATTATTTTTTTGGCTGGTCATGAAAACAAAATTATAATAAAAAATTGAAAAAAGGGTCGAGTGAAATGGAACTAAAGCTCCTCAAATACAACTTTTGCTGGCAAACTGCTCAAATAACATTAGAAACTCTGTTGAAGTGCTTTGTAGAATGTATTGTTTAAAAGTTTTTCGCAAACAACCACAATCATAAAAACAAATTAAATATGCCAAGCTTGGATATTTACAAAAAAAGTGTAACAGTCTTTTTGATTCTTTTAAAAACCAAATCGAATCCCAATTTTTTTTAAATCAACTCAAAATAAAAAAAATTTTTTAAAATTTTAACTGGTTCCAAAGTTACATAATGTTTTTCAAAAATACCCTTTTTTTAACCAGTGTTGCGCGTGAGAAATACAATTTGCTAGTTGCATGAAGCTTTGTGTTTGTTGTTTTGTATTAACTCTTCAATGGCTAGGCTAAAATAAGAACAAAATAATTTTTTTGAGGTAATATTCCTATCATTTAGGTTATAAAAAATGAAAAAAAAACATATTTTTGATTTTTACCTGCGCTACTTACGTTTTGCACGCTTGTACAAAGAAAAAATTGTTTTGCTCCTGTTCGGTACACAATTATTTTTTTTAATCCCTTGAAGATTTTTGAACCCTTCAGATCTTTGTTTTTTAAACCCTCTTAAAAGTATTTTCAATAAAGCCATAAAAAATAAAAAAAAACATAAATTTGATTTTTATTCGGTTGAATTTTTTTATAAAATAGGCCAAACCAATTTTTTTTGCTTTTCTTTGGCACAAAATCGTAAATCCAACTGACTTTAGTGTCAAATATCTCTCTAAACTTATATACAGCTGCGGCCAAAATAATAGCAATACCCTTATATTCAGACATGTTTGGATAAATAATACTAGTCTACAAATTTCGGATCCGGTAAGTCCATTTTCATTCCTATATGTACTTTCAACACTCGTTCCAACTCCGTACTCAGTTTCCTCTTATATTGTAAAATTGTGTAAAATAACACATGACACGATAGTGGTTGATACATTGATGGAAAAGTTGATAATTTTTCAAAAATACAAAATAATACTTATTATTTTATGGTGAGTAGTTTCGATTCTAGATCAATAATACTAAACACGTGCCAAAAACGTGAAAAACCCTGTATCTTGGAAATTTTACAATATAGGAGGAAACAGAGTACGGAGTTGGAACGAGTGTTGAAAGTACATATAGAAATGAAAATGGACTTACCGGATCCGAAATTTGTAGACTAGTATTATTTATCCAAATATGTCTGAATATAAGGTACTGCTATTATTTTGACCGCAACTGTATGTAATGTTTTTTTTTCATAGAACCAAGAATTTGATTTAAAAAAAGCGTTGCAAAATAAAAATTTAAATTACTTTCTGAAGTGTCCAATATATTGGGAAAATTCACTGAAAGGGTTAAGGCTATATTCAAATTCTACTCTGGATCCAAAATCATAAAATGTTAACCAGTGTGGCGCTTGAGAAATAAAACTAACTAAGCAGAAACCTTGTTTTATTGTTATCTTGTATCATTGTTACATTCTAATTGTCTAAAATAAATTGTCTTGATTTTGTTTAAGAATTTGGGAGAAAAGGGGAATATATTAAGTTTAATACCAAAATTTTTTCTTTCCTTGCCCAAGATCTTTGACCTACTCGGTCATTTCTTTGTCATTATGTCAATGCTTAGAATAAAATCTGGCGTGGCTGATGATATATAAAGCTTAAATCTATTTTGCCGAGCTCCAGACTCCATTGGTGCCTGCTCTGTAAAAAAAACATAAATTGAGCTTAATCTTTGTCTTCAAATGAGCTGCAACAGCTTAAAGATACCTATGGCTGCGTTTACTAATGCGTATTCTTATTTAAAACTGGTTCTTAAAGAGTGGTTTAATTTAATACGATAAGAAGGATACTCGTTTAACTGCATTTTTTTCATATAAGTGCTTGATTTGCAGACCACACCCAATGTTTTCGATACTCTAGCGGTCTAAGCACTTTGTTTACGAGCTCTGGTCCGAACTCTGCCACAAAATACACAAATTTTTAATTTTTATTTTTTCCATTATTGAGTAAAAATAAAGCAACTGTTATTAAAGCATAGTACTCTGTTCAGTTTCATGTGAAATTCCACTCAAATTTCCATACAAAAAATGAAAGCTGCGAAACAAGCGTGGAAATTTTCACATTTTCATTAGAGCAGTACTCTGTTCCAGGGTTGATAAATGACTTTTTCATTTTAGTATACAAATTTAGAAAAAATTGTACTAAACGAAAAAAGAGAGTATAAAATATATTTTTTTTTATTTAAACTAAAGAGTTTGTGTTTTTAACAATTCAGTTCATAACCCTTATAAACAAAAATTACAAAGTAATTTTTTTTTTTACAAAGGTTTACAAAATTACAAAGGTTTTTATGGATTTTTAATTAATCACAAAGTTACTTTATAATCACAAAAAGGAGCACAAGTGGTCTTATAATATTCATAAAATGAGATAAATAAAATCTTATAAAAAAATTAAATAAACATATAATTGAGAAGTCCTTTTATAATTAAAAAGCAAAAATTAATAATATGAAAAAGCAAATAACGTTTAATATAAACCTGCTAATTTCTTTCGTATGCATAATATATAATGACCAGTGTTGCCGTTTTCACTTCAATTGAAGTATTTCACTTCTTTTTCGAGGCTCACACTTCTACACTTCCTCTTTGTCATGAACACTTCCATTTAGTATGAAGTGCAAATTCTTTTTGAAAATGGCAATTATAATTACTAGATGTTCGCACAACTCTAAAACGAAAATTAAAAATAGCTGTTTCATGGTTGGCAGCATTTGTTTTTAAAGCTTTGTGGTTAATTATTCGCTCATCTTTTAAACAAAAATTAAAAATGACTGACTGTTAAAGTTGGCAGCATTTGTTCATGTGTTTTAATTGAATTGTTTTGTGTAAGTATTGTTTCGTTTACTTTATTTTTCTTTTGTTTAATATAAAGATGTGTATTTCAACCGTTGAAATCAATTTTTGTATTTGCCATCTAAATATTCATCGCTGCGCTTCACTCGTTTTTTGAAGAATATTCATTTCACTTCGCTTCACTTCCCTTTTTTTAATATTTAACTTCGCTCAAAAATTTTGAGACGGCAACACTGATAATGACCACTAACATTTTTTTAAATCTAGTTCCTTGCAGATGACCTTAAGATCAACTGCATAACCACCCGGAATTTAGCACAATCCAGTCGAAAAATAAATTTTTAAAAAAAGTTATTACCTTTCGATATTTCGCTAAAGAAGAAAATTAATGGGAAAATCTTTCATTCAAGCAATTCTTAACTTTCAGTCAACTTTTCTGAAATCTTTTTATACGATATATTACATCAGATATAAATATTGAGGCATTTTTTCACTAGATTTAACAAAAAATCTTTTGTTTTTATTAACTTATATAGTCTGTACCATATTTTGCCACCATACCTCTTTATTGCAATGAATTTCAAAAAAAGTCTATAACTTCGAGATTTTTTTTTTATGTTCTCAATTTATTTGCATCAATTTTATTTGCAATTTATTTGCTTTTTTAGTAAATCTGCCTGAATAACAAATTGAATAAAAATGAAATGGAACCAAATGAAAAAATGATAAAAAAATGATAAATTATTATCGATTTGTGCCGCGGTACTTTTGCTCGTGGTCTATGTGTGGATGGTCCTGCATCGTCATCAGATAATCCTTCACCTGCAATTTTTTTAATTTTTTTCATCAATTCTTTCGTGCGTTTGAATATAATTGACCAGGTAACAAATTTCACCCGATATTAAGCCATTATCTCACATATTACACACATCAATAAGAAAAATCAAAAGTGTGTAGCTGAAGGTTAATATTTCGAATGATTTAATAGTTTTTTGTTTTTTAGTACTTGTCTTTACATTTAAAAGTTGTCTAGGGTGCTGAGGTACAGACTAAAGGCTAAACAAGAAATTGTTGTAATATTCAGTCTTTTTCTGCATTTGATTTTTATTTTAATGGAAAATATTCTTTGTACATTTGCTGACGATTGAGAAATTGATAGAATTCCTTGAGAAATTTTATATATATTGGGAAAATCGACTCTTTAAATTTAAATTTTATATATTTTACAGAGTGCTAACAATCGGAAATAGATAAATTTTTTTAATTCTTTTAATTCTGTTTACTCACAAGTTCAAGCTCTAAATTCAGTATTAAGTACAAAATTATTGAGTTAAATAAAAAGTGCCGAAAACGCTTTAGTAGTAGGGAAGTAGAAAAAATGTAAAATTGTACCAAAAAAGTACAATTGTAACGAAAAAATCAACCCTGCTCTGTTCCGCTGAGAATGAGAGCACAGCATGGCAGAATTAGAGAAGGTATATGCATTTTGGAGAGGGAGACTGCCGCAACCGTCAAAACGAAGTTGACAGCTCATACAAAATCTGAAAACGATGAGAATGCGATAAGAAAGCGAAAATAGGCAAGAATAGCAAAATGCTTGAGTTTGACAATTCTGGCTATGAGAAAGAGAGCGCAGTCTGAAATGCATATACCTTCTCTAATTCTACCATGGAGCATAGTCAGCGCTGCAGCTGCCTCTATCCTTATACCATGTTTATAAGCAATAATTTTATTGTACTGCCAATTTAGTTTGAAGTTAAAAGAGAGAGAGAGATCGTATGAAACGTCCCAACTCACTCTCTGAGTCTCTCTGAGAAACGTTGGCATAGGAATTCCTCACAACAATCTTTGAGTCAGAAACTTCACGCAAGTTAACATAGTACAATGCTTTAATGATAAAAAGTGATTTTTTTTGAGATATTTAAAATGCTTCATAGTTTTTGCAAACTGACAAACAATTGAAACTTTGCCCAGGCTGAAAATCAAACTGGGTTCTTCAAAGCGTTTTTTTTTACAGTCAAACAAACTTTCAAGGAGCTATTTATGTCGTTGTTAATTTAAAGGTGAAACTTTTTTAATTTTTTAAAACTAAAAATTTATTTTATCAATGCATTACACTGTGCGCAGGAGCTAAGTCAAATATTCTTTAAGGCCACACTCTGATATGAAAGAATAAAAGAAAAGCTTTCAAGAGCCTAGCCTACGTCAGTTTGGCAAAAGAAAAATATATCATCTTTGAACAAAAAACACTTGAAATGTATAAATTCTGAGGTCAAACTAAGTCACCCCCACCGAGACATGGATGAGCTCAATGCAAACTTTTTACTGGCTTTGCTTAATAAAACTTGAGCCATCAAAGTGTGTGAACAAACAGACAAGCAAACAAAACAGTTAACCCACACACAAGCAAGCAAACACATGGATTAAGGCATACATGTATGTACATTGGCAAAAACAATAATATGTGTACGCATGAAGGAACGTTCTACACTTGTATTGCGTGATCAATCATTTGTGTGTGTTGATAGATGTATTTATTTAGGTATATACGTAGTAGGGATGTCAATCCCGGGATCCTTGACAATTTAGGCCCCTTTAAATTCCGAGATTTTCTTTCCGAAATCCCAGGATTTTTAAATAAAAAATTTCTATAACAAATATTCATGCAAATGCAACCATTTCAATTTAAGTTGACATGAATATAGAATTAGAAAAACCTTTTATTGAGGCTGTAAAAGATTGTTAGAACGACGAGTGTAAATCACTGGATCAAAGACCGTGCAAAGTTTTAGAAGAATTCGCAACATCGGAAACGCAGCTTTGTATTTCAAAATTGTCAGATATTCTGACTTAGGCAATAATTTTGTTTTGTGGTGAAGGCAATCGTGATCGAAACTTATAAATTGCTTACGATTAATGTACAACTAGCATAGAATCAGAGCGGTGCTTCTCATTAGCGGGTTATATTTGTAATAATATCTGAACAAAACTCTCTAATGAAAAATAGGACGCGTTGATCAGCTTAATGTATTACTTTTAAAATAATTAAAACAAAAACTGTATTTTGAAAAGTCTTTTCCAACCTTAATTTGCCTTAAACACAAAAAACATGAAGACGGTGTTTAAAAAAAAAATGTTTAACATATATATAATAATATCTAAAACTGTTCTGCAGTCTATTTTTTTATATATTTTTTTGTTTAGCAAGTAATATTATTTAAGCATTGTTGTGTTTATTAACAATGAGGGCATTCTCAATTATGTGGTATTGTGGTTTTTTTCCATAGTTGAAAACAACATAATTGTTGTAACAAACACCCTGTAAAATAAAATTTGTGGTTGGAAACCACTATAGCTTTTTGCTACTATGCAAATAAATCAACTATCCAATTTGATATATTTTATTAATATATAGCATAAAGAAGTGTTACTTTGAGCTTCTTCCATTTTTGCAATTAGAAAATAACTGGCAACCGATCAGTTGTTTATGGAACTTTAAAAACCTAGTTCGTTAAACATATCATTGGGCTACTTAAAATGACCACGGTTTTGGTTTTTAGAGATTTCATGTAAAATAACCAAAAATAAAAAAAAACCACTCGGTAAAGTGTGGTATCAATACCACGGGTTTTTTTAATACACTGAAAATAACGCAATTATGAATACCCTTAATGTGTTTTGTTTTGTTGCTTTATAAATGAACTAGCTAAAATCCGGCGCGTTGCTGCCTCGCCCCGTTTCAAACATCCATCAAAGTTAACAGTGAAACGGCATGTTTAAATTGTGGTTAAATACTAAATCTGTGCTACCTATAAATCCAAAGCTATTCGATAAATCATAAAGTAACTTAATCACAAAAGCCATAACTTTTGATTGGAAAGAGATATTGGGTTAATTTTTTCATATTTTTCATTAATTTTTTTTTTGGAGACATGACTTTGTTTGTAAAAATTTTTTGGAATTAATAATTTCCGCCAAAAAAGTCAAAGGGGGTACCTTGCTGTTTTGATGACGAAAACAGTCAGAAGAATTTTTGCAAATAAATGCTAATTAATATGAAAGGTAGTCAAAAATTAAATTTTTACCTGGTCTTATTTTTACAACAAAAACAATTTTTGGGACTATTTTGAATCTTTTTTGAAAAAAAAAAATATATAAAAAATAGTATTCCCCGGCAGACCTTATTCTGCCACAGACCGCCTTACTGCCATATACGAATTTTAATGGTAATCGAAAAAAAATTGTATATATTCTCCATTCAGAACAAGAACAAAAATAAGAACAAAAATAAGCGTCGCAAAGCATCTTTGAATAACAATACTCCAGTTTCTTCTTCGTCACCCACTAATATTTCTCCTTTGACTAATAGTCCAGTTTTACCTCCTATTGAATCCACAAATCATTTAAATTTAAGGGCAGTGTCAAGGAGGAAAAATTTATTTATTTCACGTCTTCAGCCTGACACAACTGTTGAAAACGTATTGACGTTTATCAAACATAACAACTTGTTGAGTCAAAACGACTTTTTTTCATGTAAAAAAATAGGGAATAAACCTTCCCACGCTTCCTTCATTCTCACAGTTCCAGCTGAAGAGTTTGCAAATGTTTTAAATTCTAATTTGTGGACCGATAATATATTCGTTTCAGAGTTTCTGCCTAAGAATAAGTCTAGAAGGACGACTCAACCTGTTCGTCAAACTCAAAAAAACTGAATAGGCTATCCCTTTACTATCAAAATGTAAGGGGATTACGCTCTAAGACGCGAGACATATTTTTAATGTCTCAAAATTTGTCTGAAGATATTATCGCATTGACTGAAACGTGGTTAAATGGAAGCATTACTGACTTGGAATTGTTTGATAATAGCTTTGAAGTATATAGAAAAGACAGATACGCTGGCAATACTTCTGCTGTCGGTGGTGGTGTCTTATTAGCTGTTAGGAACTCCTTCGTTAGTTCCATTATCGATATTCCCTGCTCTTCTAATATCGAACTTATATGCATTAAGATTGTACATTGTAATTCTTATGTATATGTAGTTAATGCTTATGTTCCTCCAAAGAGCAGTGTGGAAGTTTATGCAAGCCTTGCGGATTGCATAGAATACGTTATAAATATTCTTGACGTTAGTGACGACATTTTATTGTTGGGTGATTTTAATCTGCCTGACTTGAAATGGGAATCTTCAGACGATGATACATATTTTTGTGCATCTAATTCGAAGACACGCCAAGAGCATATATTTGTTGATAATATATGTTCTGACTTACAACAAGTAAGTTGTATTTATAATAGTCGTGAAAGACTTCTTGACCTGGTCTTAACTACAGACTGTAACAACGTGATTGTTAAGAGGGCCCTTCATGCTCTAACTTCTGTTGATGAGTACCATCCACCACTGAGCATATGGTACAAGTCCGACAGGGAATATATGGTGAATTCCAATTCAATAGATAAAGTTTATGAATTCAATTTCAAAAAAGCTGACTTTCTGAGGTTGAATCATTTACTTCATAATAAACTTAATGTAATTTTAGAATATTTTAATGGTAATAATCTTGAAGATTCAATTAATTTTTTTTATATGGAAATCTTTACTATGTTTTCTGAGTCCGTGCCGTATAGCCTAAATTTTGCAAAAAATTGTGCTTACCCTTGGTACACAAGGGAATTAAAGACTCTTCGCAACAACAGGAATAGGGCATGGAAGAAATATGTCTGTAGCTTAGACTTAAATGACCTAGAAACCTACAAGCGTTTGTTTCTGGATTTTGAAAGTTGCTCAGCTACCTTATATCAAAATTATTTAGACAATATTAAGCTGAGAATATTGTCTGATCCAAAGAAATTCTGGGGTTTCATAAACACCAAAAAAAAATCTGATGGATTCCCTTCATCATTTAAGACGTCTGACGGATTTACTGACGATCCCGTTATAATTTGTGGCCTATTTGCCACTCTCTTTAAAGAGTCATTCTGTTCAGACTCTTTTAGTCCTGATGAAGTTTATTTTGAATATATGAACTCTACACCCAGGGTTTCGTTGGGCCCTATATCTTTTAACTCAGAGGATATTTTAAAGTATATTGGATCGATCGAAGAAGATTTCAATGCTGGACCTGACGGAATTCCTGCCGCAGTGTTAACGCAATGTGGTTCCGTTCTAAGCCAACCACTCTCAATATTATTCAATAAATCAATTAGGGAATGTAATTTTCCACTTTTTTGGAAAAAATCTTTTATAAGTCCTATTTATAAAAAAGGTTGTAGGAATGATGTAAACAACTATAGGCCTATCGCTAAACTCTCATCGATTCCAAAACTTTTCGAGCGGCTCGTGTATGATCGTGTGAAGATTCATTGTGCGAGGGTCATAACAACTCGTCAGCATGGATTTGTTACTGGCAGATCCACTGTGTCTAATCTCCTCGATTTTACAACATTCTGCTTAAATTCAGTTTATTCAGGTAACCAGGTCGATTGTATTTACACTGATTTTAGTAAAGCATTTGATAAACTACCACACAAATTAATTGTATTTAAACTAAAGTTAATGGGTTTTCCACAATTTTTTGTAAGCTGGATTCAATCGTATCTGACAGAGCGATCTTATCAAATACGATTTCGAGGTGTGTTGTCTGGTGAATTTATTGCTGCATCAGGTGTTCCTCAAGGTAGCCACCTTGGTCCACTTCTGTTTATTTTAGCCATTAATGATGTAACCCACATCATCAAATACTCTCATCTGCTCATTTATGCAGATGATATGAAAATATACAGAACAGTAGATTCTAAAGACAATTCAGTTCTACTCCAGTCTGATTTAAAATCCTTTGAAGTTTGGTGTTCTAAAAATAATATGTTTCTTAATCCAGATAAATGCCAAACTATGACCTTTTCGCGAAAAAGGAATAATTTAATTTTTGATTATAAGATAAAAGATACAGCTTTAAATCGTGTAGATTCTGTCAAAGATCTTGGTATATGCATGGATTCTAAGCTATCGTTTAGCGTTCATATTGATAGCATTTGTAAAAAAGCGTCTTCTATGCTCGGTTTTATAAAACGCTGGGCCAAAGAATTTAATAGTATGATAACAACTACAACGCTGTATTATTCAATTGTCCGTCCTCACTTGGAGTATGCAAGTCAAGTTTGGTCGCCAAGTTACAATGTACATGTTGAACGAATAGAAAGAATTCAAAAACGTTTTGTTCGGTTTGCTCTAAGGGGCTTAAGCGGAACTGACACTTTTAATCTTCCTCCTTATGAGGATCGTTTAAAACTATTAAAAATGCAATCTTTAAATGAGAGAAGGAAGTCTGCTGATATCGTCTACTTACACCAACTCATAACTGGTGGGTTCGATTCACCAGAACTCCTAACTCTTATAAATTTTAACACTAACCGTAGAAGCAGTAGAAACGCTAACAATTTAATTTACTTACCTTTTAGTAGCACAAATTATATGGCTACTGCTCCTTTAAATCGCATGAGTACCTTTGTTAACAACTGTAGCTTTTTTGATGTTAACTTATCGAAAGGTCAACTCAAAAGTAGATTGAAAACTAATGTATGATTAGATCTATATTAACGCATGGTTAGTTGTTATGTCTTGTGTTGTCCCTGAGCCCAACCCATATTATGGTGGGTAAATTTTTCTCACTTTAGATTGTTTTGGACCACTCTTATCGATATCATTAGGGCTATTCACGGTTTGAGCGTACTTTTAACAAATCGTATTTATAGCATTTGTTATTGTTCAAACTGTGAGCACCTCGCCATGTGACCGTCGTATTAAAAAATTGTGCAGCCCTGTGATGTATGTCATTATGCGGCTGTTGACAGATCATAAAAATACGAGGTACAAAAAACACGTCTAAGGGCTGCTTTTATTTCCGCGTGCCTGCGTATTTGCGTTTGTATGCAAAGCAACAGCAAGGCAAAATGCGCTTTCGTAAATTGGCATACGAATAGCGGATCGTACAAATGGCGGACCAGCGTATTCGAACTGTGAATGGCCTTATTGAGATGTTGTAATGTTGTTTGTGCTGGTTCTTAAGATGATCTAATGCGGAGAAAGTGCGAAAAAGCTGTAGTAGCTGAACTCTATTGTTATTGCATGAAAAATTCTTAGTGTAGTTGCTGAAAGTAACCATATGAACTAAATTACAAATCTATATATATAAAATAGGATGTGTGTATGTATGTAACGTATGGACTCCAAAACGGCTGGGCCGATTTTGATGAAATTTTCAGGTAATGTTCATCTTGGTACGGTGGGTAATATAGGCTATATTTGGACCCGATAGGTGGCGCTGGGGTGGACTTATATCGAAAATTTGAATTTATGGACCAATTTAACTGAAATTCAGAATGTATGTTTGTTTGATCATAAGAAAATAATTTGTGTATAAATGGACACGGTAGGTGGCGCTGGGGTGGACTTATTTCGAAAATTCGATGGCGTGAAAAATATATAAATACTTTTAATTTTATTTTATAACGAGGGGAGTAGCGAAGCACACCGGGTTCAGCTAGTTTAAGTATAAAACGACCAAAACTGTCCAATGTATAGCATTTTTAATTATTTGTGGGTGGTAAAAAGTGGTGTGGCAACGTTTTCCCCCCTAAACCATCTCGTACTTAAAACAACTGCCAAAATTTCAGCTTAATTTAGTTTATACATGGCTCACTTTGATTCCTCCGTACTTATCTCCTGAAAAAAAATAAACATTGTTCAACCACGTCCATTTTTAAGTCCACTGGCCGAAAATAGCCATGCAAACTAAATTACCAAATTTTAGTCTTATACGACACAAAACGTCTGAAATAAAGCATTCTATTGGTTTGTGGGCGGTAAAAAGGGCGTGGAAACCAATTTTTAGTACAGTTTCTGACAGTACCCATACAAACTAAGCCAAAACTTTAGCTCAATCGGCCCAACAGTCAATTTTTATGATTTCTAAAAAAAATGGCAGAAGCTAAAGTGCGACCATGCCCATTTTTACAAAAAATGCCGAAAGTAACTATACAAACTAAATTACCGAATTTATTTTATTATAGTTAAGACCAAAACCGTCTTAAGTAAAGAATATTAATTTATTTGTGGGCGGTAAAAAGGGGTGTGGGTGCCCATTTATAGTAGTGTCCGACAGTAACCATATAAACTAAATTTCCAAACTTTAGTCTAATATGATGAAAACCGTCAGAAATATTGCATTTTTATTGATTTGTGGGCGGTAAAAGGGGTGTGGAACCTACTTTTAGTACGATTGCTGACAGTAACCATACAAATAAAATTACCAAATTGAAGTCTTATACGACCCAAACCGTCTAAAATATACCATTTTTATAGGTTTGTGGGCGGCAAAAGAGGGTGTTGCAAATTTTTTTCCCTTAACCATCTCCTACCTGAAATAAATCGACTGCCAAAATTTCAGCTCTGTCTGTAGGCATCACACAGAGAGACAGAATATTTGTATGGGAATATATGGGAAAATCTTAAAAATGCCATATCTTTAAAATGCCGGCACCACTGAGCCGATTTCGTGCATACTTCACGTAAACCATCTACAGACCAGAGAACTGCACAAGTCTACTTGAAGTCTATTTCAAGTGCTTGCTTAAAATACAAGTTCATGCTAGCTTGAGCTTGATAATTTTGAATCAAGTATAGCTTGTAATTGAATATAAATAAGCCCACGACAGCTTGCGACTTGCAAGTATGCTAGCTTACAAGCGAACGGCATGAAGTTTCAAGTAAAGGAAAGCTTGATGACTTCGGCAACAAGCTTGAAAAGCTTGAAATTGAAGGCAAGTATCCAATTAAAGCAAGTATCTAATGCCAGTATTGGGGCTGGCAACAAAAAAATGGTACACCAAAAATAGGTCGCTGAATCCGAATCCGTTCATTTCAAAATTATAAAATTTTGAAAGAATGGGGCTGCCACCTAATAATATGTCTTTTCAAGAGTTTGAAACGTCATTTATCAGTTTAAACTATAAAAAATTAAGGTGGCAGCCCTATCCACCATCTTGAATTTTAAAATTCTGACTTTAGATTAGAAATCAGCGAACCCTTAACACTGAAAAATGACGTTTACAACTCTTGAAAAGACATATTTTTAGGTGGCAGCCCCATTATTTCAAAATTTTATAATTTTGAAATTCTGACAACGGATTCGGATTCAGCGACCCATTTTTGGTGTACCATTTTTTTGTTGCCAGCCCCGAATTCATAAAACTACAAAAAATGAAGGTGGCAACCCTATCCACCATCTTGAATTTTAAAATTATGACTTTAGAATCGAATGATATCGAAGTTTTAGTTCGTAAGTTCAAATCTAAGATAGGCGGGAAAAAATTACTATCGGAAGGGGTTATAAAAGATATTATGCCGTATATGGGTTACTTTTATGCGCAAATCATAAATGAAAGCTTTAGTAGTGGCATAGTTCCAAAAATATGGAAAATTTCAACTATCGTGCCAATCGAGAAGGTAAAAAACACTTTAAAAGCAGAAGAGTTTCGACCAATAAATACGTTGCCCTGCGATGAAAAAATTTTAGAAACTGTTGTAAAAATTCAGCTAGTAAAATATTTAGATACGAATAAGATTCTTATACCTGAACAGTCAGGATTTAGACAAAAACACTCTTGCGAAACTGCACTTAACATGGTTTTAGCTGAATGGAAAGAATATTTGAACAATAAAAATTCAATAATAGCAGTGTTCATCGATCTAAAAAGAGCATTTGAAACGATTGATAGACAAATTCTATTAGATAAATTAACAGCCATGGGTATTCGGGACGTCGAGTTAGCCTGGTTTAACAGTTTTTTAACGAATCGTATGCAATGTACAATTATAGGACAGCAAAGGTCAGAAATATTAGAGGTTAACATAGGCTTGCCACAAGGAACAGTTCTGGCTCCTATTCTATTTAATATATATATTAAGGATATTAAATCAACCTTAAAGTTTAGTTCGATAAAGCTTTTTGCTGATGATGCATTAATTTCTATAAGTGGTAATAATGAACATGACATAATGGAAAAACTTCAATCTGATTTAGATGCCGTTTATTTGTGGCTTTGTGCAAATAAACTCAAAATTAATACTGATAAAACCAAATATATGATTATATCAAGAAAGAAAATCGAAAATTTTGGAAGCTTGGCAATCAATAATAAAACAATTGAAAGCGTCAACAAAATAAAATATTTAGGTATACAAATTGATGATAAATTAAAATTTAATGACCACATTGATTACACAATCAACAAAATTGCAAAAAAATTATGGTTTATAAAAAGAACATGTAAAAATTTAAGTAAAATCTACAAGGCAACAGTGTATAGATCTATACTTGAACCTCACTTTCTATATTGTCCAACAATATTTTATATTATGAAAGACTCTCAAATTGCTAAGCTTCAGAAAATGCAAAATAAAGCAATGCGATTTATATTAAACAAGCCTTACGACACCTCAATAAATGAAATGCTGCAAAGTTTAAATTGGCTAAGCATTAAACAACAGATATTTTTTCAAGCAATGATGTTTATTTACAAGATAACTAATAGTTTTTTGCCGGATTATTTAAAAACTAATATTAAATTTAACTACGAGGTACACGGAATTAATACTAGAAACAGAAATCATTTTAAATTACCTCTCTATAGAACAGAGTCTGAAAAAAATAGTCTTTTTTATAAAGGGTTGAAATGCTTCAATGAATTACCTGAAAACATAAAAAGCTGTGATATCAATGTGTTTAAAACTAAACTGTATGAGTACACCAAATCGTTACAAATAAGATAGATGTTTGTTCTGCGTTTCAAATAAGATAGATGTTTGTTTTGTGATACATGTTTCAATAAATTACATAGTTCAATAAACTAAATGTTAAATATAAGATAGATGTTGTTTTTCTGTGATACATTTCTGAATATTTTAACTTATTTAAATATTTTTATATATTCACTTAGTTATAAGTTTGAAATTTGTTATTGTTTTTTAATGTAAAATTCCTTAAATTGTTATGAATTAGGCTCATGAAAGCCGTAATAATAATAATAAAATCAGCGACCCCTTAACACTGATAAATGATGTTTAAAACTTTTAAAAATACATATTATTAGGTGGCAGTACTGTGGTAAAAATTTAGGTGGCAACCCTAACCTCCATCTTAAATTTTAAAACTGTGACAATATATTCGAAATCAAATCCGTAAAAATAAAAAAAATCTAGGTGGCAACTCTATCCGCCATCTTAAATTTTAAAGTTTGACAGCATCTTCGAAATCATTTACCCTAAAACTTCCAACCACGGAGTCCACAGAATCCTTAAAAGTCCTATAACGGTTAAGCTCTCTCTAAAGAAGCTCACTAAATTTTTTGGATACTTGCTTTAATTCAATAATTTGGATACTTGCGAGCTCACAAGCTTTTGCCGATCGTTTTAAGCTTTTCAACTTTCTGACCGACAAAGTAAGCCGAAACAAGTCAAGCCAACGAGCAAGCATGAATATGGCTTGTATCTGTTTGGTATTTTTGCAAGCTGCCTAAAGGTTGCTTTTTCAAGATTGGATACATACTTGAATTCAATTACTTGAAAAGGCTTGAACTTCAAGTAGGCTTGTGCAGTTCTCTGCTACAGACTAACCCAACGTTTTGGTTGAAATCGATCGACCTGTTTTGTTGTTAGCGGTGACATCAAAATGTACACTTCTTTTTATATATAAAGATTAATTAATTAATTACGTAAATTAATTTATGCATAAATTGCTTAAATTAATAAGATTAAAATGTTTCTCTTATATAATATCATTAAATAATACGTTTTTAATAAGTTTTAGTTTTTTGGTCACGGAAGATTTTTTTGTGGAAATGCTCATATACACCGAATATCATTATGAAACATGCCCAACTCCGAAATTATAATAGTTTCTGAAAATCGGGCGAAGTTATAGATCGACCACGCCCATTTTTTGCTGAGTTCAAGAGAAACCATACGAAATTAATTGCAAAATTTTAGTCCAATGCAGCAAAATTCATCTAAAATATAGCATTTGAATTGATTTGTGGGTGGTTATAGGGGGTGTGGCATCTTTTGTTTGTTTTTATTATTTGAGATATAAATCTTGATTACAGATATTGTAAATTTGGTGTCCTAAGGTGTTACCGGTTCTGAGATCTTAAAAGACACAGCACAACTGATTTTGTGTGTAAAGAAGGGACGGTAAAAGTAGGCAACTCAGGAATTATAATTACTTCTGTAAAGTGGGCGTAATTATAGTTCTACCACGCCCATTTTTTGTTGAGTTTACAAGAGTAATCATATGAACTAAATTACAAAATTTTAGTCCAATACAAACAAATTCATCTGAAATATAGCGTTTTTATTGATTTGAGGGCGGAAATAGGGGGTGTGACAATTTTCATTTATTTATTATTTGAGATATGGGCTTTGGCAGCAAATGTTGTTAATTTGCTGCCTTCAGGTGTTACCGCTCCTGCGATCTTAACGGACACCAACCCACACGAACGATTTGTATGGGAGTATCTGGGAACAGATGGGAACGGAACCACTTTCGAACCACACCGATTTCATGCAAACTGCACATAAACCATTTACAGACCATCCCGAACGTACCCTGAAATTTTCGTTTAAAGCGGTCGACCCTTTTTTGCAGTTAGTGGTTACATCAAAATGTACACATTTTTTTATATATAAGACTTGTATTCCCCGGTAGACGTTGTTCTGCCCCAGACTGCCTTACTGCCATATACGAAAATGTCAAGAAATGCCAAAAATATTCACCATTTTCAGTATAACTGCCGAAAGTAACCATATGAATTAAATGACCAAATTTTAGTCCAATCCAAAATGGACAATGGACAAAAAATTTAGTCCAAAAAAAAGATCAAAACTGTTTAAAATATAGAATTTTTTTTTGTTTTGTAGGCGGTAAAAAGGGGTGCGGCAAAATTGTTTCCCTTAAACCATCTCCTACTCGAAACAAATCGACTGCCAAAATTTCAGCTCAATTAAGCTTAAGCCTGGTGCACTTTGCTTCACTCTAAGCTGACCCCCTGAAAAGTGAGTTTAACTAAAGTGAGACAGGCCCATTTTTAGTGCACTTGCCGAGAGTAACCAAATGAACTAAATTACAAAATTTTTGTCTAATACGACCCAAACCGTTGATATAAAACATTTTCATTGGTTTGTGGGCGGTAAAAAGGGGGCGTGGAAACCAATTTTTAGAACAGTTGCTGACAGTAACCATACAAACTAAGCCAAAATTTTAACTCAATCGACCCAGTAGTCAATTTTAATGATTTATCAAAAACTGGATGTGGCTATATAGCGATAATGCCCATTTTTAGGTTAGTTTCCGAAAGTAACCATACAAACTTAAGTATCAAATGTTACTCTTAAATACTCTTAAATACGTCCAAAAATGCTTGAAATATAGCATTTTCACTGATTTATGGGCAGAAAAAGGGGGCGTGGAAACCAATTTTTCGTACAGTTGCTGACAGTAAACTAAATTACCAAATTTAAGTCTTATACGACCAAAACCGTAATAAATTAAACATTTTCATTGGTTTATGGGCTGTAAAAAGGGGCGTGGACACACACTTTTAGTGCAGTTACCGACAGTACCCATACAAACTAAACTTTTTGAACAATTACCGACAGTAGTCATCTGAAAAAATTTACAAAATCTAAGTTTTTTTACGATCAAAACCGTCTGATATATCTGTGGTCACAAGGAATAATGACTTAACTCAAAGAACGAAAAAAACGATATTTTAATTGCACGAACTACGACCCATTTTTTGAAATATATGAATCGTTACAATCAAAATATGTGCAGACATAAGCGATGATCAACTCTGGGTAAAAAATGGATATCTGCATACTTCCAAAAATTGGCAATAAAGCAAATTCTATATCGCTTTTTTACGATATTTTGAGTTTAGTCATTATTCCTTGTGACCACAGATATATCCTTTTTTTTTGGTTTGTGGTCGATAGCGCAAATTTGGCTTGTATGGGAGGTACCACGCCCCCTAGTGCAATCGTTACCAAACCTCACAGGAACACTCTCAAGATGTAGCTTTAGTTTCTCTGAACATTTCATAGCCACATACCCACATACCCACATACATACATCCATTTTTATATATATAGATTAATTTACTTTTTTTAGTTTCAAGTAATAAATAATAAAAAATTGTATTAAAACGCGTTGAATTATTTACTTCTTAAAGTTTTCAATCCCGTTTCATTGGGAAAAGCTTCCGGGGTTATACTCCCTAATGCATAGGTATATAATTTTATTGATTCTGGAAACGAGCCGGCGTAGATTGCAAAACATTCATAGAAAAAAAAAAGGAAACATGTCTTTACGTTGGGTTGGATGGAGTTGCAACTTAATTTTCAGAAAAATGTAAATAAACAAGCAAGTATACTGTACTTCATCGCGGTCAGCATCTTAGATAACTCTTAAACATTGCAAATGTTCAACGTAATAACGGTCGCGATGCTCACTGAGCACCTAAAGCTAGAAGCTGACTGAAACTGTGTGAGCTATGCTTGCTTTTTATATAATTTTAAAATGTGTGAAAATAAATATTTTACCAAAATAATCTGAGTAAACTATGAAAAAAAAAACATTAAAAATGTTAGTGATGTTGAATGCTTTCGATGCTTTTTAAAATAAAACACATAAACAGAATTTTTGCGCGGCGATAAAGACATCATTAGTTCAATTTAGTATTGTTTCTAGATACTTAAAATTACTAAGACTTTTCCAAGTTGGTGCGGATTTTTTATTTTAGAAGGATTTTTCGAATTTTCATTTTGAAAAATATGTTCTCAGTTATGATCCTATAATTCCAAAACTTTTGATTTATGTTACAAATTTTAAACATATTTAAAAATCAGACTTTTTTACCTTTTATTTAAGTCATAATTTAATTCTAAATACTACATTTGTGAAAGAGTTAAAAAATATCTTTTTTTTTTCATTTGCCCACTTTAAAGTAAACAAAAATATAACTTTGCTGTAAATCTCAAGCTCCATTAGCGCATTAGTGAGAGCTTTTGCTTCGACGTTATTAAAGGCCTCTTCTATATCAATAAAAGCTATCATCGTAAATTCGTTCTGATGGATTGATTTTTTAATGCTGGAAACTATGGAGTGAAGAGCTGTTTTCATGGATTTGCCTTTGGTGTAAGCATGTTGTGCTATTGATAATGACTTTTTTTCTAATTTAAATCTTAAGTGAATATAGATTAATCTCTCGAGGACTTTTAGAAGAAAAGATGAGAGACTAATTGGTCGAAGGTCTTTTTGGTTAACGTGTGAGCTTTTGCCTGCCTTAGGTTTAGAGATAATCTTCACATTACGCCAACATCTGGGAATTACGCCAAGGTGGACAAAAAGGAACAAAAAAGTTTTCAAAAATGCTTTTTTCACATATATTATATAAATATCTCCCACTATTACGATAATGATCAAAAAGAGAAAAAATAAAAACAAACTCCGTTATAACAGTACTTTAATTAAAAAGAATTTTTCACTTAAAATTTTTGATGATTTTCACATTGTTTAAAGTGTCTTTTTAGTTTATTTTATTGTATGTACATTTTAAAAAGTTAAAAACTATTTTGGGCTATATTGCAACAAATTGACATAAAAAGTTTACCTTTAAACATTTTATTTTAAATACGAGCAGCATAAAACATGTGAGTATATTTTGGAGATATTTTCTCTGAAAAATAGAGGCAGAAAGCGATCTCAGCTGCATGTAAATATGATGATAATTTTATTGTCTTTTTGATCAAACAAAAAGTGATATGCCTGTTTTTGCAAATTGGTTTTTTTACGATTGCCTAAAAATTGGACGAAAATGGTTTTTAGAGTGCATTCTGTACATTGATTTCTGACTATCAACCAAGTCATGGCAGGCACGAGGCCAACAAAAGAAGGAAAGTGTTGCTCAAAAAAAGAATTTTGCTAACTTCAGGGAATCGGCCATGCAAAGTTTAAAACTTAATAGTTTTTTACGATAATTTGAGTTAAGCTGTTATGACTTGTGACTACAGAAATACGTTTCAATATTACTTTTATTAAATAGTATACAATTTGGGATATATACATTTATAGAAATAATTTTGTCCACTGAAACTGTTAAAATTTCACACTTTACAGTGTCAAAATTAAATGCACCATTTAATTATCTTTTCTTAACGTAACTCCATCTGTCTTACTAAGCCATCAAATGCCATCAGTTGAGCAAAAAATGGTGTAATTTTCTCTCATTCGATGCGCACTAGTTATTGAGTCGATACTTTTCAAAGTCGGCTTAGTCACACATTAAGAGCTTTGGAAATTAATGTTTTTACATTTCTGCAAATTCGCTACATTCCTTTGTTGAAAAATTGTTAAATTAGTTTTAGCATATCGGTGTAAAACATAACATGGAAAATTCACAAAAGGAAATTATTGTGTTCTTGAAATACCTCAGATTAAATATTGAACTTAGGCGAGTATGATATGTAGATTCAAACTTAGTAATTTTGGAAAAAATTTTTGAAAAAAGCTAGAAAAGGGCGGAAAGGATTCCAGTGATTTGACTTATCAAATTTTAAATCTGGTGTATTCCTCCAAGAGTTTCCAAAAATATTTTTTAGTGCTTCAGCAACAAAAAAGCATATGAAAATCAGTTAAGTTCTTGTGTGCTTGAGTGTATATTCAAAATTTACCAATAAAAGCGCAAAGTTTAAGTTTTCTTAGATTTATTATACCACTCTATAATACTTACATTTACACTTTTCTAACCATACTTACATTAAAACGTTAAATTTTATTCGTGCCATTTATCACGAAATAACCACGAAAAATCTGAAGAACTTAGTTTTTTAAACGTTAAATTTTATTCGTGCTATTTATCACGAAATAACCACGAAAAATTTGAAGAACTTAGTTTTTTAACGTTAGAACTTAGTTTTTTAACGTTTTTTAACGTAGTTTTTTAAACGTTAAATTTTGTTCGTGCCATTTATCACGAAATAACCACAAAAAATCTGAAGAACTTAGTTTTTTCAAAATCTTACCAGAAAATAAAGCCAAATCATTGGCTGAAAAGGACTTAGGCATTTTAAATTTGTACGCTTATAGGGACTTAGGAAATTTTGAAAAACGGTAACTTTTCTCTCTTGTTTTTTTACCAAATAAAGAACAATAACGATAATTTTTCAATAACACTGTGCGCTTTTTTTTATCTTTTTTCTCTGTATTTGATAATTTAAACGTTTTCACTTAATTTTGGTGCAAGGAAATTTTGGTGACATTTGCTTTACCACTTTACCGAACATTTTAGAACAACATTTTTTTTAAGATATATCAAAAATTAAATATGCACTCATTTTCATGTTGATAACTCTTGAACCATTAGGATTTTCATTTTGGTTTCTGCGGCAAAGTTTCTTTCAATAATTTTGGCCAACAACTTTGCTGAATAATTGAATATGAAAAAATCGCTTCCAGTGGGTCTTATTGAGTGTTTCTTTCGAAGCGTTGAAAGCGTTGAAAGCGTTGAAAGCGTTGAAAGCGTTGAAAGCGTTGAAAGCGTTGAAAGCTTTGAAAGCGTTGAAAGCGTTGAAAGCGTTGAAAGCGTTGAAAGCGTTGAAAGCGTTGAAAGCGTTGAAAGCGTTGAAAGCGTTGAAAGCGTTGAAAGCGTTGAAAGCGTTGAAAGCGTTGAAAGCGTTGAAAGCGTTGAAAGCGTTGAAAGCGTTGAAAGCGTTGAAAGCGTTGAAAGCGTTCAAGACATATGTCGCTTATTAAATGCTTAAAGACAATTTCAAATATTTTTTTTTTTATATTCAACAAAGTTGTTGGTAAGAATAATAAAAATAAGTTTTCTGAAAAAACCGAAATGGAAATCCTAATGGTTCAAGAGTTCTCAACATGCAAATGAGTGCATATCTGGACAAATTAAAAAAAAAAAATTTGCACTAAAGTCTTCGGTAAAGTGGCAAAATGGATGTTACCACGAGATTCCTCATATTTAAATTAAGTGAAAAACTTTGAAATTGTTAAATACAGATTTTCGTGCCGCACAGTGTAATATTAATTTTTTAATCATCTGGCCTTTCAGCAAAAAAGCAAAAAATTTATACGTGTTGCGTCTAGAACAACCTAGCTGGACAAAATTATTTTTTTATGTTTTTGTACTTAAGGGGTAAAAACAAAAAAAAAATTATTATTTAAGAAAGCAGGTCGGATATGCACCGTCCACTAGCTCGCATACCTTTTACCTCCCCCTATTATATCCACAAATTTTGATTTCTACAAATCAATACAAATGCTGTATTTCAAACGGAGTTGGTTGTATTGTACTTAAATTTCGTAATTTAGTTTAAATGGTTACTGTAAGAAAATGAACAAAAATGGGCGTTTCAATCTTTATACGCACAATTTTTCAGGAATTAATAAAAATAAATGAACTACTTTATGCAGGTTGTAGATTTTTTTGAGTAAGAGATGGTTTTAAAAATATGTTGCCACACCCCTTTCATCGCACATAAGTTAATAAAAATGCAAAAAAAAAAAGCGTTTAAAGTTTTAAGTATAGTGCGCTACCTGCTTTGGTCTGCTCGGAGGATCATAACCTTTGAACCATTACAAATTTTGATTTACCATTAAAGTATAATATTCTACATAGTTATACAATAGTTATCCAAAATGTATAATAATTTTGGCCTAACTTATTAGACTAGACCTTAAGCCATTCTTCAAAAAACTCAACTTAAATTCATCATGTTTTATTATTTTTTTACATTATTTATCATATAAAATTCAACAATTTTAAAACAGAAAAATTCAAAAACATATATTTGCTTTAAATTTTAGCCAAAGATAAAAAGCTCCAATCTTCAACTATGTATTCCATTTTAATTTTTTTTATAAAATATGTGCTGTGATTACTTCACTTAACACGTGCTAACATCGAATGTCAAATGCATTCAGCAGTCACAAACAAGTTTTTGCTTTTGTGCTTAATTCCTCAAAAGCAACGGGTCTTGCAAAAATTACATAGGTCTTTTAAGTATTCAGTTAAATCAATTTTGTCCAACTAGCTTGTTCTAGACGAAACACTGTGCGATGGACTTAGGCGACTTTGAGAAGTATCGACTCAATTGTTTGATGACTGACTTTCTTACAAAAGCCGACTGCAAACTTTTTTATGTGTCTTTTCCGGTGAACTTAAAATAAATATAGCCCAAACAATCATTGTGTATGAATCCAATTAATTGATCCTTTACTCGTCTGACCCTCTTCATAAAATCTACCTTTGCCGTTGCTACCGGTTGGGGATCGCCAGTTAAAACGTTTGCCAGATTTTTCGATTCTAAGTGATTTCATTGCCAGAATTGCCAATCATCGAAACCGCTGTCATTAAACTGCGGTATTCCGGTCAAAGAATATTTAATGTTGCCCATAACCATATTTGTAGTCTTCGGTTGCAAAAGCAACAATTTTAGCTTTGTGTGAACATAATCTAGTTTGGAATGAGAAAACTGTATAAAAAAAGCAATTTTCTCAAAACATTGAACTACCCATCTGCTGCTTTTCAATACATTTCTTATATATAGGGTTAAAATTGTGCTCTTTCTAATACTATTATCTACTGGTTTTGCATAGTTCCACTGTCGATGTTGTAGTTGTTGGCACTATGACGCAGGCGTTACCAATCACCCAGTGGTAAATTGTTTCTTAAATACAATGTAGCTACGCGGCCTCCGAAGTTTGCTTACAATTCTCAATTACATTTGCTTGGACATGGCTGCTAAAGCACTGATGACATCTACATTACACAGTAAGTGACAATGTGATGAGGTATGCACAAGATAAGATAGAACAAAACATTACACAAAAATTGGAGAGAATATAAATAAATTGAACGAAAATCCTCTTTACCCCAAAAACACAACGAAAACGAAAGAGAAAACACCGAGAAGAAGCAAACAAAAGCAAATGATGCCACAAATTATTTCCACAATAATTTTTACAATTTAATAAACTTGTAATACTTTATTTTATACATAAAAGTTTGTTTTGGTTTAAACATAAAGATTAAAAGTTTTCACAAACACACTTTACTGCAAAACTTTCTGTTAGACAACACGATGTTGCTTCACGGACGAATAAAGTCAAACTGTTGTTTTGACAATGAAAAGAAAATTATGTGAGCACAAACAAGATTTCGTTTCCGCTTACAGTTCTGTATTACAATGTCATCACCGACAAATTTTTACAAATGGGCACTAACCCCAGACTGCGCTACATTTGCTGTAGTTACTAATTCCACAAATTTTTCAATTACCATTCCTTTTCCAATTGATTCGTTTGGAAGACTAGAGCAGAGAAGAGAAGAGAAGAGATTAGAGAACAAACCAACAATAAACATTCTAAACAACAAACAAACACATGTACAAAATCACTTTAGTTTCTCTACCACCACCAAGAGTTGTCTTAGTAGAACCTTTTAATGACAACTCAATGCAAACATAAACATCATCATCATCATCATAATCGTGGAAGAAACGCTTTTCTGTGTACATAAGAGGTTGGGAAGGTATTTGGCAAGGAGTAAAACTAAAGTTTTTTTCAGAAATATATGGAGATCCTTGTATTTGTTTGAATTGAATGTTTTGGCAAAATCTTATTTGGCAGATTTTAATGTTATTTCAAGCTGCTGTTAGAACGGCATGTGTTGTTCTTGTTGTTATATTTATTATTGCCGCTGTCGCTGTGTCGCTGCTTGGTGCTCGTTGATTTCATTTTGAGATGGTGACGTTGGAATCTTTAATCGTACAGAGAACATAAAAAATGTTCAACATTTCTTCAGTTAACGTCATTCATCTTCACACACACACACGTCTCATACACGCACACACGCAAGCACCATAAAACATTTAAACTCACACAAGCAAATGAGCGTTACGTCTACACACCAACAGTCAGAGCGCGAGTCTTCAGCCATATTTATTGCGTGATTTGAATAAATTTGCAAATATCATACATTTTGATACATTATTTTGCCATATATTAAAGTCTATTTCTTGAAGTTTTGCGTTTTCTCTTGCTTATTTGGGCTATTACTTAAATTTTAATTTAATAACGTTTCGCATTGTTGAAGTTATTCAATTTACGGAGAGAAATAATAATATTTTGCTTGATTTAAGCAAATTTAAAATTAAGCTTCTTACTTACTTACTTACTTACTTAAAATTAAGCTTCATCAAGCATTAAAAACTAAAATGAAGGAAAAAAATGTATAATGAACATTTATTTCTAAAATTGAGAAAAATATCTTTAGTTTTAACCAATATAAAAAATGAGCAAGAACAACAAATTTATCACTAAAAATATCAAAAGAATAATTTTTATAAAACAAAAAAATTTATTTTTAAAAAAAATTTGTTTTTATAAAACAAAAAGTTGGAAGAAGGCGACAACATAAGCAAATTTGTTTTTTAATAATTTTTATTCAGAAGATGAAATGCTTTAAATGAAAAAAACAAGAATTTTTCTTTATTACTGTATAAAAAGGAATTCTACGTCTATACTTACGATACTATCGAAACTGTGTCTTATTTTTATGCAACATTTGAAAAACATATCACCATTAAAAAAAGAAATCGAAAAGGAAATTAATGAAATTATTTAAAGAATAACTTAAATGATTGTGTTTCCAGATTGTTAAAGTCTCAGAAGAAGAACAAAAAAAAAAAAAAGCTGACTGCGGATTTGCACAAAAAAAGCGCAAGTTTTCTAGACGATTTGGTCGCACGTACTTTTTAGGATTGTGCAAAAGGTTTTCCAAACGATTTTTGAGAGCTCATTGGCAAAAGTGGAAAAATGCACAGGTAAACGAGGGCTTTGCGCGTTGAGATGAATACCCTTAATATATTTTGTGTTTTCATTTTCTGTGCAGACATAGAGATTGTCTGGTTTGCCGACTCTAGAACACACAACATATAATTGGCCATGTGAGAAGCAATTCGTGCTTAAATCTAAGCTGCAAATTTCTAAAATGTGACCTTGAGCCTTGTTGATCGTAATTCGGACACGCTGATCGAATTGAAAATTGCAATCTCCTTAGTTGGAATGACACACACATTGGAATCATAGAAATGCGTGGAGTGAGGACATCTTCACTTTTGAAAGGTCCTGTCAATATTGTTGCTTCTACAACGTTTATCATTTATTTTTTTACTGCAAGCCGCGCTCTGTTGCAAAGCTTTGGTTAGTTGATATTTCTCAACATCATAACTGATACGCCCATTTTCAATTCCAGTACTTACGGTGGCATCCCTGGCAGATCAAGTTAATTTTTAAATTCTATTGGATAATGAACCTCTTCATCTGCTTTTACAACAGTATCGTCGGAGTGGTATGCGTCTGCCTTGCTTTGGATGTTATCGGATGGATGTCTTTGTTCGTTGTGGCAAGAATAGCTCGTTTACTCAGCCAATCGAGATTTTTATGACTGGATTGAATATTGGGAAATACGGGATTTCAACAAATTCTTCAGGTGACGCTTATTAAGTGCAGAAGTAATGAGGCAATGAAATTTATCCAGAGGTTAGATCAACCGGCATCTTTCCATTCCCAACAGCCAGCAATTGATTTGAGAATAGCTCAGCTGATCGATCGTGCTGGTTAATTTGTGGTTAATTTCAATGTCTAAACGTGTCGCCACAAAGAAGAGTATTTCAGGCAAGTATTTATTTCGTCCGCTGGTGTTGATCGAGAAATTACATGTAATGTTTCCTGAAATTTCCTGAAATTTCCTGAAATCTTTGATATTTATGCGTTCCCAAATGGTCTAATGGTCTGATGTTTCCTCACAATTATTGCAATGATCTATCAAGAATCTCGATCTAATTTTTGTGTGCCATTGTGCATTCAACCCAAGCAATTGTTTTTAAATTCTGCAATACTTTTCCCAATGCCGAAAGCATTGCTTCATTGGATTGCATGTTCAATGGCAATTTCAAAGTGGAATTAGCAGTTCAATGGTAGCAATACCGTAGCTATTCCGGACGACGCAAGAGCTAAGGCTATGCCATTTTGGGATCCAATTCCTGCCAGAATTAAATTGATTAGAAACGTTTTGCCAGATCCTCCTATCGCATCTAAGAAAAAAATTTCTCCAATTCCAATATTGACAGTTTTGCATTATTTGATCGTAAGACACTTTTTGCTCAAGCGTTAGCTTAGGAATATTCTTTTTCACATTCGATAAAAGCTCAACTTTGCTGTAATTTTTTTTACGACGCAATTCGTCGTTGCTGAACACGAAAATCGCAAAAAAAATCGTTGGATTGTTGCGTGGATTGCAAGATTTGATATTATTTTATCTAAAGTTAATTTTACGTTAAATTATTATATATTTTTGCCATACGGGTATTTCAGAAATTATTTCTGCTCCTTTTTTGTCGTTTATAATTTTCAGAATTTTTTGTCTTATGAGAAACCATATACAATCGCCCATCACGATTACGTCCCAGAACGTTAAAATAACCGTATGCCATATATGTATAAAAATTTGACTTAAAATTAGCTTTAGATAAAATAATACTAAATTAATCTTAATAAGTAGGTATGATTCTTCAACAGTAGCGAAAATTTGCATTAAATGGCAAACTGTGCATTTTTTGGTACTTTAGTTTTTTTTTAAAGGATTTTTTCATTTTATTTTTGAGTTAAATATTTTTTTTTCTATATTTCATTCGATTGCGCTGAAATTACTAAATTAATTTACCAAAACTACTACACCAAAATTGCAAGTAAATTTATTTATGTTTAAATTGATATTTTTTTAACCAAATAAGTCTTTGATAACTCGAGATATGTTAAAATATTTGAAACAATATTCAAAAAATCGGAAAAAAATTTCAAAAAAATATGTATCGAAGTCCTGCCCATAGAAAATTTTTTATTGCAATTTTTGTGTTTAGCAGGCCACAGTTTTTATGGATTTGTGGGCGGGAAAAGAGAGAGTGCCAATATTTTTATATAAAAACACGATCCTATTCAAATACGCTGTAGTGCCAAAATTCTAAAGCAATCAGTGAAGAACTTTCGGAAACTTAAGATCTTGTGCAAACACACATTCACATTTTTATTTATATAGATTTTACAATATTAATGAAAAACACGATTAAACATAACATTTCGAAAGCTTAACAAGTTCTTGTTTAATTTAAAGACACAATGTTTTTAAGATTTTACTTTACTACTTTCAGATAAAAGATACAAAATAATCTTATACATATATCTAGCAGAACATTCTTATTTTTTACAATTTATAACATATTTCAAGCAGATTCTTCTCCATTCTAGGAAAACAAATTTGTCAAATCGCGCAAATTATTCTAGTTTTCAGCAAATTTTTTACTCGGATCAAGCATATTCTGCTCTTATTAAGAAAATTAAGTTTTTAATAACAACCAAAACAATCTAGTATTCAGAAAATTGTTTACTTGAATAAAGCAAATTGTTCTTAACTCAAGGAAAATAAATTTCTCAAATCAAGCAAATTCAATCAATTAAAAAAAAATGTTCCCACTTTAAGCAAATATTAGAATTGAATCTAGAAAAAAAAAACTTGAGTCGTAAGCAAATGTTTCTTGAATTATACATTTTTTTCGGTGTGTATTTTATGTGTTTTGAAATAAAGAGTGTTTTTTATAGAGTAATACAAGTTTAAATCATAAAAGAACATAGTAATGTATTTTAGATACCAATGAAATGGACTTTGTTGGATAGAAAATTTTATGACATTAATGTTTCAATATAATTTCGGCCATGTGGCCGCCACGTCTGGCGCGTACATGGCGCAATCTGGAACGCCAATTTTCAAAAACTTTTCGCAGCATTTGCGGCCGTATCTCGCCGATAACTCTTCGAATATTGATTTACAGGTGATCAATTGTTTTTGGTTTACTGACGTAGACAAGTGACTTTACATAACCCCAAAGAAAATAATCCAATGTAGTGAAATAACACGATTTTTGGGGCCAACTAATTGGGCCATTTGGTGAAATTATTTTTTCGTCAAAAGATTCCTTGAGTAAATTAATTGTAGCGCCCGCTGTGTGGCATGTGGCTCCGTCCTGTTTAAACCACATATCAGCAAGATTAATGCCAGCTAATTGAGGTACGAAAAAACTTTGAATCATGTTGCTATACCGTTCACCATTGACAGTAACATTCTGACCATCATCGTTTTTGAAGACATATGGGCCAATGACTCCGCCAGCCCATAAAGCGCACCAAACAGTAATTTTTTTGTGGTTGTAATGGTGTTTCAACAAAAACTTGTGGATTCTACTCACTCCAAATACTATAATTCTGTTTATTTACGTACCCATTCAACCAAAAATGTGCTTCATTAGAAAATAAAATTTTCCATGGAAATTCAAAATCAATATCAATTTGTGCTTCAGCCCATTCGCCAAATTGGCAGCGCATACGATATTCGTTTGGCTTTAATGTCTGCACAAGTTAAATCTCGAAAGGTTTTAAGCCAAGATCTTTTCGTAAAATCTTCCATAAAGTGGAAGGACACAACCCCAGTTGCTGAGAACGGCGACGAATTGATTGATTAGGATCATCTTCTATGATTTCCTGTACAGCGGCTACAGATTCTTCAGTGCGCACTGTTCGGCGTCTCACGGAATGCACATTATAAGTAACAGTACATACGGTCCGAAAACGATCTATTGTTCTTCGAATTAGCAGCTCTGAAGGACCATTATGTACGCCATAAAATGGACGAAGTGCGCGATAAGTTTGACGAACAGAACCATTATTTTGATTAAAAATTTTCACAATTTGCACACGTTGCTTTAGTGTAAGTCAATCTATGATAAAATGTCAAAGCAAACTAAACAAAAAGCAACTATCAGCTGTTAAATAGATGATCAAATAAAGTAGTGATGCCAACTCAAAGTTGTATCACTTTGTAAAAAACACCCTTTATAATAATAAAAATAATGCTTTAGTTAAGAAACTTACGCCTGAGTGTAAACTGATGACCTATGCTTGATTCAAGCACAGAATGATTGGTTTTTGTTCTACATGTTTAAAATAGTTTTATAAGGATTTCTGAAACAGTGTTTTAAAATATTGAGGAAGAATTATTACAAATGGTTTTTAATTATGTTAGTCCTCATAAAAAAGTTTTAATTGTTTAAGTAAAAGTTTAATTGTAATAAGAGTAAAAGAGAAATCTCTGAATAAATTTTAATAATTTTTGGCTTACATATATGACCACACAAAAATTGTATTAAAATTAAATACTGGCCAAATATTAAAAATTACTTTTAATAAAAATATGTACTGAAATTTAATGAGCAGTTCTTATTTATTTTTAATACTGATTTTGTATTAAAAATTAATTGTATTATTAATCATAGTATCAAGTTAATTCCAAAGAGTATAAAATTTTGTTGAAGTATTTGATTTGTATTAAAGTTTAATTCAAAATTTTATTGAAATATAATACAGCATGTCTTAAAAATTAAATACAATATTCACCATAGTATCGAATTTAGTCCAAGGGTATAAAATAACGTTATAATATTTGAACTGTATTAAAATGTAAGACAAAATAAATTTAAGAATTTTGTAATCAATTGAGAAGTATTAAATTTAATACTTTTTGTATTAAAAATCTTTGTAATACTTTGCTTGTATTAAAATTTATTCCAAGATTTCCAACCTTGTATTGTTCGCTGTAAGCCATTGAATTCACCTTCGCATTGTCCGATCCTTAGACTTTCACCGTATATTCAACTTTTGTGGACTATCTTCAAATACTTGCTTAGTAATTCTTTCCATGTTTATGTCGAAGGCATCTAATTCATTAATCGTTTGTAACTTTTATAACATTCGCGCTAACACATAGCGCGTCGAGCTCATCATTTAGTCGCATGCAATATGTACTATTATCAGGGTGTTCAGAACCGTTGATTTTGTGAGCGCCGAGTATGACGGCCAGTATTTAAATGCTTGTACTTTCTTCAACATATAATTGACCACTTGTATTAAAGGAAACGGTCGCTAGTCCCGCGTTTTACTTAATATTGAAACCTACACTCTTAGAAATAACAGCCTACAATCAAGAAAACCGATCATAAAATTTTTAAAAATATATATTCTAGAAAATAAGCTTTTCTCAATCTTTTACTAAAAACGCACGTTCTTATATTAAGAATTTTTAAAATTAATATAAGAAAAATTAATCGTGATTTAAGATTGAATGGTACTTACTTTTTTTAATTTTTTTTTTTAAAAATGAATCGTGATTTAAGATTGAATGGTACTTACTTTTTTTAATTTTTAGTTTTGAATTTCGAAATTCTTTTACACCAAGGGAAGCAAGAAAAAATACAGGTAATATTGTATAAAAAACGAGTTATATTTTTATTTGGTTAAAAAAAAACAAATAAATAAACATGAACGAAAAGAAACAATCAATATTCATTATATACACTTAGTCTAACACAAGGTTTACCATTTTTTATCTATTCTATTGTATAAAAGGAGACTCCCGTATGTTCGGGACGCAACAACAAAAACAACAAATCAATATAGAGTCAGTCAACACATCAGAATGCGCTACTCTTTCCATCTTCAGAAGGCTTGAGTAATAAAGCTGTGACCAATCTATTGTTTAAGTTTCATAAAATTCGATACCTGTTCGAATATACTCTTCTAAATCATATCTAAATCCAATAGCGTAAAATCCCAGTAGCGGATGGAATATATTCCGAATATATGAAGCATCAAGTACCTTGTAATGACCACTACTTCCGACTATATTACCTTACTATGCATAAAAGGCCTTACATTTAACATTGAATGAGACAGGAGGTAAGTGATCGCCTCCCTTCAGCATTACCTAGAAGTTATGGAGTAACATACTACTTGTATTAAGTTATAAAAATCACTGCATTACTTTTCCTTGTATGCTACATTACAGGTAATGAGGTATGAGTTAATTACTTCTGCTATATGCAGACGCATTACTTTTTGAAAAAAGTAATGCTTCCTTACCTGGTAATTTATTCTGTATTAGTTCTATGGTAGCCACTGGCAAATCCGCTGCTGGGATATTGCTGCTGGAGTGTTTTTAGAAATTTTCGAACGACTACACGCTGATAGAGCGTGAAAACTAGAGAAAATTTACTCATTTTATGACTCTCTGATCAACAGCACGCTAAAATAGCGTGAAAAGTAGAGAAAATATACATATTTTTATAAGGATTTTTACAAACCTTATAGTACCGGGATTTGAAGCCTACCAATCATTGGCGTCGGAAGCGGGGGGGCAAGGGGGGCAGTTGCCCCCCACTTTTTTAGCTAGATAAACAATTTAAAAGGAAAACTTCAAAAGTTATTCAAAATATCAGTTTTTTTACAACGATAATATTTTTGTATTATATATTTTCCTCTTCTTTCTCTCTTTTTCATAAGCATGCTTGCGGATAACCATTTTCTTTCTCTGTGTTTGCAAAAAGATAGAACAAAATGAGTTTCTACTGCAAACCCACCACTTCAGTTTAAAAGCACCCTTAAGTAGCTTAATGCTTCTTAATTTTGCAACTCTGGTAAGAAAAAATTTGACATGTTCTTAGGGGCTTTCCATATTGGACGACATGTTGTACGAAAAGTTAGATGGAAAACTAATGGGACTATTTGATTGAGCGTTGGAACGATCCAACTTGTAAAGCAACATCATTAATTGCAAGCTCTCAAGCAGAACACATCCGGCTAATAGCTAAGCAACTTTTAGATGCCCTAACAATTGAGCAGTAATTTTACATAGTTGTACAATATTGTACAATCGGCAGAAAACACCAAAAATTTCCACTATCGTTTTAGCTTACGCATGGTACTACATGTTGTACAATCTGCCATGTTGGTCCAATGTTTTGGACCATGCGAAAGCCCCTACTGTGAATTAGCTGATGAAAATCCACCTCGACGCTTTGAACAAACATCAAATCCGGTTCCTTCAGTACAGTTGCCATTATATGATCGGATACGAAAAGATTATTTCGAAATTTTAGATCTTCTCTCAAATGAGATAACGGCTAGATTCGATCAAACAGGTTGAGATTTTACTTTTTTTTTATTTTTGCAAGTTTACACCAGCTTCACTCAACCGACTCATTTTGATTTAACATTTGGTGAGTCGGTTCAGTGAAGCTAGTGTTAACTGGCACTTTGTAAATCTTATTGTACATTTAAACAGATCTTGACACTCTGGAATCGTTGGAAAATATTGTAATCGAAGCCTTCAACGGAAAAGTGCCTTCTGAACAAAATCTAAAAACAAAAGTTGATCTTTATGCAGATGACTTTTTTGCAGATGAAATTGCTGAAGCAATTGCCTGGCCAAACACCTTGAAATTGTAGTGGCATTGTATCCCAATTTGCGAAAAATTCGGTTACTGTAAAAAAACTATTAAATGAAGTTGAAAAACTTATTGCTTTGCTTGTGACTGTGCCTGCATCAGCAGCTTCATCTGAGCGTTCTTTTAGTGTACTAAGACGACTTAAACGACTCACTCATGCGGCACTTATACACATTCACAAAGATAAAACGTAAGAATTGAATTCGATGGAGGTGGTGAAAGAGTTTGTTTCTCGCAAGGACAGAAAGAAACATTTTGGAATAATTTAAATTGATATAACTTTTTGTACCTTATTGCATTCAAGCCATGTAAAGATATACCTAGTCTTGCTTTATAAAAGCAACCATTATTTCTTATATTTTCATATTACCATATGAAAGATCCTTTAAAGAATGATCTCTAATATTGAAATTGGAAGAACTTTTAAAAATTATGAAATTTTAATATTTTTTATATATTTTTATATTTTTTTATATTTTAAACTAAAATAAAAAATTTGTTTATTCACATTCATGTTTCTCTGAAGAAATTTTGGTGAACTTTTTTTGCACCACCATTTGTACTGCCCTCCCTTTTGTACTGCCCCCCCAGATGAAATTAGCTTCCCACGCGCTTGCTACCAATAATACCTTTAAAAATATTGAAAAATCTTAAATGACTAAAATGATTGTAGAAATATGTAGAAGTAAAAATGGTTAACATAGTCAAAGAGAATAGTTGTTTTAAATCTAAATACTATACTTAACCAACATTTCTAAACCAACGTATAATCATATGACACCATCACTCGCAACTTTGACTTAAAACACTTCATCAAGAGCTTATATGCTTTACTTTATTTTAAAACAACATTAAAGTCTACTTTAATTAGGGTCTTACCATAGGTGATGATTTGATATTCCTGGCAGGCATCAACTTAATTATGTTGGCTTGCTATACGTCTTCTCTCAAACCCACACACACAACACATAGACAAATCCAGAAACGTTTGTTGTTTTTACTATACAAACCCAATGTGCACAAAAACGGATGCGGCTGAGGAGTTCGAAATGGATTCGTATATGCAGTCCGAAACGTATTCGTGTATGTGAAAAAGTGAAAAAGGGATTCGTATTTTGAGAGGAATTTCATACAAAAACGGATCAGTTCTGGATGCGAAACGTAATCCTTTTCGGATAAAAAATACGAAGAAGTAATCGAGTTCGAAACGGATCTGTTTGGCACACCGGTTATGTATGTAAATAAAATTGAGTATTTTTGAGGCAATCTTTTTACTTTAGATTTCCAAAAACTGAAAGAGGACTATCTAAAAATAATGTTTAGCACTAATAAAGGTATTTTCTTAGTACCTGGCTATTTTAATCATGCTGTTATTAAAGCTGATTGCGTGCTTCATCCTACATTTCATAAAGCAACGTGTTTTAATTGTGAGAAACACAATTTAAGATTATATTTTGATGGAAAGCCATGTAGTCAGTAAACGGAATTTGGCACAGCAGTAGTTTTTTTTTGCTTGTATTTTAAGTGAGTGATTATGGTCCACAACCTCTTCGGGTAAAATGGTCACAAATGTGGACAAAAGTTTTTGTATTGAAATATTTTCTGATTTGTCGTTATTTCATTCAAATATTGGAGCAATGGATATAGAAAATATTCTCTCTCATTAGCTCTCTTTTAATTTCTCAAGTATGTGGCGTAAGAAGGCTCCTCTGTATGGTTAGTAAAAAAGTGTTCATAATGAATTAATAATGAATTTATTGTAAGAAAATGTAGTATTTCCATATATTCATACATTTAAAAACTATTACTTCCAAACAATTTCTTAAAATTTGTTTTTGCAAAATTTCCTAACTACACCCTATTTAGTAAGAATAATACCTTATAAAATACTTTTCACAGTATTTCTTGATGCGGGATTGAAGAGGATAAAGGATTAAATTCTTCAAAATTAATTTGGTCTAAACACTTTGCAGATAATTTAATATAAGAAATTATATTATTGTTACACATTATATTATTATTCGTATACAATTTAAAAACTTTGTTGTTGTACTTTACACAGTAAGTTGAAAGGAAAATGAGCAGTTTTTATTTTGTTGCTGACAAAAAATAAGATTAAAATTTTTTTTTTTTAAATTTTTTGTCAGTGTTTGTAATAAAAATAATTCATTCGATGCTTGCTAAGTTAAGTAGGAAATGAAAGTAAATCATATTGAGGACGTAATAACTTCTTTACACTATCTTTTTTGTTGTCGCATTGGCAACTTAGGCTAGTGGTCCAAAATCACAGAACTTGTATCATGATAATGCTACACTCTAAAAGCTGATTGAAAAACCACTACAATAAATGCTGTGAAATTTCACATGCAGCGGGTTTTTTTTCAAATCTGTCTAAAATTCAGCATTTTGTCCAAATCATATGTATTTTCTCCTTGTGTTGTTGCTCAGAGAGTCCTAAAATATGTATGTTTTCTCTATTTTGCACGCTATTTCAGCGTGTTGTCGCTAAGAGAATCCTAAAAACGCCCCAGTAGTTATATTTTACGCTATTGGAGCGGGTGTTACGTTTGACCTTAAATAAAAACCTTTGCTTTAACGCTATATGATTTCGAAGATATTGTTTGAACAAGTGTCACATTATATAAAACTTAAACAGTAGATTGGTAATCAGGCGCGGATCCAAGGGGTAATATGGGGGCTGAAGCCCCCCCAGACGCTTAATTTAATTTTTTAAGTAAATACTAGCAGTTACCCACGGCTTTGTCCGCAATAGGTTCGAGTCATTTCAGCATTTATATTTTTGGAAAGAAGCAAGATGGAACGAAAAGCTTAAAATTGTAAAAATAGTAAGTGGCTCATAAATAAGTGTGTATTATAAAATATTAAAATATAAATAAGCAAATTATTTTTGAAGGTCTTTCTTTATCATAAAAATAAAAGTAATGGTGTCCAAAATGTTATGAAGGTGTTGGATTTTCTCGGTTGGCTCTTAAATTTCGATAACGTTGAGTATGTATGTCTGCCTTTATTCGATTGTTGGCATTTTGTTTTAATTGAATTGAAAAAAAATATTAAATACCTACAGTCATTCAGCTCATGTTGTCAGTGTTTCCAAATAACCAATGTTAATCTTTCTTTCAATGTGATCGATGCACTAATTCCTACGCGATAAGATTATAAAAAATCATAGATTATTCACACAAATTTCTATTGATTTGTTTTTTTCAATACGTTATTATCTCAATTCACTTACATAAAATTTTGCATATAAAAAACAAAACAAAAATAGCACAAAATCGGCTAAGTGTCTTGGCCCTATCAAACATTAAAAAAAAATTGATATTAACCCAAAGGAAATCGCTGAAATTTTTTCTAAATTAAAAAAATTGACGCATGAGTAATGCGAATTGGGATGATTGAAATGATTACTTGTCCAATTATATGCATTTCAAAAGCATTCTTCGCTCAGATTTGAGAATTTTCGCATTGAAACTTAGTACCATGAACGCCAGTTTCACTACTTTTTAAAAAATATTTATGGCAAAAGTCTTAATAAGCTATATATCGTTATAAAAGTGATTTAATCACCTGTCTAGGCTTGGGTAGTTCACGAACGAACTAGTTCAATTGAACTATTCGTACTCAAGAACTATGTGAACTAGTTCGTTGATTCTCGTTCTTTTAGTTCTTTTAGTTCAATCGATTTTGCAGCGAGTCTGATCGAAATGAACTAGAAAAAATTTTGTTTCACTCAACAATGGTTTGAGTCCGTGCTGATACAGTTTGATACTAATGAACGGTAAAAAAAACTTTTTTGCAAAAACAAATTTTTGTGGCAAATATTGTGTGGAATGCCCCATATGTAGTATTTTTATGTAAATTTCTTCTATGTCCGCAGTTAATGATTGATTCGGTCATATAGTTCGTTTCATTTTATAGATCTGATCATGAAACAGCAAACAAAACAAACTAAAAGACCTATTGAACTAAAAAATACAACGAGCTAACATACCTAACGATCTGAAACACCAAACGAACTATAAGACCTAACGAACTAACAACATGAACGAGTGCACGAAACGAACTAAAAGAGCGAACGAACTAAATGAACTAAAAGAACTATATGAACGAACTAGTTCATTTAACTCAACTGAACTAAAAGGAGCGATCTTTTTAGTGAACTAAAATGCCCAAGCCTACACCTGTCCAACGATATGCATTTAAAAAACATTCTTCGCTCAGATTTTGAGAATTTTTGCATTTTAGTACTAAAACTTAATACCATGAACGCCAGTTTCACTAATTTTTAAAAAATATTTATGGCAAAAGTCTTAATAAGCTATATATCGTTATAAAGGTGTTCAATCACTTGTCTAATGATATGCATTTTAAAAACATTCTTTGCTCAGATTTTGAGAATTTTCGCATTGAAACTTCGAATCATGAACGCCAGTTTCACTACTTTTTAAAAAATATATACGGCAAAAGTCTTAATTGTGCAGTCAAAATTGTGCCAAAAGCTAATCTCGATTCAAAAGCTAAACTCGAACTTTGCATACAGAACGAATTTAAGTTCCTCCCAAAAGTTAAATTCGTACTATTCAAAAAGAACGAATTTACTTTCCTCCATGGATACAAGCATGTATTCTTTTTGCTGCACATAATTCAGTCATAAGTTTTAGGTAGCAAGGTGCTTACCTACATAAAACAAGTTTAACGCATTCGAAAGTTTGACTGCTTATATAAAGAGCAATTTTGAATATTGTATATTGTTCATAGTTTTCCCATAAAGAGCGTTTTATAAAGTTATTTTTTTAATTTTAGTTTTTAGAAGTCCTGCATACATTGGTATTTGCATACTCAAAACATTAAAATTCTTCCGAAAAAACTCAAATCTGAAACTTTCAATGACGCCTGTTTGCCAGTTAACCTTTTAGTCTTTTAACTTTATCACTATTTTTCATTTTCATTTTTAGATATCTGCATACTCAGAACTTAAAAATCTTTCATTTGTCGGTGGTAAAAAATTAAAGAAATTTATACTTGGGTTAGCACCTTCTTGACGAAAAAAATCACAAGATAAACTTTCAATGTCGCCTGTTATCGAGGTTTGATCGGAAAATTCAAAAACCGTAAAAAAGTTTAAAGGTGTGGCTAACTGGCGACATTAAAACTTTTACGTGTTTAAATTTTCGGAAAGGTTTTAATGTTCTGTATGCAAATACCATTGTATGCAGGACTATCGAAAACTTAAATTATAAAAACAACTTCAGTAAACATGCTTTGTTAGTGCAGACTTCCAGCAGGCTGTTGGACTACATATAATAACATAAGCATAGAAACTTAAGTAAAACAGAAATACAACAGAAAATGTGACATTATGAAATTAAGGAAAAGACTGAGAAATTGACGCTTCAAAATCTCATCGCCCCGATGGTGCAGTGCGTTAGCGCGCGCTTGCACGGGTATCACAAAGATTTCTGATGACGCTTTTAGCATAGCAGAAATTGTACAATCAAATCAAGCTAGTGATTTTTTCTTTTCATATTGAAAAAACTTTGTTGTTGTTGTTGTTTCTTTGGAAAAATTCGTTAGAACAATTAATTGTTCTAACTTTGACCTTAAGCTCGATAAACGATTTTAAACTATCAAACAACTAGAATTTGTATTTAAAATCAAGTATGATTTAAACTATCAAACATTTAGAATTTGTATTTAAATCATATAAAGTCAACATTATAAAAACAACTTAATACAGCGCTCTTTATGGGAAAACTATGAAGAATTCAAATATTCAAAATTGCGATTTATAGAAGCCGTCAAACTTTCAAATTCGTTTATCTCCAAACATTTTTTATGTAGGTTAGGACCTTGTTGCCCCGAACCCTTCATTTGTTAAAAGAGTAAAGAGTCACACATTGTCATCGATTTCAACGCTTTTAAAAGATGACCAAATCTTTACTGATTCGGCTGATAAAGCTAACCAATTGGCTAAATTGCTTCCACAAAATTCCACTCTTTCGGATAGCAAATAGCCACTGCCCTCTGTTTAAGGTAGATATTCTGCAAAGCAAGAAATTTACTTTCGAACAAGAGCAGTAAAAAAGCTTCTTACAAATATCAACATAAACAAAGCTTCTGGTCCTCATGGAGTACCGCCAATTGTGCTTAAAATGTGTGCTTCTTCGCTGGATCGGACTTTGCGCAACTTTTTCAATATCTCAGAACAGGAGTATTGCCATATTATTGGAAGGGAATGTCGCAGATGTCGTTCTTGTACCAAAAAATGACAATAACACGAACTCTGCAAGCTGCCGACCCATTGCGATATGCTCTACACTTTTCAAAGCTATTTATTGAACTATCTGCAGCACAACCAGCTGCTCGGTGGTCGTCAATATCGTTTCCGTAGGGGCTACTGGTGACCTTATGTCGTTCTTAACCATAAAATGGAACCAATACGTTTTCTTTTTCGGAGAGAACAAGGTTGTTGCTCTGGATATTTTAAAGGCGTTTGACCGAGTATCAAAAAAACTTCCATATTTTGTTGGTGGTAGCTCTACTCGAATGACCGATTGTCCACGTGTTTTCTCAAGGACAGAACGAATCGTGTAGTAGTTTACGGTATTTCGTCCGAGGAGCACGCCATCAACGCAGGAGTACCGCAGGGTTCGGTTCTACTGCCAACCTTGTTTCTAGTTTCGTTGACACATACCCCAATCCATTTGTTTGGGGAGGACCTTTGTCATTCATACTCATTCAAAAAACGTCCAAGTTACATGAAGATTGAGATTAAGAGAGAGAAAAAAACTGTCCAGGAAAACGCTCATTTTCTATATTTAAACGAATTCAAAACTATTTACGGGCAACTATGAATGAGTAGCGATTAAATGCACTGGCCTTATTAAATATTAAAGCAGATCTAGAACAAAAATTAAGTTCTGAGGATGGAAAAAATGATTTTGCACGAGCACATAATGACAGTCTTTATTTTTATTATTTTGTTTAAATTAATATGAAATTGTGAGTCAAATATGATAAATTAAATTTTTATAATTTTGTTCTATTGTAAAAAAAAACGTCGGGCCTATCGCGGAAGAATGTCCAAATCCGCCACTGCTTGCAAGAAAAGAATACTTATTGTCTGCGAAAAAATTCGAAAAATTCAGTTATCTGCAAGTTGCAAGCGACTCCAAGTGCAAGTTGATTACCAAGATGTCGTCGAATGCTAATATTCTAGCTGCAATTTTTATTTTATTTAATGATCATTTTATATAATTACGAATTAATTAATTATATAACTGCTAGTATAAAAGACAGGTCCTCCGCGACCTTCCTTTTTGGAGCCTTTTGCCGAAATCACTTTTTTCTCTTTTTAAAGCTTGATTTTTTATACACTTGATTTTTACAAAATACAAATGTACCTCTTTAAATAACACTTTACGTATAGAAGCAGTATTGAAAAATTAGTTCAAGTGTAAAAGTGCAAAAAGTCGAGCTTAGTAACAATCTTACAAACTGGCCTTGCAACCTTCATATATTTAGATGAACTCAGATGTCGTTTTGCGGCTGATGATTATATTTTTTGGTACAATCGACTCAAAAGAATTTCGATCCAAAGAATGGATGAAACGATCCAAAACGTACTATTGTAAAAACCCAATATTGTACCTGATAAGTATCAAATATATTTTCTGTGCATACTTTCAGGCTGAACATTTTTGAGAACAGTGTGTCTTGTAAAATTACTTTACTGTCAAAAAATAATTACAATTTGAGAAATACTGTATGCGGATGCTGCTTCTTGCCTTTTATGTATTAAGATGTGCATACTTTCAGGTTGAACAGATTGAGAGATATTGGACACGAAGCAGCGTGCTTGTTTTTTATATATAAACTTTAATATTCGCGTTGTACTAAGCTTCACTTCCATTTTTGTAATCAAAAACAAGTTACTAGTATTGCTTATCGTTAAAATAGCAGATATCTTAAAAAATGCGAAATATATCCCCAAAAGGACAACAAAGCCAACACTTTAATCTCTTTATTTGACATTAACTGGCAGCAATTTCCACAATCCACTGTCTCTGAAATTTCATTGGCAGTAGCGCTGATAGTACCCAATCAGCATTTTGACAACAAACTGTTCGCGTTTCGCTTAGGCGAAAGCGTTACTTCTGGAAGATATTTAGGCATGTTTTTTTTTGCGCGAAAATAAAACGATTCGCTATCTTTACTTCTTGGTGATAAATTTTGATTGCAAAAACAAAACTCTACAGTGTCGCCTTTTTTATCTAGCGGAATAAAAAGTGATATCATTCAGACGTTTTAAAAAATTATTTGTTTATTTTATAATATCACAAAACTTTAAACGCGTTTTTCTCAAAACTACGTTTTCACAGACACCCAACATGATTTCACCGGAACCCATGGGCCGATCCTTCTGAAATTTTAACCACATATTCTCATAATGGCGGCCGTAGCCTAGTGGGTAGAGTGCGTGGCCCCTAAGCTAAAGAACCGCGGTAGCCCGGGTTCAATTCCAGCTCAGACAGAAAGTTTGTTCAATTGAATTAATTTTTCTGTTCGGTCGTCACCTCTCTGCAGACAATGGCAAACCTCAGAGAGTAAAAATTGTCATGTAAGGCTTCTTGAGAACATAAGCCGTTTGGAGTCGGCATAAAAACACGTAGGTCCAGTTCTCGGTCATTTGTGATCAAACATTTAATAACACGCACAACACAATTGATCAATAGAACCGAGGTCAAAGTCCTTCCAAGGGCTGAAATGGCCAGTTTATTTTTTTTTATTCTCATAAAAATACTCACAATTATCGTGTTAAAAAATTATTGATTTTTACTATATTTCTTTCTACATATACAACTGGTTTAAATGTTACAAATGAATATCAACAGTTCATTGTCATAAGAAATCTAAAACATTTCAGTTTTTTTATTCAGATAAGCCGCTGCCGAGATATCGTGTTAGAGCCAACCTGACTCCATATTATGGCGTTCCGTTTAAGTACGAATTTTGTATAAGAAAACTGAAACAAATTCATACAAAAACCTTTATTTTTGTAAATTCAGACTGCATTAATCATTCCTTACAACTTTTATAAACATTTCTTTCATAGCAAACTCACGAGAAATTACCAAAATAGCCTATTTTTTAGCCGATGAACTAGACTACTTCCTTAAGTTGCATTAAGTTGTTGTTTTCTAGTGTTATTTGTGTGGAAAAAACTGCTTTTCTGTTGCGTTTTTCAAAAAGCTGCTTTTTTCCCAGCATGAACGAATTATGAATTTAATATAAACATTTCCGCCACAAAGTTTTCACGTATAAACCAGATCTTGCGGCTTTATGTTTATGTAAGAAAAAGAAGTATTACCTGAAGCTCAGATCCCAGATCATTCTTGTAAGAGCATCCTTGAATTACTTTCTTCAAATTCCAAAACAAAGGGCGCTTAAATATTTTACGGACTTTGCACTTTGTTGTTAACACGTGAATGTACTGAACGATTTATTACCACGAATAGACTGAAGGCGAACGAAAAGGATTAAAATTTTTTTTTATTTGCGCCACCCATGCAAGTGTGAGTTTTTGTGTGTATGTGCATGCTTGTGTATGAAGCATAAAACACCTCGAAGGTGTTTTAATGAAGTACCTCCATTCCGCTCTTTTAAAACAGCAATAAAAGGTACAACAATAACTTCAGAAAAAAAATAGTAACAACAACAGCAGACGTCATGCTGACAAGCAAATATGTGTGGGCTTGTTAAAAAAAATTTTAAGCACGTTTGCGAAAAGGGACAAACATTTGCTGTGGATTTATTAATTTTTAAGTGGAAAGTGAAATTTCTGCACAGCATGCACAAATTTACACCAACATTCACAGCCACACACACACCTATATTGTATGGTTGAATATAGAAAAAAATTATTTTTGCAGGCATTTCATTGCTTTGTAAAGCCAACCAGCACATTATTATACATATACTAGCTTAAATCCGGCGCGTTGCTACCGCGGCCCTATTGCCAAACGCGAATAAAATGTTATCAGTGAAACTTTGTATGTAAATTGTGGTCGAATACTGAATTCCGTGGCTGAGCGACCTATAACTCAAAAGTTGTTGAATTTCTCAAATTTAGGTTATATGGGAGGTGCCACGCCCCCTTGTCCAACGCCATACAAAGTTATTAGTAAAACTGCATGTGTAAATTGAGTTCGAATACTGAATTCCAAAGCTGTGCGGCCTATAATTAAAAAACTATTCGATATAGCAAATTTGGGTTGTATGGGAGGTGCCAGGCCCCTTTGTACAACTCCCATTAAATGTTATCAGTGAAACACCACGTGTAAATTGTGGTCGAATACCAAATTCCAAGACTGGCCTATAACTCCAAAGCTATTCGATATCGCAAATTTGAGTTGTATAGGAGGTGCCGCGCCCCTTGCCCAACTCTCATAAAATGTTATCAGCGAAGCTGCACTTGTGAATTTTGGTCGAATACCGAATTCCGAGGCTAAGCGGCTTATAACTCCAAAGATATTCGATATCGCAAATTTGGGTTGCATAATAGGTGCCACGCCCACTTAGGGTAGGAGGGTGAAATATACTTTACGACCTATTCCCATACCTACCACATATACATACAAAATTCCATGAAAATCGGTGAAGCCGTTTTGGAGGAATTCTGTAACAAACACCGTGACACGAGATTTTTATATATTAGGTAGGGTATTCACAAGGTCATATCTTAATGTCATATTTTCCTAAGAATTAACACAAGTTTAAGCATTTTATTGTTGTCTTCCATATAAAAAAAGTATTAATATATTACAACTTTGAAAGCTATGTTTATTGAAGTGTCGTAATCGAAGAGCTGTTTCTTATTTGCATTTATTTATCTCGTAAATTGTAGCTGTAAAATTTAAGGACAATATGACATGATAGCACACCTTGTGAATACCCTAATAATATCCTTATATGCTTTCGTATTTGTGTGTAAGTATATGAGCATACTACGTAACATGAAACGTTACTGCTCCTCATTAAATATCATTGGAAATTATAAATGCTCTTAATAATATTCTCTTTAGATAACTTTAATTCAAAGGAAAACAAAGTTTTTTTTTACGGTGTGGTACAAAACATTTAAAAATATTTGTGAATTTTAGAGTCTGCTTTATAATAACACATTGCTTAAATGCGGCTTGCAAATTAATTGACTGAATTCAAATTAATGCAGTGAAAGCCTAAACTAATTAAGAGCAATCTCTTACAAGTACTTTGTATAAGCTTGCTTTGAGCTGACGTTTTTACAATTTTTTTTAATGTTTAACCCCATATCGCGCAATAACACCAATTTTTACTTTTACCTAAAGATATCGTAAAAATTCATAAAAATAAATAAAAACAACTTTGTTTTTAAATAAGTACTTTATTTTTAAAAATATTTGCAAAAAATCTTTTATTGTAGATATGATTACATATAACACTGCTTTTAATATAATATTTCATTATTTATGTAGTTCAATAAATCACCAAAAATTTTTAATTCTTTTGTTTTTAATTTTTAACACTTTTTATTACAATTTTAGTCATTTAAAAATATATTAAAATATATAGCAAAACTTAAACTGCTGCCAAATGCAAAATCACGCTATTGCAATTAAAAATGTTTATTGATTTACTATCTTATTGGAAAGTTAGAGTTATTTGGAATGTTCGTGAGTCATTCATAACAGTTCTCTTTTAGTTATTTTTATAGACCAATTTCTAAATGTTGCAGATCTGCAACACGGTGCGATATAGGATTAAATATATAAGACAGGATGTAGATTTTTCTACCTGCCTGATTGTCCATGGAATTGGTGGCGTCATCACAATCGTCACAATCTCAGTTTGAACTTCGCATTTGTTACCAAATCTTTATTTTCATCTTTATATTAGACTACACCTTTTCAAGTTGTAGTTCAGAAAACATTAATTTTATTTCAGATTAATAACTTTTATTTCAGACATTCTGAACCACATTTCATATTCTCCGAAATATATATTACTGATTCTGAGCTAAAATTCATATTTATGAAATACAATTGATGATTTCTGAACTGCATATTACAATTCTGAAATACAACTTATGCATTCCAAATTTCAACTTACTATTCTGAACTACATTTAACTAATCTGAAATACAATTAACAAATTCTGAGTTTCAATTTTTTATTCTGAACTACAGTCTACTTTTCTGAAATATAATTTATTATTCTGAACAACAATTTACTATTCTCAAACACAATTAACAAATTCTGAGTTTCAACTTTCTATTCTGAACTACAATTTACTTTTCTGAAATACAATTTACGGATTCTGAACTAGATTTCACAATTCTGAACTACAATTCATATTTCTGAAATAAAATTTACGTTTTCTGAACTACAACTTAAAAAGGTGTAGTGTTTGGAAAAATTAGATAAGACGCTTAACCTATCGAAGGAGCTTTCGTGTATCCTGCTTGTCCTGGAAGAGCTTGAGTATAGTTTTTTTGAAGTTAAACTTCGTTTTAAGGAGTAAATTTGTTGGGTATCGATACGAAAAATTCTATTTTATTTTTGGCGTTTTATAAGTAAAACTTCTTTAGCAACGTTACAATTTGAAACTCAACGATACGAAAAAAGACATTTTAAAAAAAATATAAATCAATGCTTACCATGTACACAAACCAATTTCAAAGACATTTTAAACATTGCTGTAGCTGTTGAACTATTGGACAAACTTAGAGTCTACTTTTATGAAAATTTGTAAAAGCCAAACGAAAAGTGAATTCTCAAACTAAGCTGTTGACAAATTCTATGTTTGAAGGTAAAAGCTTTGAGCATAAGCAAAAAGTTGAATTACTTTGAGTTCTCAATTTCAATTATAATTATAGAAATATTTATATACGATTAATATGATCCGATATTAAAAACAAATTTTAATACAAAAGTGAGTTTTATTAACCCTCCTGCGTATACGAAGGTACCCGGGTACCTAAGAACTATATACTGAAATCTTTAGTACCTTCCTAAAATTTTTTTTTTATTCAATAAAGTTTTTATATTGCAAAGAAAATGTTTTGGCAAGTTTTTATGAAAGATTTTTAAGTACTACCCCTTTGTCTTATACGAAGGTACCCGGGTACCTCCGTGTAAAATACATGCGAATTCGAACTGTTATGGTCTTTATGGATTTTTTAAGTTTAGAGAATCATATACTGATGCAATCAGGATGAAGGATTACAAAGTTACTTTGGATTTTTTCATTCACATCTATTTTCTTTCATACAGGCAGTGTAAAGGTACCTGGGTACCTTCGTATACACGAAAGGGGAGATTTTGCGTATATACATGATTTTTTCATTCACATATAGTTTCTCTCGTACAGATCGTATATAGGAATCCGGGTACAATCGTATACACGAAAGGGGGAAATTTTTCGTATACACGTGGGGGTTAAAATACTTAAATAGTGAATAACGGTATGAAAAAATTAAATTTAAATCATAACTTTGATTGGAAAGAGATATTGGGGTCATTTGTTCACATAAACTATTTTTGAGACTTGACTATTTTAAAAATAGAAAAAAAAAATATATATAAAATTATAGGACCAAAAACTGGCAAAAACAGTTTAATAATATTTGCGCAAAACAAGAAGAATTTTGCAAATGAATGCTAATCGTATGAAAGTTAGTCAGAAATGCAATTTTTAAGTGTTTTTAATTTTATAACAAAAGCACTTTTGAGCAATATGTTTTTAGTCAAAATTCAATGATTTGGAAGATTTTTGACCTAACACTACAGCTTAAACAAAAAAGTTATTGAACAAAAAAACAGTTAAATTATAAAGGTATATATAAAAACAACGAAGATATTTACATCAAAAGTCTAAATTTTGATTTTCAAATCGTTTTTTTCTCATTCTTAGGTAACAATGTTTTATGCAAAAGTCGTTGTCCTAAAAATCTGAAAGCTTCACTTCTACCGTGCGTGACGGCTACACACGTACTTTTTTGTATGGGGACTCCCAGAAGGGTGGCAGATGGAGAGCAGGTCTGCTCCGAAGAAATGGTGGGGGAAAAACTAGTAGAACCAGCCCATGCATTTGACCTCCCTAGAGGTCATAGATTTTTTGATATGATAAACATTTTTTTTCTTTATTTTTTGTTTTTTGTACAAGGACCCCAGAATGGTGACAGATAGAGAATAGGTGTGTTCAAAAAAAATGTTGAGAGGGAACAATTAAGAGTACTCGTATCCCTTTGACGCAAGAAAGTGCCAGGAATAACACACTCTCTGCTTTAAGCCAGACGGTTTTAACCTTTTTGGAGCGACTTTTAGCAAATTTATCTGACGATCAGTTTAAGGCCTAGTTATGCCATGCACAAAGCTTCAAAATTCTACTGTAATATTAAAATAATTTTTAAAAAATTAAAAAGAGCAAGCTCTTAAACACATATTTTCCAACGAAAAATATGGCGTGAAGTGCGACTATTTATGTAAAATGCCCATAACATTATTATTTTTTTTAGTTTTGAAAGTTCTATCGCAAAGAATACGAAATTAGCTAACACTTGGTGAAATATGAATCCAAAATTATCATAACCAAGTAGACTTTCAACCAACACAAGAAATATTTAAAAATCGGCATCTCAAAAAATTGTAGGTTTAATTTGTTTAACATTGTTAAGTTGCTTAAATGCAGACCGTTATGTTTTTATTTTTGTTTTAACCCGAAACACCCTGTCGTTGCCATATGGCACCGCAAACACAAACACTTAAATTGAGCTTATTTTAGTTTAAACCATTTTTTATTTGCGTTAACAGGTCATTCTGAAAATTTAAAAAAAATTTTACTCAGGGTGATTCGGGTTAAGCAAACAGCTGACAAAGCTTCAATATTTGAAAAACTTAAAAAAAGCTGAAACTACCAAATTTCCATATTGAGCACAATTTTCTCCGAATTTTGTATTTTTAATTAAAATGTTTTATAGCAACAAATTTGTGATTTATTTAATATTCTTTTTAATAGTATTAAAATAGTTGGATATATATCTTTAAACAAAACAAACTTGGTTACACTTTAAAAATTTTACTAAATTGAAAACATTTTGTTTTTTTTTATCAAAATTTGGGTTTTATTGAGTCTTTCTTTTTCGAAACTAACAATAAGTTACTGTTTTGTAGAAGTATTAAGTTCAAGTTCGACTTAGTTTATCGAGGAAAATTCAGCAAATTTCAAAATCTATGGTATCTCTGCTTTTGAGTCGTTTGTGATATTGGCGTTGTAGTAGATTCTTTGCTAACATTGTTAGAAATCTTGGAATAAATTTTTATACAAGCAAAGTATTACAAAGATTTTAAATTCAAAAAGTATTGAATTTAATACTCCTCAATTGATTACAACATTTTTTAATATATTTTGTTTTATATTTTAATACAGTTCAAGTATTACAACGATATTTTATACCACTGGAATTAATTTGATACTATTGTGATACTATATTTAATTTTTAAAACATGCTGTACTATATTTCAATATAATTTTTTATTAAATGTTAATACATTTAAAATATAACAACGATATTTTTTACCCTTTGGTATCAGTTATATACTATATTTGCTATCGTACCTAATTTTTAATACAAGATCCGTATTAAAAATTAATCCAAACTGAGCATTAAATTTCAATACTTCTTTTTATTAAAACTGAATTTTAATATTTGGCCAGTATTTAATTTTAATACAATTTGTATGTGGTAAATAGTATTACATTTTTTTCCAAGATATCAAACCGTGAAAGAATTTGGGTGGGTTCTCAGATTGAGGGTGTATTTCGAACAGTACTGTTGTATTTCTTCTTCAACAGTAGGAATCTAGAGGTCTTTGTGTATATTGAAATTTTGGATGTACCAAGGAGTGCGTGTTGTGTTTCTTAGCATTTCTGATTGCATTCTTTGGAGTTCTTCTATATTCGATGGCGACGCGGTTCCCCATAGTCAAATGCCGTACGTCCATATAGGTTTAATTTTAGATTTGTAAATCAAAATCTTGCTTTCTAGACTGAGCTTTGCTTTTGAACGTAATAGCCATTGGAGTTTTTAAGATTTAATATTGCATTGGGTTCTTTTTGCTTAGATATGTTTACTCCATGTAAGTCTTCTATCAAGATTCATACCAAGATAGTTGACTTAATAATTTTTTGTGGGATAGGGGGATTGTTTAGTATAACAGTAAAGCACGTCTCTCTTCTTTACTTTAATTTTCCATTTTGCTAACCACTTTCCAACAGTTTTAAGGTGGTTTTGAAAATTTATTGTAGCTTGTCTTGGGTCAGAGTGGGTGCTCAAGACTGCTGTATCGTCTGCAAACGTGGATGTGAGTAATTGGGCTTATGTTGGTAAGTCGCAAGTGTAAATCAAATAAAGAACTCGGCCAAGAACACTTCCTTGAGGAACTCCAGCACAGATTAGATCATTTTTAGAGTTGAAACTCTTGTGACGTACAGTAAACACCCTGTTAGAGAGGTAACTAACTATTCAAGAGTTTGTAAATATTTTCGGGAAAAATTTCTTTGAATTTATACAAGAGGCCTTCGTGCCATTCCTTGTCAAATGCTTGAGCAACATAAGAGAATATTGCAGAACACTATTTTTTTTTTGTGAATGTTTTTTAAATTTCCGACGTTATCCTGTGTAGGTACTTGTTCTACTGTGCTGTGTTTTTCTCTGAAACCAAATTGGTTTCACAGAGAGCCGCTAGCTGCAGCATCATCATCTCTGGACAGTTCAGTGCAGTTTTTTTAGCTGACCACGCGAGGGGCTTTTCTATGCTCCTCGCAGTGTAAGTTATTGTTGTTGTCTTCGTTTCCGTCATCTCCGATAGCCTCTCCCAATAGTTAAGTCTGTAAGTAGGGTTGCACAGTGGGCTAAATTGTGCTGAAGTAAAGGCATAACACTTGCTTCAGTACTTTTGTATTGATCATGTTGTGCAATTCTCTTGCAGCCGTAACTAATAACCTTAATTACCTTAATTACCTTATATGCCCTTATTTGTTTAATAATTGTATGGTGCGGAAATTTCGGGCCATTTTCGCATAGATTTTTGCAATATTCGTGGACTGAGGGCAAATTTTTTCTCGGTATATTTTCATTGTAATCTACATAGGCCTCAAATAATGCCACTAGGCGAGGCCCAGGTGGCCGAAAATGCAGATCCACTGGAGTTTCATATACCTGGGTACCGATTACTGCTATTGTTTTCTTTGCATAGAGGCATCGCCCTTTTTATAAGACGGATGTAGCGTACCAGTGTGAGAGGAGTCTGAACGTGACCGACCCAAAGCTTAGCTCAATGTGGGTTAAATTCAGGCTTCGCTCTCACTTGCTGCATTTCTGTTTTATTTATATAAGTCCAAATCTAGGGAGAGAGCCCACTTTTAACAAACTGGACTCTCGCTCTGATTCGATTATGCATATTTTGGGGTTGTTTACTGACAGTGACATCGTTGTAGCAGGCGATTTTAATGTCCACAACCCGGCTTGGTTACGTCACTAGGGCCCATTGACACCTGTTGGGCAATATGTTGATCTATTTGCTGAATCGAACTAATTGATTCAACTAGTGAAGGAGCCCACTTTTTTCCCTCAAAGTAATATGCATAGCCATAATACCCTTGACCTTTTTCTGACTTCATATCATGAAAAATATGATGTGAGTGTCAACGCACCTCTTGGTAATTCAGACCATTGTACCATCTCCGCTGTTTTTTCATTTTCTAACCCCTGCACCTCTACGCCTAAAGGCCCGAAGAGGACTGCATGGTTTTATGGAAGGGCAAATTGGACTGCGTTAAATAATTTTTATCACAGCTTCAATTGGAAATTATGTTTCGCTGATAGAAATGTAAATGCCGCGGCAGTTACGGTACAAGAAATTATTTTATTGGGTATGCGGTCTTTCATTCCCAATAAGATGAGAAGCATTAAACCAAAAGACCACACATGGTTTAATGAGACTTGCAGGATTGCAGTCAGGTCCAAAGAGGAAGCCTTGCAGAAGTGGCGTTCTAACAAGAATACTGATACTAAAAGACTTCGCATCGAGGCAAGGAATCGCTGCAATGCAATTTTAAAACGCGAAAATTTTTTGCACGAAGCACGCATTCGACAACAAGTTATTCTCTGCCTCAAAGGGAGCTAAGCTTTTTGGTCATTCGTTAAAAGAGTTAAGAATCAGACAATCTTCACTGACTCGGCTGATAAAGCGAACTTATTGGCTAGACTGTCTGCACAAAATTCCACTCTCTCGGATAGCAATCAGCCACTGCCCTTTGTTGGAGGTGGATCTTCTGCAATGCAGGAGATATACTTTCGAACGAGAGCAGTCAAAAGGGTCATTAAATCTCAACATAAACAAAGCATCTGGTCCTGACGGCATACCGCCAATTGTGCTTAAAATGTGTATTTCTTCGCTGGCTCGGCCTTTGCGTAACCTTTTCAACATCTCCTATAGAACAGGAGAATTTCCATCTTGTTGGAAGGTGGCAAATGTCCAGCCGGTACCTAAAAAGAGTGATGCCACGAACCCTGCAAACTACCGACCCATTGCGATATGCTCTACGCTCTCCAAAGTTATGTAGAGCGTAATAAACTTCAACGTTGTGAACTATCTGGAGCGCAACCAACTACTCAGTGACCGTCAATATGGTTTCCGTAGGGCTCGCTCTACTGGTGATCTTATGGCGTTCTTAACCGAAGAATGGAATAAATGCGTGCACTTTTTTGGCGAGAGCAGGGTTGTTTATTTATTTATTTATTCATTTTTAGTTAAAAGATTTGTTGGCATATAAGAACAATTCTTTTGTATGCCGAATTTACAATAATTTGTTGCTCTTGATATTTCTAAAGCATTCCGAGCATAAAGCATAACCGAGTGTGGCATAAAGCGCTCGTGTCAAAACTTGTTGCATATGGTTTTGGTGGTAACTTTGCTCGATGGATCACATGTTTCCTCAAGGACAGAACGATTCGAGTCGTAGTTGACGGTATTGCTTCCGAGGAGTACACCATAACGCAAGAGTACCGCAGGGTTCAGTTCCATCGCCAACCTTGTTTCTGGTTTTTATCAACGACCTTCTGTCGTTGACGCATAACCCAATACATTCGTTAGCATTTGTCATTCATATTCATTCAAAAAACGCCCAAGCTCTATAGAGACTGAGAGAAAGAGGCAAAATATGAATGACACACTCCTTAGTGATCTACAAAAAATCTTCGAGTGGGGTCTTGCTAATAGAGTAGAGTTCAATGCAAGCAAGACTCAGTGCTGCCTGTTAACCCACTAGCGAATGGATTGCCCCTTAGCACCCCTTAATATGAATGGTGTGGATCTTGTGGAATCAGCAGCTCTTGACGTTCTGGCCATATCGATCAAATCTGATTTTCGTTGGAATGATCATATTTTCGATGTGTCGAAAGAAGCGGGCAAGTGCCTAGGTTTCTTAAAACGGTGCAAAAAATATTTCACCTCAACTGATCTTCGCATGATCTACACCTCATATATTAGACCGAAAATGGAGTACAACTCGCACATCTGGGCAGGGGCTTCAAGATCTTATTTGACGCTTCTGGATCGAATTCAACGCCGTGCGATATATTTGATAGGGGATGAAAGTATTTCATGCAATGTTGGTTGCCTAAGCCTTCTGAGTAGGTATTACCATGAGAAGTGTTCAAGATACATGACCTGACGCCACCAGCTCGTGTCTTTCCCAGGTCCACTCGGGCAGCTGTTCAAGCCCAGCCCTTTACCATTGCATCGATGTGCAATAGAAACTCGCATTTCTTTAGTGTTTAGTCGCACGGTTGAGTTGTGGAATAGTCTCCCTGCGAACGTGTTTCCCGGCAGTTTTGAGCTGTGCAAATTAAAAAAAAATTTACCGACACTACTCCATCTATCCACCCTCCAACTAACTATCACCCATCTTCCGAATCAACACAATGCTTACGCATTTAAAGGGGGCATCCCCTGAGCGTTGGTTCAGTCTAACATAAAAAAAAAATTGGTGCGATGGTATTACATGTTTAGAGTTTAGAATGGGCCAAAGCCGTTTAATGAAAAGTTTTTCAAATAGCTTGGAAAGTAAAGATAGCAGACTTATTGGCCTGTAAGAGGTAACAAGAGTTGCATCTTAACCGGGCTTTGGTACCATCGTTATTTGAGATAGTTTCCATTCTCTTGGGAAATATTTAGTGTTTAGAATTGCGTAAGAGTTTTTTAGCAATATTCGGTTTTTCTTTTATCATTTTCCCATTAATTTTATTATAATACCTGGTGCTTTTTTTACATGTATACTTGCAATTGCGTTGCACAAGTCTTTCGGGTTTATGCGAGTGTTATTTATACTAGGAGTGTGGCTAGTGGGTGGGAGATCAACTTGGAATTCCTCTAGGTTAAATATGAACACACTTTGTAGATGCTCGGTATATTCTTTTCCTTTTTCTGACTCGCTACGAGCCCATTCACCGTTTGAACATCGAATAGGAGCGTCTATGCTGATGGGGTTTTTTAGCTTTCGAGAAGCCTTCCACAACGAGTAATCAGGTGCCTTTGTGGCACCTAGGCTTTGGAGAAATTGCTGGAGGTAATACTCAACATAGTCTTGGAGATATTTTTGGAGCTTTTGAGTGCATTCGGCTAGCTGCTTTTTAGGGGATCTGTGAGTCTGCCATTCTCTCCTCAATAGCCTTTTTTCATTGACAAGGGCCATAATTTGGGTTGATGCTTTTACTGTATAAGCTTTGGATTTGATTACGGGTGCTTCAATAATCGCAGCTTGCTGTAATATTTGTGTAAAGTTCAGTAAAGCGGAGTCAATATTTTGCTCGCTTTTAAAGGGTATCTTGAGATTGATATGCGAGTTAATGTACTTACGATATTTATGCCACTTTGTGAAATTATTTGTCAAATTTTTGGGTGTAAAAAGCGTTGAGGAAGTCATCTCAAGAGTAATTATTGAGGGAGAATGGTCTGATGACAGATCGAATGAAGATTTAAGTGAGCCTTGGTGTCTTCTGATATTTTTTGATATACCAAAATCAATCAAGTCTGGCATTTTATGAGGGTCAGTGGGCCAATAAGGGGTTTGCCCAGTGGATATAACATCTAAGATAGCTTGTAATATGGCTGACCAGAGTCTTCTTCCCTTAGGAGATATAAGGCGGGATCCCCAAAGTGAGTGCTTTGCGTTGTAATCACCTGCAGCTATAAATTTAGTTCCTAGAGTGGCGAAAAAAATCTCTAAATTGCGTCTCTGTGAAAATAAATCTTGGTGGGCAGTAAACTGCTGAGACATATAAGCCTCCTCCGTTTTCCAGAATGCAGATTGTAGTTGTGTGAAGTTACTCTTTGCAGTATTCTTCCATTACATGGTGTTTGAATCTATTTTTAACTAGGATTCCTGTTCTACCGTGGGCTTTTCCGTCGGCGTGATTAGTATAGTAAAATAACCTTGCATTGAGTAGTTTTTAAAATGTGTTAAATGAGTCTCAGAGATTAGCATAACATCGATTTGGTTATCTTGAAGAAATTCGCGAAGTTATAGTTTGTATTGGCTCATACCATTTGCATTCTAATGACATATTTTTAGGCTATTCATGGTTTTGCTAATATTGCTTGAAGAAGGAAGGACTGATTGAAAACATACTGACATTATTTTCTACGTAATTGTATTTTGTAAAAAAAAAAGAAAAATTTTAAGAAATGTTCGTTTTATTTATTTTAAATGTTATTTTTATATTGGGGGTTGGAATTAATTTTAAAGGTTTTTTTTCGGTTTTTGAGCATTTATTTAGAAACAACGGTACAATGTATATTATTCAAAGTATTGTCCATCGTTAGCTACAACATTTTCCCATCTTTCTGGCAGCATATGGATTCCGCGCCGGAAGAACGATTCGTCTTTTGAGGCAATCCACGAATCGACCCATTTTTTGGTATCCTCGTAAGAAGTGAAGCGCTGCTCAGCCAAGCCATGCGTCATCGATCTGAATAGGTGGTAGTCGGAAGGGGCTATGTCTGGGCTATAAGGCGGGTGGGGTAGCACATCCCAATTCAGCGCCTCCAACGTTTCCTTGACGGTTCTTGCAACATGTGGCCGTGCGTTGTCATGTTGAAAAACCACTTTGTCGTGTCTTTTGGCATATTCCGGCCGTTTAACCTTTAATGCTCGGCTCAATTGCATCAATTGTTGTTGGTAGCGTTCCCCAGTGATGGTTTCGTTAGGTTTTAGCAGCTCATAGTACACGACACCCTTCTGATCCCACCAAATACACAGCATAAGCTTGGCGCCATGAATATTCGGCTTGGCCCTCGATGTTGATGCATGGCCGGGTGGTCCCCACGATTTTTTTCGCTTAAGATTATCGTAATGGATCCATTTTTCATCGCCAGTGACAATACGATGCAAAAAACTCTTCCTTTTATGCCGTTGAAGCAGTTGTTCGCACATGCAAAATCGCCGTTCAACGTCTCTTGGCTTCAACTGGTACGGCACCCAATTTCCTTGCTTTTGAATCATTCCCATGGCCTTCAAGCGTTTGCTGACCGTTGATAAGTCGACTCCCAATGATTCTGACAATTCTTGAAGGGTTTGACACGGGTCTTCATCGAGCAAAGCCTCCAATTCCTCATCTTCAAACTTTTTCGGCTGGCCCGGACGCTCTTTGTCTTCCGTATCAAAATCACCACTTTTAAACCGACGGAACCAGTACTCACAAGTAGAAATCGATGGAGCATAGTCCCCGTAAGCCTCAGTAAGCGTGCGTTGTGCTTCAACCGCTTTTTTCTTCAAATGGAAGCACAAAAGTAAACCTTCCCGCAAATTGCGTTTTGTTGGAACGAAAGTCGACATGTTCACAGAGAAAAAAATATATGTTGTTTACACTTCAGTGGAATGACACATACTGAAAAATGAAGCTTAGACAATGTGCTTTGAAATAAATATAGTCACAGGTGTGCCCGATGCGATCTATTGAAAGTTACGCCATCTCTTAGAAAACCTTTAAAACTAATTCCAACCCCCAATAGATATGTAACCAGCTACCCAGCTACTATTCGACTTAACAGCATTTTGCTATCGAATTAAACAGCCTTTTTTAGATTCTTTAAAATTTTTGCTTATAAACCTTCTTAGTGGCATGTTTTAAAACAGCTTAACTCACAAATTTCCGTTTTATTAGAAAATAGCTCTAGAACTTTTTCTTCTGTAAATTTGTAAAACAATTTTTATGCCAGAAATCTCTTCAAAGAACATGTTTTTAGGTCACTGAAAATGAATCTGCATTCGTAAAAATTGTCAATTGGCTTTTGTCAATTGCCATAAAATTTCGAAAAGTTCATTTAAAGCGTTTTTGCGAGCACTTATCTTGAGGTTTATTCACTCAAATACTTCGAAGTATTTTTTAATAAAATGAAATTACAATTTTGGTCAACTTTATTAAATCTTTTGTCTTACTTAAGATATTGGGAAAGTTATTCAAACTACAAGATAGATCAATATTGATCCATAGTAGTTTGTCAGTGTTTTTAGTGAAAAAAAAACTGGAAAACTTGATTTAAATAATAAAAGACATACTTACTTCTTCTAGATGTTTTGAATCTACATATTGTTTAATCACACATTATGTCTTGGATCAAAAGTACCTTCAAGCTTAAACTTTTTTATTAGTTTTATCTGGCGAGCTCACTTTGAAACAGAGCATCTAAAGACTTTCTATCTTCAGAATTATAGCTAAAACTTAACTTAACTTTTTCAATTAGAAACAGATGCAGGTTGAGAAACACTGTATATACATATATTTATTTCGGGATTTTCATTACATCCACACACATCAGTGGGTAGAGTGTGTAATGGTGCATTCATACAGTAAATTACTAACAACACAATAAATCAAACACTAAGAAGCTTTAACTGCATCTATTTCCGGTTCGCTTGTAATTAAAAACTTATTTGATTGCGAAATTGAAATGTAACAGACGGAGCGAACTTTATAACAGCCATACAAAGTGGATAAATAAAAAGTAATAATGAAAATGAGGCTTAAATAAGAAACGAAATTATACCTCATAACATTGCTAAATTAAGTTTTTAACTTATTAAAAAAAAAAATTAAACACAAAAACAGGTTGTTGTGACATTTACTTTAAAAGTACAATGTTGGAGCTTAACATAAAATCAATTTTAAGAATTCTGTAAAAATTGCTACATAAAAAATATTTTATATATGACACTGCAATGATTTTTCCAACTTGATGCATCTGATAAAATGCACACAAACGAGTGAAAAACAATATGGAATATTTTTATAGAAACCCATTCCTGAGTAGCCGTACAAATTCTTTTGAATTTGTTGCGGTTTGCCATTGTGGCAGGGTCTCAGTTCTTGATCCTGCTTACTTCAGTTAATGGCTCAATGCACAGCAAGAATTTTCGCAGCTACCAACAAAAATAATAAATAAAAAAAAATCAAAAGGAAAAGAGACTGTCATATTTCTCTTTGTTTGGGCTCATTCAGAAGTCGTAAATGAAATTAAATGAACTGTGTTTAATATTTGATGGATGGACAACAGAAATTTTTTGTTGATAAAGGAAAGAAAACAATGAACACCATGATAAAGTTAGACATAATCGATAACAACAACATTGTTAATATTAGCTTGAAATGGCAATGAATTTAACTAAGCGTAGTTTGAGTAAATGAAGATCAACGTTTAAGTTTATAATATATTTTTTCATAAATATTTTTCATTTATATGCTGCCTTATCGTAAGAGAATTCATCCCTTAACGACTTAGAAATGTAATCAGATTTTATATGGTTTTCATAAATCCTGAAAAGAAAAAATAAAATTTTTTTAAGAATTATATTTCAGCTTAATACCAAATAAGTTAATGAAGCAACAGCAACAACAAAAAGTTATTTGCAGAACAAACCACCAAGTAGACTAGACAGCTGTTTTGTAGATAGCTACATCAACTCTTCAGTATCCTGCAGTGAAAAATCGTACTAGTTATGAATTTCACTAGTTAACTCACTAGTTAAAATAAAACTAGTCAAAAAATACTAGATGTTAAACTAGTGAAATCTTACTAACCAAAAAGTTACTAGATAAATTTACTGTCTGTAACTCTGAAACTCGCATAAATTTGTAAACATTAAATAAATTGAATTTTTAGTTGTAAAAACAGTAACAATTACATAAAGTTTCTAAGATTTTAAGAATCTTTATTCTGTTACATTAGGTATTACGTACAAACATTTGTTGCTACAAAAATTTGTTTATATTTTCATTTATTTATTTGTTTATGGGTGGAAGCGAATCCTCAGACACCCCAGAGAAGTTATTTCTAAAATCGCTTCAAAGCGTTAAAAAAAGACATGTTTAAAGTGTTAACAAAACCATATAATTATTTGGTTTTTGTTATTTTTTTTAACTCTCTCATTGAGTATTTTTGTATTTGTAAAAATATAAAATATGTAAAAATTATGTTATTAAGGATGTAACCGTTTTTTACAATGAAAGCACAATATATTGTGAGTATACTGTAAAAATTTAAGACCAACATTTAAATTATTAACGAAGTTATAGCACATAGTCGAGAGCCCCTCATAACTGCGCGCTGTATGTTATTAAAACTTTAAAATCGTTTCTCTTGACACAAAAATGTGCTTTAAAAAAATATATCAAGCCGATTGAACTGAAATTTTAATACGTTATTATTTTCGCCAATGGCTCTCGCCGATAGTATAATTGTACATTTCAATTAGTTTTTTTTTTCCTATTTGTTCGCCGATTTTCCACAAAAGACGCGATTTTTTTAAAATTCTATTTCGATGTCCACCATTTTGTTATTTTTTAATGAATATCTGGAAATCAACTACCTGGCAAAATGACAAGTATACAGAACAAAAATAAGTTAAAAAACTAAAAGCCGACTACTAAAAAGCGCTCTCTAAAAAGTATGCAACAAGAAAATATTCTCACGCGAAATTGTTATGTATAAACTATTAATTATTTTTATCTATTTAAGTTGTCATTAAGATAGGTAGGGCTGAGCAAATGCAAAAACCTTTTTTCCCAATGGGACAGTGCAAACCAATAGCAACACAGCTCTGTTGAACATCGTTGCTGTAGCATACACGAGAGAGAAGAGTGATTCAGAACACTTCAACAGAGCTATGTGACATTTTTTTGTTGCTGTTTCTTAATTATTCTCTCGAACTGATAACCTGAACAGAATGAAGTAATTTCATTCAATGAACTCAGTGGTAAATAGACACATGATGTAACCAATTATTTCTTTTATACCTGTAGAGTTAATAATTGAGTTTTTTCAGTGGAAACTTCTTCAGGCGCATTTAGTAATTTTGTGTAGAGAATTCTTTACTTTAACGAAACATGAGACGACATCCACAAATTAAGAGAAATGCCAAATTCCATATATAGTCATATATAGTCATATATAGTCATATTAGTTAAAAATTTATAAAATGTAATAAATTTGGTTATTTAAAAAAAGTTGCCATTACTACTTTCAACGGCTGTTACACGACAACACTGGTTGTTTGTTTGTTCGTATTTTATCCCTTTCAGACCTGACGCTAAGCCACTGAGATTTTTTTATAATTTTTGGAGTAAATGGACTTTATATGCTCTGAAAATATATTGAAAGCCAAAACTTTGATATTTTCATGTCTTTCAAGGATTTTCTAGAACCAAAAGTTTGTACTGAAATAATTTTTTTTACACCAAATGACCACAAATCAATTAAGATTTTAAAATATATTATTTTATTTGTTAAAATGTGTCCACTTCACTAAAATTGGTTTACTAGTATTTAAGTAAATGAAAAAAATAACAACTAACGTCCACTTTTCATTTCTTAAAAAAATAAGTGTGACTCGGAATTCCGTGAAAATTTAAGAAACGACAAAATGAACATCAAAACAATATGAGAAGCAAACATAAACAATAATCAGCGCAATCGACACATGAAAATTTTTTACACATTCTGATCTGATAACAGCGAGTACAGGGTACATTAAATGAAATGTGAATATGTATTAGCCAAAAGTATTTATCAATGTAATGTTTTTTAACTTTGATAAACGTTTTTCAATAAAAATACAAAAAAGGCCAACCGATTTTGATATGGTCGAACTTCAACCCCAGGCGATACTAGTTTTTTTTTTTTTGCAAATAATTCTAATTTATAGTGATGTTTAGAAGATATTCGTGGTAGTATGCCACGGTCAAACACATATACCTCTCCTTTTGCTTCGCCGTAGTTGGGTAATAATCTGTTTAAATTATTTGTTTTAAATTACTTTAATTGCCGTTATCACCCGGGCCTGCAAAACACCTTATTTTTTGTCCACTTTGGACGTAGAAATTAGAAAGAAATTGTAAAATGAAAAATGTCTTTTTTGTACAGTTTGAAATGTAAATAAAACCATATAAAGATATTTCAACGATTGCATTTTATTTTCTTATAAAAAAATCATTCCAAAATAAACCTTGAAAATTAGGGTAATGCACCGAACTATAACCTTCATTCAACAAATCCCAGTGAAACTACCGTTTTTGAACTGATTTATGAACATTTTCGGGTAGAAATATTAATTTTTGGCACTCATAAATGAACCCTTTTTGTATCATTCGTCGGACTAAAATGCCTTTCAAAAATTAACCTTATTTTGTTCGGAAATGATTTAAAAAAGAACTATAAATTGTACTTTTTCAATCGGATATGAGCAAAAAATAGAAGCATTATTTTTTGCTCATGACTTTATGTCCGCTAGAGGACGCTATATGGAATTAAATGTGATGTCTAATAGCCATTAACCATAAGACTATCAAAACGCTTCCAACGATACCTCATTTGTAAAATTATGATAAGTAGCTTAGAAGTGAGAGTGAAACAGTTATTCTTCTCTCTCGAACTTCAAAAATTTATAAAATAACGCTTTCAAGCTACTTGAATCGAGTACGGGAACAGACCTTGTATGAAACTGGTAAATATTAAACTAGTATTTAAATAGTTAAAAATTGTTGAGCCGTTTAGATTTATATAAAGGCCAAACAAACGAACAATCAAACCAACAAATAAACAGAAAATGAGTTTTATTACTATAGAATCTTACTTTGCAGTAAACATTACTAACATTTTAGCTTTCTTATTTATCAAAACTCTTAATTACTCTTTTAATATCGAGTCATAACCGTAAAAAAGTGTAACCAACACGCTTAACTCAACTCCAATCCGAAATGCACTATTTAATGACAAACGATAGTACTATCACAAACCCATATAGTACTATCTATACCCTACCCTACTCCCAAAATTTCATATCTCTAAGTTAACCCGTATTTAAGTTATACCCATCACAAAAATAGAGTTTACATGTACTGCTATGCAGACAAAACTTGAAAACTTCTTCTCCTGTACAATTTTGTTTTTGTTGGTTACACTTTTTCTGCGATTATGGCTCGATATTTTCATTAACTACTCTCTATGTACATAATAGGGAAGTCAATCCCGGGAACCCGAAATCTGTCCCTTTTTATCCCGGTATTTTCTTTTCGGGATCCCGGCATTTATGAATTAAAAATTTCTATTACAAATATTCATGTACAGCGTGAATCAAAATAACTGTCGCACTTGATTTATGTCATAAATCAAAAGCTCGGTGTAAACTTTATTAAACAAAAAGTTGTAATTTTTATTTTAAGCATTCTTTAACAACTTTTCATATTTAAATTTTAATCTTTCACCACTTATTTATTTAAAAAATTTAAAACAATTTATGAAAGTCGAGCAAGTGGCACGCATCTGGTTTTCAGGTATATTATCTGATATTTTCATTAATCGTCGCTTAAATTTACCTACCGTCATGTGTTTATGTTCGTTAATTTGCTTAGCATTATAACCAAAATAGAAAAGTCCATTTGTCAACAGAAATAAAACATGGCAAATTTGCTCTTCACCAGCCTTAAACGATTTTTGCCTTGTGTGCTGGAAAAGAATCTTGCCGAAAACAAAAGTGACCCTCTATGTAAATTTGTTTGGCATGCGGCATAAGACAATTCTTTAAAACATGTTCTAAAGAATATTTCGAATTATTTTAACGCCTTTTTTGATCAGAAGAAAGGGCAATTTTCCATTTTCGGAGAAAGCGTCCCAAACCATTATTTTCGAAACATTTTGAAATCCTTCAATGGTTTTTTTTCTTTATAAATATCTGCCATGCAAGCTGCGTACTCTCCATCATTTTGCGAGTTGTGGCTTGCTTACAAAAATAAGAGTTTTTCGTCGGAAAATATGATACTGCAACCTGCATGCTAGCGAAGGATCTTTGCACTTATTTCCTTTCGCAATATTATTATTATTATTATTGACAAAACTTTTGAAACGGTTTATGCAACAAGTGTACAATTAATGCCAGAGTCGTAAAAAAAACAACATATGTTTTCCAGTGTTGCTTCTTTTTGTGTAATTGGTATTAATTTTTTTGTGTAATTGGTGCGACAGTTACTTTGATTCACGCTGTAAATGCAACCATTTCAATTTAAGTTAATATGAATACGAAATTAGAAAGCAATCGTGATCGAAACTTAAAAATTGATTACGATTATCGTAGAAGCATAGAATTAGAACGATGCTTCTCATTAGCGGGTTATATTTGTAATAATATCTAAACAAAATTCTCTTATAAAAAATAAGACGCGTTGAGTAGTTAGTCAGTTAAAAGTATTACTTTAAAAACAATTAAAATAAAACATTGAATTTTGGTATTTACTTTTTAAAGTTTTTAATCCCGAACTAATCACGGTATTGTTTTATAATTTTTTTAAAAAAAACAAAGAATATTTTTAAGCGAAACAATAATGAACACATAACAACATTATTTAAAATTATTATTGCATTTTTTTTCGTTTTTATAGATGCATACAAAATTACTTCTATTTTCTGTTACGTAACGCATTCTGTTTTGTTAACTTATATCTTTGTGCCATTAATTCGATCGCTTCCGTCTTTTACACTAAATTAAATGCCACTAAAGTGCTTACCACAAAAACAGACTACTGTGTGCCGTGCTTTTATCTTGAAAAGAACTATGCAGTTTTCATCCCTTCACGGCTAGACTGGGCAAACAAAATCCCCCTTAAAACCTCCGCCATAAAAATCTTCACAGATGGATCCAAACTTCGAGAAAAAGTAGGGGGAGGTATCTACTCCCAGGATCTTGAAATCGAAGTGTCCTTTAGACTTCCTAACTATTGTAGTGTCTACCAAGTGGAAATGATGGCTTTTCACGAAACCACTAGGATTCTAGGTCAAAAAGGCCTTGAAGGAAAAAGTATTTCCATCTTTTCAGATAGCCAAGCTGCACTGAAAGCACTGAACTCAAATATTGACAACTCTAAAACTCTCACTGAGTGCCGCAAATCTCTTAACGAGATGGCAAGGCAACTCAGGATTCACCTCATATGGGTACCCGGACACAGGGATATCAAGGGCAACAATTTGCGGCACGGAAGGTGAATTGGCAAGGAAGGGTACGACCTCTAACACCCTCTTAAATGAGGACTTTATTGGTATACCCATTTCCTCCTATAAACTCCAGTGCAAGAACAGATCCTTAGGTCTTGCACAAGAACGCTGAGAACGCCTTGATACATGTAGGATAACTAAGCTTTTATGGCCTACCTACGACTTAAAACGCACCAACTCACTGATTGAGTTAAGCAGGGTAAACCTGTCAAAAATAGTAGGAATCCTAACGGGTCACTGCCCGATCGGAGCGCATGCCCTTCGGTTGGGAGTTGCATCAAACGATTTCTGCAGAAGCTGCAGATGTGAGGAGGAGGTAGAATACGTTCAGCACCTCCTCTGCGAATGTCCGGCTCTAGCTAAAAGGAAAATGGCAACTCTGGGCCTTCCCTTTTTAAATGGACTTGCCGAAGTCTCATGCCTGGAAATCAAGCATATTCTTAAATTCATTATCCGTTCGAACTGGTTTGAGTAGGGAAATCTCTACTAGGTTTTAAAGAGATCATGTGGTATCACAACGGGCCTGCACTGGCCTAAGTGTACGAGTCGTCTATTGGCTCAGCCACTATTACCTAACCTAACCTAAGTGCTAACCAAAAATTAAAACAGGACAAAATATCTTTTAAGTTTTCTTTATTTTTCTAAATTTTTGGCAATATCAAAGGTGTATGAACATTACTTGCGCCACTATCGAAATGCTTATGTATATGAAAACAATTCCACGTATTGATTGATTTGAATATGGGCATTTCCAGAAAAAAGTCTACCGTGACCCAAAAATTAAATTTTCTTAAAAACTTATTATCTAATATTTAAAATTCTCGTGTCACAATGTTAGTTACTATACTCCTCCGAAACGGCTTGACCGATTCTCATAAAATTTTATATGCATATTCAATAGGTCTGTGAATCGGCTATTAGGCTACCCATAAGTGATAAGGATTGTCCACAACTATAATTTTTATTTTTTTTATTTTTTTGAACAATTTTTTTTTTATTTTTTTATAATGTGGCATTAAAAAATAAATACAACCCTAAACTTTCTTCATTCTATCACTAACCTATTTTTTTAATAGTCGTTTTAGTAATTTAATCATTTTTCATCCCGCTTGATAACTGTTCAATTATCACTTGGTAAGTTATTCCCGCCAGGCGTCTACCGGTGTCACTTCTCACCCAGTAAACAGCACGGAGTAGGGATGAAACCGAAGCCAGTCTCCTGTTCCTCTCTGTAGTTGATTTGTTTTGAGTACGAGTTGGTTTAAGAAATAACGGCCACACCCCTTTTACCGCTCAAAAATATATAAAAAACTTGCGATACCAAATTGCTTTGAAATTATGTGTCGCACAGCCTCAATTTATACATGTCGTTTCACTGATGACATTTTATGGGAATAAAAAACAAGGGGGAGTGGCACCTTCGATATAAACAAAACTTGCGATACCAAATAGTTTTTGAGCTACAGATCGCACAGCATCGAAATTCAGTGTTCGACATCAATTTATACATGCAGTTTCATTGAGAACATTTATGGGTCTTGGAAAAGGGGGGAGTTTCACCTTCCATACAACCTAAATTTGTGCTATAGAATAGCTTTGAAGTTAGGGGTCGCACAGCATCGAAATTCAGATTCGGCCTAAATTTACATATACTTTTGGAATTATAGGTCGTACAGCGACCTCAACGTACACATGCAGCTTCACTGATTTCATTTTATGAGCATTTTTAAAGAGGCGTGGCACCTCAAATTTAACCCAAATTAGCGATAGCTTTTAAGTTATAGGTCGCACAGCGTATGAATTCAGTATTCAACCTTAATTTATACACGCAGTTTCATTAATGAAATTTTATAGGAGAAGGACAAAGAGGAGTGGCACTTTCCATACAACCCAGATTTGTGCTATCGAATTGCTTTGGAATTATAAGTCGCACAGCTTCGGAATTCAGTATTCGATCCATATTTACACATGCACTTTCATTGGTAACATTTTTTGGGCTTTGAACAAGGGAGAGTGGCTCCTCCCATAGAACTCAAATTTGCGATATCGAATAGCTATTGAGTTATTTGTCGCACAGCGTCCAAATTCAGTATTCGACCTCAATGTACACATGCAGTTTCATTAATTACATTTTACTAGCGTTAAAAAAGGGTTAGAGCTGCTATCGAATGGCTTTAGAGTTATAGGTCGCAAAGCTTCGGAATTAAAAATTCGACCTCAATTTTCACATGCAGTTTTACTGATAACATTTTTTGGCATAGGACAAGGGGGAAAAGCACCTCCCATATAACCCAAATATACGGTATCAAATAATCAATATCAAAATATCAATAACTTTGAAGTTATAGATCGCACCGCGTGGGAATTCAGTATCCGACATCAATCTATGCATGCAGTTTTACTGAATACATTTTATGGGCGCAGGACAAGGAGCGTAGCACCTCCAATACAACATAAATTTGCGATATCGAATAGCTTTGCAGTTATAGGTCGCGCAGCGTCGGAATTCAGTATTCGACCTCAATGTACACATGCAGTTTCATTGATTACATTTGAAGGGCGTTGAATAAAGGGTCGTTCACCTCCCATACAACCCAAATTTGTGCTATCGAGCAGCTTTGAATTTATAGGTCGTACATCATCGGAATTCAGTATTCGACCTCAATTTACACATTCAAGGGAGCGTGGCAGCAACGCGCCGGGTTTAAGCTAGTTGTATTATAAAAAACCATTAAATTATCAAATCTATGAAAATGTGAAAAAGCTTCGCTTCTCTCGTGTGTCTAACGACGCATCTGTTTTTTTTTGTTTTGTTTCAGGTGGGCCCGTATATTGTCGCCCTCCTGGTCCCGAACTTGGCTCTCTACGGGCCTGTACACAGCGAATCTAATTGTATTTTTTAATTTTGCAATAGAGAAATTATTCAGTGCTTATTAGGTTTAGCTTGAAAATAAAAATACATAGAAGACTTTTTGTTTAAACAACATATACAAAAAAGCTTTTATAATACCGCATTCAACTCGCATTCTAACAACCTTTCTTGGTTTTTCATTTCCGTTTATAAACGATTAAAGCTATTATTAATAGCGCATCCAATTCCATTGAGTTTAAGTTCAATTTCGTAGCTGTTTTTTTTTTTTTGGTGTGTAAAAAAAATAAACTCAAAACAAGACAAAAATAGCGGATATGATTGTAAGCCCGCAACAAAAAAGCTATCACTTATATATGCTGACGCTTTTCTTTTATGAGTTTACTTTTTTGTTTGTTTTTTGTTTTTTGAGTGCGCATTAAATTGCTTCCCGGCGTTTTGTCACACTCTTTTGCATTTGCGTGTTATTGTTTTTATGTTTTTACTCTTGAGAGTTTTCTTGAGCTCCTCTGCTGTTTGGGAACGACAAGCTTATTTTATTTGTGACCTCTTTATATGTTTTATGTAAAATCAAAGTTTTTCTCTATATCTATTCTAATTAATTTTATCTGGTTTTTTTGTCGCTTTCACAGCTTTGCTTGCGTTCGCGACAGTTTTGTCGCATTTTTCATGCAATTCTTTTAATAACGATTTACCACATCTGAACACTCACAAATTACCACCCACACATGCACACACATCTACCTAGTGGTAAATGGAGAGATTACGTAACCAGTTATTGCTTCAACACAATGCAGTTACGAGGCCTGTTTACAATTTCCAATTACGTTTGTTCTGACATGGTCGCTAAAATACTGATGACATCTACCTTACACAGTAAGTGACGATGGTAGTAGGTGTGTTTCTTATGGTGCACAAGCCAGAAATTAACACAAAAATTTAAAGAAATTTCTCTCTACGTCAAAAACATACCGAAAAGAAACGAAAGCAAATGACACCAGTACACATTTTTTAACAAGAATATTTACGATTTAATTAACGAAGTTATTAAATTTTTTGGTAGCATTTCATAATTAATGATAAATAAAGCTTTGCTCCGGCTTAAACATAAATATTAATAATTATGTTTATTTACTATGATTTAAATACTAATTCTAAATGTTTGATAGTTTAAATCATTCTTGATTTTAATTACAAATTCTAGTTGTTTGATAGTTTAAAATCGCTTATTGAGCTTTAGGTGAGGTTAGAACAATTAATTGCTCTCACGAATTTTTTCCAAAGAAACAAAAACAACAACATTTTCAATGAAATCGAAAACATCACTAGCTGATTTTATTGCAATTAGACTTTGTATTTAAATCATAGTAAATCAACATAATAAATAACAAGGTCATATAGAAAACTTTAATATTAATAATTTTCACAAAAACACTTTACTGCAAAACTTTCTGTTATAAAACACGATTTTGCTACACAGAAAATACAGGTAAACTGTTGTCTTAGTAATAAAAAGAAACTATCGACCAAATTGTGTCATATCCCGCTTACAAATTTTAAAAGCGGGTACCTAAACTTATACGCGTCGCTATAAAACTAATGACAATATATGAAGTTGTATCCTTGCGTCTTTCATTTTGTTCTTGCGTTCTTTTCTTCCTTTTGCTTGTCTAACTTCATTGCTATTATATGTCTTAATATGTGGCCGTCTTTCTGACTGCCCGCCTGTCTGTCTATCTGTCTGATTGCCAGTATTTCTGAGTATTTTCAGGTTTTTTTCGTTGTCTCCTTCTTCCAATGCTGCTGATGTGTTTTCTTTTTTTCAGCTCTGTCGTCGTCGTGCGTTTTTCCACATTTATATTTAAATTCTTCTTGACCGTTGTATTTTTTGTTTAAGAATACTCTCTTCATTCTTGGTCGAATTAAGAGTTTTGGAGTATTTTTTAGAGTGCTATTTTTTTAGTCGTCATTGAATATATTTTTATATGGAACTATTTCCAATACTTTGCTGTAAGTTGAGTGGTGTGGTCACAATTGAGCATGAAGTTTGTTGAAACTACTTTATTTTTTTCACATTCTCTTTGAAGTTTTTGCGTATTCTTCAAATTCTGTGCTTTTATGCAATGTCTAAAAATTTATGTTATTTAAAATTTTCAAATGAAAAATCATTATTTAATATTAGATGAAGAAAGATGCTAAGAACACTAACTTGATTCCCATTTCACTCCATCGTGAAGTTTAGTGAGATTTATTACAGTAATACGAGTTGAAGGGCTCTGAAGCCAGTACCCTTTCTTGCATATGGGCGTTTCCATAGTCACACACGTAACGTTCGTACGGCTTTTTTGTTGTTAAAAATTAAAAAAAGGAAAGAAATATTTAAACTTTTTGTCCTGTTTTAATTTTTGGATAGCATTCTAGTAGTTCTATATTTAGTGTAAAAGGTGGAAGCAATCGAAAGTATTGTCCAAAGATATAAGCAATCAAAAGTGGACGCGTTACAATACAAAAAATGGAAGTGGTTTTTCTCTGCATTAATATAATCGTAAAAACTGGGAAGTGTGCACGAGTTTTTTTATTAAAAATATTTCAATGTTTTCTTGAATGATGTTGCTATATATGCATAATTGTTTCGTTGAAAATTCTTTTTTAATTATTTTTATACAAGCCCAGTTAGCCCTTTTTTATAATACGTTACGATACATACGTTACGATACAGATTTTTTTCTTCAACCCCAGACAAAATTTTTGGCCGGAAAATGAACTTAAAACGGCAGACAGGTAGTCTGTTTATTGGAATAGAAATGGAACTATTTTGACCCAATTTTGGCAGGGCAGGGCGGGAATTGTACCAAAACCAGCCAGCTGACTGCCACTGTACAGAACAGCAGACTGGCTTACAGAGGCTCAAAAATGTATAAGAGAGCATGCAAGTGGCGTTCAGTGGAAGCAACTTGGCAGGGAATGTACAGAGCAGAGTACAAGCAGGTAGTGGCAGGCATTTGGATGCGGCATTAACATGGCTTTGAATGCAATATATTGGTTTCTTTTATGTATTTTATATATTTTAGGTTATTTTATATATTTGAGCTTTTTTTATTCAACTAACAAATTTTTGTCCTTGGGTTTGTCGATTTTTTTCGATTCACCAAAATTTTGAACGGCTTTGATGTTGTGACATACAATTTTGAGTAAGATTTTTCAAACGTAAATTTCTAAGCTTTTTTTTAAAAAAAGTTTATTTTTATTATTCAGGTGTAAGCAAACCCAAACAAAGAAGGAAATCCACTCCTGTGGGTATAATAGCAATGCCACTAACAATACCAGAGACAACGTGTGCAAACAGTTTTATTGAAAGGAATGGTGAGTTTTAAAATTATTGCTCTATAAAAATATGGCCCAACACGCAAAAATTAAGCAGATTTTCTAAACGAAATTTCACAGAGAAATGTTTGTTTGCACCGTATAATCAGTTAAAGTTTTTAATTAAGATGATGAATTCGCTGGTCACTCATCTTTTCCAGAATCAAAAAATTGTGCATCAGACACGGATAGTGAAGATCCGATTCCTGGAAAAGATCGATTTGTTCTAGAATCTCCGGTACCAACTCTGAAGTCTTCACCTCAATTCTAGCATACGTTTTACGACACAAACTAAGCGGTTCTGCATTAAGCAGTTTGTTAGAATTGATTGATTCCATCCATATGCACTAAAACGCCCCTCTCCACTTATGTCTTTAAAAAACATTTCATAAAAATAAATTCCGCTATTGAGTGTACGGCGCACTGCAAAAACTGTTTCAGACCAGTAAAAGGAAATGCGAGGAATATAATAGCTAAGGCGAATTCAAATATCTGCTCACCTTTTTAATAGGGGCACAGCTGCAAGCAATTATTTTTCGCTCAGATTTCTGCAAACAAGTGCTCACCATTTTAGAAAAAAAAAAAGAATATGTTGACAGGCTAGAAGACAATTACGATGGCAAACTGTATCGCAATCAATGCGAAAATAGGTTCATGAATGACCCCAGGAATTTATCATTCATGTGGTATTTTGACGGAGCAGCACTCTATTTAACTTATACTATTAACTAGATTTTTATGGAGCAATAAACAAATGCACAAAAATTATTCAAAACTGACGGTCTTATCAAATGTTGAAGTTACTCTTGTACACCAGTATATAAGATCTTCTGAAATACAGTGAATTTCGCCACAATGTATTAAAAAATTAATTTTGCATTACATGTAAATGATATTTTTTATGTTTTGTACATATAATTGAAAACGAATAAAGCACCTTTACCTTTATAAATTTTTAAGTAACGTTTTTTTTATGCAAACATTCGACAAAAAAATATTAATTGTAACTGTCAAGTTCACATGTTACATGTAAAAAGGTTTTCATAAAATTCAAGTTAAAGCCAGTAAAAAGTTAGAGCTTAGAAGAGTTAGACAGAATAAAAGCCTCTTCCAGTATAAGACAAGATGATTCTGTTGTCTAGAAAGCAAAACATTTTTAAGCTGCTAGACCCTATCAATTGGATGCCAATACAATGCTTGTTTTTAATAGAGTTCATGTGCCTGCCAGTATAGGGCGAAAGCATTCTTTTTTGTAGAAAACAAAACTTTTAAGCCTGCCCTAATATTTCAGTTCAATGCTAAAATAATGGTTTTATTCAACAGAGTTCATATGCCTGCCGTTATAGTGCGTAGGAAGGCTGTTGCTGAAAAAACAAAAATGTTTGAGCTGCTTGAACATTTCAGTTGCCGTCCAATGCAATGCTGAATTTCGACACACTGCCTTCTACTGACTTTTCCATGCCTTTATGCTGCTACTTTCTGGCAGCCTTTTTTGAAAGTAAACTGGCTGCCACCACATTTCAACATACTGCCAGAACTCTGCTCATTTGCCACAATTATGCTGATATAATGCCATTTTCCTGTCGAATATTTTGTCTGGGGAAAGTAAACATTTTTTATAGTTTTATTTATTTAATTGAACTTAAAAATCGAAAAATAGAAAACTGAAAAAACTTTTATTAAACTTTGTATTATACGAGTATTTATTATACTTATAAAATTCCTACTTTTGTTAAAATTTTTCAACTTTTTTCACAATTTTTCTACTTTTGGCCATTCATCCCGTTTGTTGCCATTTTTTCTAAATTCAAATTGAGATCAGCTCTTAATACAATACTCTCACAATATAAATTTAAAAATTTTTTCTCTGTTATGAAGGTTTAAAAAAATTTTCAGTTACATTTTATTTTTCAGTCGCAGTAGACTTTTTGGTGGAAATGTCCATATACAGGGTCCGCCAAATAACTTTTTTATTTTGAAAATTTTATAATAAAAAGTATTGGATATTTTCTCAAATTTCTTTTTTAATTTCAAAGTACAATCCTTCCGGTTACTAATTAAAAATAATTTCATTGAAATGGCTGCCTCGGCTGGCCATGCAGTAGCTTACACGATCGGTCCTATTTTTAAGCACATTATCGATTGTGTGCAGCTGTATTTCAATAATGGCTTCACGAATATTGCCCTTTAACGCGTCAATTGTCTCTGGCTTGTCGGCGTTACACATATCTTTGAGGGCACCCCACAAATAATAGTCCAACGGTGTCAAATCGCAGCTCCGAGGTGGCCAAACGACATCAGCTCTGCGGCTGATAATGCGATCTTCAAAAACAGGGCGCAAAACATCGAGTGTAGCTTCGGCTGTGTGGCACGTAGCGCCGTCCTGTTGAAACCAAATGTTGCCAATATCCTCCTCTTCAATTTTTGTCAACAAAAATTTGTTCAACATGGCCCGATAACGATCGCCATTGACTGTAACGGCCACTCCTTGCTCATTTTCAAAGAAAAATGGCCCAATTATGCCTCTGGACCAAAATCCGCACCAAACAGTGACTCGTTTTGGGTGCAGCGGCTTTTCAATGTATGCGTGCGGGTTTTCTGTGCCCCAAATGCGACAATTTTGCTTGTTTACATACCCGCCCAGATCAAAATGAGCTTCATCTGAAAAGATGATTTTTTTGGCAAAATCGGCATCTTCTGTAAGTCGATCGCAGGCCCACTTAGCGAAGCGCAAACGCTTTGGATGGTCAGTTGGCTTCAACTCCTGAACCAATTGAACTTTGTATGGCGTCATACCAAGGTCTTTATGCAAAATTCTTCTCAATGATGTCTCCGAAATGTTCAATTGTTGAGAACGACGGTGAATTGATGTTGATGGCGCTTCACGCACACTTTCTGCCACAGCAGCAATATTCTCGGGTGTACGCACTGCTTTTGGCTTTTCACGCTTTGGTTTATCGATGAGGATGCCAGTTTCTTTCACTTTTTTTACAAGATAACGAACATACGGAGCTGACGGTGCTTCTCTTCTTCCAAAATCCGTACGCAATTTTCGCACACATTCTGCAACATTACCATGATTTTCAAAGTAATGTCGCAATATTTCTCAGCATTGTTCAAGCGAATACACAACCATATTCGTTCAGCGGAAGGATAAAACTAATTATCTGTCAAATCAGACATGAGCTAAGTGTTACCATTCACGAAATAAGCACTAGTTGAAAAAAAACGTTAGATGGCGGACCCTGTATATAACAAAATGCGACAAACCTTACGTGTTATAGTAATTTTACTACAAAAATAAATAAATTTTGATTTCATGGATTAAGTTTTTATTTACGTTTTTTGTTCTGAAAGTTTATTTTTGAAAAGGTGATCGTACATTTTTAATCACAACTCAATAACAGAATGTTTAATTTGGTTATCAAATAGCAACAAAAAAAAAAAATTCAAATTAAATTTCTAACAAATTATGTTATGGGACACTTTTTCCAAAATTTTTTTTTGTTTCAGATCGAAGTCATTAGAAATACAAAAAAATAATATTTTAACAAAACTTTTTTCAAATTTAAAAAAAAAAACTTATTAAAAACGAACAAAGATGTCTCGCTTCGCACCTTTATGGCAAAAAATAGCATTTTCGTAAAAAATTAGCCAATGCTAAAAATCAATGGACAATTATTTATTCAATTGATAATTTACTAGAGGTACCTCATTTGGACAAAAATGTTAATAGTTTTTAATATACAAAAAAAGTATAAACATAATTTACCAGTATCAACTTCTGAGTCTTTTCGTCTGTCATTTTGTGATCACAGCCGTTATATTCAAGCTATAATAATTTAATTTCGTTTAAAAAATAAGGACCAAGTATTAAAAATGGGCCGAATCGAATGAAAACCTCGTCTACCTTCTATACAAAGGGACTTTATGAAAAAGGTTAATCTCTTAAGACTCCACAAAAATTTATCTAACGACTTAAATTTCTACAAATGTGTTAATGTGTTAGTTATCGCGGAAACTTGGTTAAACGATTCTTTCAGAAACGAAGAAATTCTAGACTGCATTTGAACAGTCTATCGTAATGATCGTGATTATTCCCACTAAGGTCATTTGCGTGGTGGTGGTGTTTTAATCGCAACATATAACTCTCTTTCAAGTCATATATTAAATACCACCTTTAACAAACAAAATGAATAATAAGAATTTGTTCACACAATAATCAATGTATTTATATTGGTATTGTCTATATTCCTCCTAATCCTATCGAAACTGCTTACAGCGAATTATGTGTGACCATTTCCTCACTAACCACTACCTTAAATGAAGACGATAAAGTTATTATCTTTGGCGATTTTAACCGCTCAAATATTTCCTTTGTCAATGATGAAAATGATAACTATCTTCTTCCGGTTAACCTCTCCACCTCAATAGATTTTACTTTCCGCAGTGCCTTTTTTGGCAATGACTTCTACCAAGTAAATAGGACTCCAAACAAGAATGTCAGATGGTTGGATTTAATCTTCACTGCTTACAATGAAGTAAATGTTGGACCAACTATTGAAGCTGAACACCTGTTTTCTAACCGTCTCCACCACACAGCCTTAACTACGAAACTATCCGACGCCAGTATAGCATTAACCCATCCATTTAATAACTTAATTGTATATGATTTTCTTAATACAGATTACGACAGAATTAAAATCAGTCTATATACTTTTGACTGGAGTGATCTCTCAGTACTGAACTATCAACAGTTTCACTTTTCTATTAGCGTGCTCTCACAATAATTGATAGACATGTCCCAAAAATAAAGAAAAAAAAAATAAACGCTCGCAAAACTTCAACAAATTTAAGCGAGGACAAGTTATGAGGAGCTAAAGATTTCTCTATTAAGTCAAAAGAAGCTTATCAATTTTATATAAACCTTACTGGTGAGAAAATTGTCGAAGAACGCAAAATCTTTTTTGACAACGGTTATGTTAAACATAAATCTGACAGATATCCAACGTCATGTTTAAAGGTGACGCAATGTCTTCGAACACATAAGAGATCTGCAATCTTTTCGCAGACCATTTTAAAGACGTTTTCTGTGTTTTAACATGAAATACTTATAATCCCCTTCTCTTCTTAGGAATACGTCCCATAATTAATCATATCCAATTAACGCTTGATGAGATATCCAAAACGATTAAAGAACTTGATCCAAATAATGGACCCGAAAAAATTATATGCGCAAAACTAACATCTATTATAAATCCTCTACACAATAAACAGCAACATTGGCATAGCAAGTGGGGACGAAAGGGGGCAGTTGCCCCTGTGGCGTGACCGTCTGTCACCCCATCCCCCTTAAGAATTAGAATAAATATAGAAGTGGGTCAGAGGAGTTTAATGCTCCTCGCTTATTTGGCGACACTTTGTTGCAACCCACTCAAATTAACAGCACTTTAATTTCAAGTGCCTTGGCTTTACGATTAACGCTTAGCCAAACACATTCCTCAGCTGGCGACGTTGTTATCGCTGGGAATAACACAGCGGTAACCTGAGCCGCCGCTGACCAGAGTCATAGCTGGCGCGCCAAGCTGGCAAAGCTTGGCCTCAAGTGACGATTCGTCACTAAGCGATTAAATGCTTATCTTCAATAGCTGGCAGCTTGTGTGTTGTTTTAAGCTGCAACAACAAGCGTGTCGTATAACTTGAGCGTTGGTTGCCTGGGCGCTGGCTTAGCTACCCAGCTCACAGGCAAGCGCGCGTTTGTGTGGGTAAATATAATACACCCCGCAACCGCTCTGTCGCTCCGTCATTAGCGCTGATGACGAAGCGACATAGTATAAATGCCAGTGACTCTGGTGATATATAAAAAAACGTTAAAATGCATATCGGGAATTGTGTATTCGTAGTGTTGGCAATGTGCGCGTTCGCAGTAGCGTACATTGCCTTACAATACATATTCAACGCGTTGTGGTGGCATGGGCTATGGGCCCTGCTGCCTTAAAGTATTTAGTCAGTTCAGAAAATAGTGTCTTGGCAATCAGTTCGCCATACGCGAGAGTAAGTTGTAAATAAATTTGTAAATAAACTACAACTCCTAAAAATCCGCCTTTTACTTAACCAAATTGGTGACCCCGAGAACGCGTAAAGTCGAGTGTTAAAGTAAAGTGCGCGAGGATTTAAAGACTTTAAAATTTAAAAAAAAAAAACTTAAAGTAAATAATAATATGGAAAATAAAGAGCGGGCAAGTGAGGAGCCGGTCAACGAGGCCGTAGTCCAAGCCCCACCGGTAGATAGTGAAACCGCCGCGGCGGCGGAGCCTGGCGCAGCGGCACAACTAACGTGCGCGGGTGAATTAAGCCGAGTGCAGTCTGTCCAGGTGACACAATTCTGGGCAGACGAACCAGACCTATGGTTCTTACAATTGGAAGCCTTGTTCGCGAAGCAGGGCACAAAAAGTGACGCACAGAAATTTTATACAGTGGTGGGCGCGTTGCCCAAGCATGTGCTAAAGCAAGTTAGCGCCGTCGTGCGCAACCCTCCATCATCGGAGCGGTATGAAGCCCTACGTGGTAGGCTATTAGACATTTTCGCGGACAGCCCTCAAGAGAAGCTGCGGCGCCTAATGGAAGATATGGAGCTGGGGGACCGCCGCCCCTCACAGCTCTTGAATGAAATGAAGGACATGGGCGGCGTTCAAGTAAATGAGGCCATGCTGCAGAATTTGTGGTTAGCCCGCCTGCCCAACGACGTCCAGGCCATTCTACAAGTGGTCGATTTACAACTAGCACAGCAGGCGGTCCAGGCAGACAAAATAATGGAATCGGGCAAGTATCGCCCGAAGCATGTAGCAGTAACTACTGCACCCCCAGCTGACACCTGCCTTGAGAGAAGGTTGCACAGGTTGGAGGACGCTCTGTACGAGCGTAATAACCCACGGCCTCGAAGCACGCACAGCCGCTCGCAAGCACGCTGGGATATACAACCAGCGGGCATTGAACCAGAGGTCGACCGCGACTTTATACCTCCAAGGTGCAGGACTAACTCCGCTCCCAGGCAACAGCAGCCCAAAAGTGGACCCAGCAAGAGCACACTGCAGCGGCGTTTGCGGCGTCAACGGGCGGCCTTACGAGACGAGAACTTTGTAGCGGGATACTGCTGGTATCACCAGCAATGGGGGAATAGCGCGGCCAAATGCGTAGCCCCTTGCACTTGGAACAAACCGGCAAAAAACTAAGTTCGAAACCACCCACCAAAGGCGACACGGGTGGCAATAGCGAAATATGTCGTCTGTACGTAGAAGATGTGAGAACCAGCAGGAAATTCTTAATCGACACTGGGGCAGACGTGTCAGTGATACCACCCAGCAGGAAAGAACGTTTTGGCGAGCCTTATTTTTGCAGGCTGTATGCGGCGAACGGAACGAGCATCGAGACCTACGGTGAGAAGGAAGTTGCCCTCAGCCTGGGACTAAGGCGGGAGTTCATTTGGAAGTTTGTCATCGCCAACGTCAAAACACCTATTATTGGAGCCGATTTCCTGAGACATCACGGCTTGCTGGTTGACATGAAAAATAGCAAATTGGTTGATCGAGAGACCGGAGGTAAATGCAATGGTTTGGCAGCAGAAACGGGTAAGACAAAAATTTATTCTTACAATTTTCGCAACCCTTTCGAAAAAATTCTGTCCGAGTTTGCCGATATTACCACCCTTAGTCCGATTAAACAGGCCTCAAAATCAGGTGTTACTCATCATATTATCACGGATGGGCCGCCTACACACGCGAGGCCCAGACGTTTGGCTCCTGATAAATTAACAGCGGCAAGAAAAGAATTCAATTTCCTACTTGAGAGCAATATCTGCGAGCCATCAGATAGCAATTGGTCGAGCCCGCTGCATATGGTTAGAAAAGCGGACGGGACCTGGAGACCATGTGGGGACTATAGGGCACTGAACGAAAAAACGGTGCCAGACCGTTACCCCATACCCCATGTGCAAGATTTTACACACATATTGCATGGGAAAAAGATATTTTCAACGCTTGATTTGCAGCGTGCATATCACCAAATACCAATTGAGCCTGCAGATATTCCAAAGACGGCAATAACGACGCCATTTGGATTGTTTCAATTTAAATATATGACCTTCGGGTTGAGGAACGCAGCCCAAACCTTTCAGAGGCACATAAATAAAATATTGGCTGCTGAGGCTCATTATGCATTTGTCTACATTGATGACATATGCATTGCGTCGCCAGATGAAAAGCAGCATGAAAAGGATCTACGAAGAATTCTCCAGCTGCTGCGCGAGAACGGGCTAGCTATTAATTTAGCTAAATGTACCCTGGGCAAACCAGAAGTCAAGTTCCTAGGACACACGGTCAATGAGGAGGGTATTCGCCCCCATCACGAAAAGGTTCAAGCCATTTCTAATTTCCCGAAACCAAAGACAGCCCGAGACATGAAGCAGTTTCTGGGAATGGTGAACTTTTACCGGCGATTCGTCCGAAATGCGGTAGCAACTCAATCGCTGCTCCAGGCGTTAGTAGTCGGGAATAAAAAGAACGACAAAACGCCTTTAGTCTGGAACCAAGAGGCAGACCAGGCGTTTGAAAATTGCAAGAGTGATCTGGCCAATTCGGCGTTGCTGTATCATCCAAAGCCAAATGCCAAACTATATCTCAGCGTAGACGCCTCGGATTTTGCAGTAGGGGCAGTCCTAAACCAAGAGGTTGGGAGCCACATGCAGCCGTTAGGATATTACTCAAAGAAATTGATGGCTGCGCAGATTAAGTATAGCACCTACGACCGAGAATTACTTGCAATTTATCAGGCGGTGAGATTCTTCAAACACATGATCGAAGGTCGCGAATTTGTAATTTTTACAGACCATAAGCCACTTACGTTTGCATTTAAGCAAAGTTTGGAAAAGGCATCACCGCGGCAAGCGCGCCATTTGGATTATATTGGTCAATTCTGTACCGATATCAGACATTTACCGGGGGCAGACAACACTGTGGCGGATACTTTGTCCAGAATTCAACAGGTAGCCCATGTGAAGACCCCGATCGACTTCGATAGCATGGCGAAGGAGCAACGCATGGACTCGGAAATAAATGACCTAGTTAGCAAAAAGGTCCAAACGTCTCTGACGCTCAAAGAGCTTAGCTTACCAGACTGCTCTTCAACCATATGGTGCGACACAGAGCATGGCCGAATACGCCCTTTGGTTCCTCGCAAGTTTCGAGAGAGTGTCATAGAGAAACTGCACGGCATAGCGCACCCAGGAGTGAGTGCGTCAACGAAGCTGGTGCAGCAGAGGTTCGTCTGGCCAAATATGAGGAGAGACGTGCACAACTTTGTAAAAAGTTGTTTGGCATGCCAGCGATCCAAGGTACACAAACACAACAAATCGCCGCTAGCGTTTTATAATAAACCAAGTGAGCGGTTTGAGCACATTAATATCGATTTAGTGGGACCACTGCCTATTTCAAGGGAAAATCGTTATTGTCTCACCATCATCGATAGATTTACGAGATGGCCTGAGGCGATCCCATTACAGGACATGACTGCCGAAACGGTCGCGCGCAATTTAATATCCGGATGGATAGCGCGTTTTGGAGTTCCACTACGCATCACAACAGACCTAGGTCGGCAATTCGAGTCGGATATTTTCCGCCAACTAAACCGCATGTTGGGTATCGAACACTTCCGTACTACCCCGTATCACCCGCAGGCGAATGGGATTATAGAAAGATGGCACCGCACGCTAAAAGCAGCCATAATGTGCCACGAAAGCGATGACTGGAGCGGCTTTTTACCAATAATCTTATTGGGTCTTAGGTCATCAGTTAAAGAAGACCTGGCATCATCGCCGGCTGAGATGGTCTATGGGACCCCACTAAAACTGCCTGGCGAATTTATGACCCCGACACCGTCAAGAACCAATGAAACGGAATTCGTGAAGGACCTGAGGCGCATGATGCGCACAATTATGCCATCGCAGACTAGCCATCACGATAAACCAAGGTTGTTCATGCAGAAGGGCATGGACACGTGCTCACACGTTTTTGTGAGAATCGACAAGGTGCAACGCCCACTACAGTCACGGTACGACGGACCATTCAAAGTTCTGGAGAGGTTCGAGAAGTACTTCGTGGTTGACCAAAATGGCAGAAAAGCAAAAATTTCTGTTGATCGATTAAAGCCAGCCTATACAGCAGAGAAGGTCGAGACTTTTTCCGACCCGCCGTTGGACAACGTAGGACAATCCACAATTACCAACCATGCAGCAGAGAAGGTCGTGACTTTTTCCGACCCGCCGTTGGACAACGTGGGCTGCCAACAGAATAGAACCGGCAAAACCAAAAAGGTCGTGACTTTTTCCGACCCACCGTTGGACACCGCTGGACAGCGAAGCAGGCGAGTGGGGCGTCCAAGAAAACATAGTACATCACCCGACCCACCGTGTGCACTCAAACGTCCATCCCAGCCTAAGAAGAACGCCGTGACATTATCCGGCGCGCCGGGGGACTCCGAGGGAGGCTTTTTCAAAGCTGTAGAGAGACGCAAATCATCGCCGGTCGTAACCAGAAGCGGTAGGCAGGTGCGCCGTCCAGCCCGGTTATACTAAGTATTTGGTAGTTGTCTCGCATTTAAAATGCTAGGGGGGGAGTATTGTGGCGTGACCGTCTGTCACCCCATCCCCCTTAAGAATTAGAATAAATATAGAAGTGGGTCAGAGGAGTTTAATGCTCCTCGCTTATTTGGCGACACTTTGTTGCAACCCACTCAAATTAACAGCACTTTAATTTCAAGTGCCTTGGCTTTACGATTAACGCTTAGCCAAACACATTCCTCAGCTGGCGACGTTGTTATCGCTGGGAATAACACAGCGGTAACCTGAGCCGCCGCTGACCAGAGTCATAGCTGGCGCGCCAAGCTGGCAAAGCTTGGCCTCAAGTGACGATTCGTCACTAAGCGATTAAATGCTTATCTTCAATAGCTGGCAGCTTGTGTGTTGTTTTAAGCTGCAACAACAAGCGTGTCGTATAACTTGAGCGTTGGTTGCCTGGGCGCTGGCTTAGCTACCCAGCTTACAGGCAAGCGCGCGTTTGTGTGGGTAAATATAATACACCCCGCAACCGCTCTGTCGCTCCGTCATTAGCGCTGATGACGAAGCGACATAGTATAAATGCCAGTGACTCTGGTGATATATAAAAAAACGTTAAAATGCATATCGGGAATTGTGTATTCGTAGTGTTGGCAATGTGCGCGTTCGCAGTAGCGTACATTGCCTTACAATACATATTCAACGCGTTGTGGTGGCATGGGCTATGGGCCCTGCTGCCTTAAAGTATTTAGTCAGTTCAGAAAATAGTGTCTTGGCAATCAGTTCGCCATACGCGAGAGTAAGTTGTAAATAAATTTGTAAATAAACTAGAACTCCTAAAAATCCGCCTTTTACTTAACCAAACCCCCCTCCCCCGCTTATTTGGCTTGATAAACAATTTAAAAAGAAAACTTCAAAAGTTATTCAAAATATCAGTTTTCTTACAACGATAATATTTTTGTATTACATATTTTGATCTTCTTTCTCTTTTCTTGATAAGCATGCTTTCGGACAATCATTTTCTTTCTCTGTGCTTGCAAAAAGATAGAACAAAATGTAGAGTTTTTACTGCAATTTCAATTTGAAAAAAATTCGGTTACACTGAAAAAACTATTAAATGAAGTTGAAAAACTTTTTGCTTTGGTTTTGACTGTGCCTGCAGCAGCAGCTTCATCTAAGCGTTCCCTACGGGGAAAAGAACCGGTTCTGAACCTATCATGATAGATCCTCAAGGGCTAGGGACCGGTCCCAATTCTGCCACCAACATATGAAATCGACCGGTCACTTTTACATGGCGCTGTCATTGACAGGGGTCAATTGCCACCTGCTGCGTCACCTTGGACCGGTTCAGTAACCGGTCCAGAAGAGTATATTGGTGACCTGTTTTGACAAAAAAGGAACCAGGTCAGAATCTACCACGTGATAGGTTCCCAAGGGATAGGGACCTGTCACAATTCTGCCACCAACATATGAAACCGACCGGTCACTTTTACATGGCGTTGTCATTGACAAGGGTCAATTTCCACCTGCTGCATCACCTGTCCAGTGTCCAGCCTAGAAAAACAGATTTGTGACCTATCCTATTGAGATCCCACCCACAGCTTTCCATATTTTTATGAAATTACACAAAGCTTACATTTTAGTATTTAATATAAAATTTTAATATATAATATTATAGCTGAAACCCGGCGCGTTGCTGCCACTCTCCTTTGTCAAACGCCCATAAAATGTTATCAGTTAAACAGCATGTCTAAATTGAGGTAGAATACTGAATTTCGAGACTGTGCGACCTATATCCACAAAGCTATTCGAGATAAAAAATTTGGGTTGTGTAGGAAGTGCCACGCCCTCTTGATCACCGCTCATAGAATGTAATCAATTAAATTGCATGTGTACATGGAGGTTGAATACCGAATTCCAAAACTGTGCGACATATAACTCCAAACTATTCGATAGCACAAATTTGGGTTATATGGGAGGTGCCAATGCCCTTTTCCTTACGCCCATAAAATTTTAACAATGAAACTGCATGTGTAAATTGAGGTCGAATACTGAATTCCGAGGCTGAGTTACCTATCACTCCAAAGCTATTCGATATCGAAAATTTGGGTTAAATAGGAGGTGTCACGCCCCCCCCGACAAACTCTAAAAAATTTTATCAGTAAATCTGCAAGCGTAAATTTTGGTCGAGTACTGAGTTCCGACTCTGTGCGACCTTGAACTCCAAAGCTATTCGATATCACAAAATATCGTTGTATGGGAGGTGCCACTCCCCCTTGATCAACGCTCATAAAATGTAATCAATGAAACTGCATGTGTACATTAGGGTGGACCTTGTGTCGATATTTTGGTAGATGAGGGCTCTATTCCGTGCCTTTTTGAAAAAAAATGACAATGCCGAAAAAAAAAATAAAAAAAAAAAAAATTAGGGGTTGCGCACGAGCCGAGAAAAAGGTCCACTTTGCCAAAATTAGGGGGGAAATTGCCATAGGTCATCAGGGGTCACCCGTAGAGGGGAAGAATGTATGGCCGACCCCCATTAACTTTTTATCGCCAACATTTTCCCCCAAGACACCCACCCCCTATCTCCTCCCCTTAGGAGGGTCACCATACAAAAATGGAGGTTGCTCAGTATTTTCGAAAAACACCATAGGTCATCAGGGGTCACCCCTAGGGGGGCAAAATATTTGACCGACCCCCATTAACTTTTCATCCCCAACATCTTTTCCCAACAAACTTACCCTCTATCTCCACTCCTTGAGGGACTCCCCATACAAAAATACTGAAAATCTATGTTTTTACAGTTGCACAATATCGAGATTTTTTTGATTTTATTACAGAAATTCCACCAATATTCAAGAGTGGTCATTGTTTGGAAAGTCTTGAAAAATTTGAAACGCACACGTAGCAGATGCCCCCATTCATCAGTACCTGGCAGTAAAATATTGCAAAATACGTAGTAGTTATAAATAGCAGTTCATTCATCGATTGTTGTCATTCAACAAGTGCCGACGACCGCGAAAAAAAAATTGATTTTTCTCCCGTTTTTTAAAAGTTAAGATGACAACACAACTTAGATCGCGCGACGATATTTTTTTGATTGGTTATCCAAGCATGAATATTACGGGGAACAAATTACCGTCGAAGAAGCAAGTGCTAAGAATGCATTTCTTCAACATTCGCAAACGAAACATGTCGAAGAAAAATAGTGCGGTTATAGTCGCAGACGCAGTGATGATTTTTTGGCGCCAAGCAGCTATTCCGACGAAAGCCAGAGGAGATGTTACAAGAAAAATAGCTGCGCTGCACGATGAGTGGGATGCTTTAAGAAAGTCATCTCACAGAAAGACTGAGTCCACTAGAGAAAAAGAGAATAAGTTTTCTGATAGCTTGGATAATCTTTTCGACATCGCACACGCCAACGCCCTTGAGAAAATGACAAATACCGAAGACATTGAGTTTCTGCTAAAGCAAAGAGAAGATGGCCGGCCAGGAACTATGGGAGGTGTGGACGCTACTGATACTCGAACGAGGAAAAGAAAAGCTGAGCGCGAAGAACAAGAAGAGTTGCGACGCAAACGTGCAACGGAATCTAGTAGAGATCAGTTCGCTAAAGGCGGTAAGCTATTTCGCGCTTTGTGTGTTCGTCCAATGTTTATATTCAAATGAAATTCTTTCAATTGCAGTGGTTAAATTTTCAAGCAGTGATTCAAGCGATGATAATGGGAGACAGGACGAAAACTTCCCGGCAGAAGCTGGCCCATCAAATGTTGGTGACAGAAGAGGTTACAAACAATGTTTTACTGAACGAGTCCTATCAGCTTTGGACAAGTGCAAAGTGACTGACCGAGACGCGGTCGGCATTATGATAGCGGCGGCAGAAGCATTTGGACGCGATCCTCAACAATACACAATAAACCGTACGTCGCTTCGGAGATGTCGGCGTTCAAATCGAGAGAACATGCTGAGTTATGTGAAAGACAATCCAGAAGTAAGATCGCATAGATTTATTTGCTCTCATTCAGAATTCTTATTCTTCAACGCGTTTCATTTATCTCCAGCTTGTCGCAGCTAAATCCTTCGTAGTCCATTGGGATGGCAAAATGCTTTTGGATTTTGTGGGTACAAAGAAGGTGGACCGTCTACCGGTAATTGTCTCGTACGGAGAAAAAGAACAACTTCTTGGAGTTCCCAAAGTAGAAGATGGGAAAGGAAAAGGCCGGAGAATAGCACATGTCGTTTATCAACTGTTGGCATCTTGGCATATGACACATCGAATACAAGGACTTTCTTTCGACACGACATCAACGAACAGTGGCCCATTCTCCGGAGCCGCAGTTGCTCTTGAGCGGCTGTTGGAGAGAGAAATCTTATATTTACCTTGCAGACACCACGTATACGAACTGGTGCTAAGGGAAGTTTTTGAGACAAAAATGGGAAAGACCAGTGCACCAGGCGTTCCTTGCTTTGACCGTTTCAAACAGGAATGGGACGCTGTAAAGGTTAAACCATTCCATTCTGGCTTGATAGACGATCAAGTCGTCAGAAAAATTCCTGTGGCAATGCAAGTCGGCATAAAGGAGTTTTGCTTAGATCAATTGAAGGAGAAACACCCTCGCGATGACTACAAAGAAATGCTACAATTAATTCTTTTGTTTCTGGGTGAAAAACTTGAGAATTACCATTTCCGACCTCCAGGACCCGTTTCCCATGCTCGATGGATGGCAAAAGCCATTTACAGCCTCAAGATGTTTTTGTTTCGGAGAACTTTTCACTTATCTGTATGTGAATTGAATGGTATTCGACACGTTTGTATTTTTGTGGTGCGACTTTACGTCAAGGCATGGTTTGGTTCTTCTCGAGCAGCTGAGGCGCCGAATCAAGATTGGAAGTTTTTGAAGGACATCGTCGAGTACAAGTCCGTTGACCAGGATTTATCTCGGGTAATGATAAAGAAATTTATCGGTCACCTATGGTATCTCGCCGATGAGCACATAGCCCTTGCCTTTTTCGATGACAAGGTTTCAAATGAGTTGAAGGCCAAAATGGCCCAAGCATTGCTAGAAAATGAGAATGACAAAGGTGAAGAAGATGAAGAAGACGAAGAAGGTGAAGAAGATGAAGAAGACGAAGAAGGTGAAGAAGATGAAGAAGACGACCCGGTTCCCCCAGCTCCTCGCGTCGTAATCAAAAGCACCAGCGTTAAAAAAATCGAGGTGAAATTCAAAGATGTGAATGAGGAATTCTTGGCTAAAGACTTGAGCAACTTCGTCTCTCATAATACCAAAAATTTATTTGTACGATTTGGAATATCGCAAGATTTCATTCTTGCAAATCCAGCAACCTGGAAATCTCGCGCAGACTATCAAGAAGGTCGTAGAATTGTAAATAACTTGCGCGTTGTGAACGACACTGCCGAAAGAGGAGTAAAAATGATACAAGATTATAATAGAATACTGTGTCAAGGCGAAGAAGAGAAACAGTATTTACTACATGTTATCGATTCTTACCGCAAGAAATACCCATCAGCGAACAAAAATATGTTAATTTGACTATATTATATTAAAAGTGCTTACTAGTACTACTCAATTACAGCTTCTTTTATTTTTATTTTTGTATGGGGAGTCCCTCAAGGAGTGGAGATAGAGGGTAAGTTTGTTCGGAAAAGATGTTGGGGATGAAAAGTTAATGGGGGTCGGTCAAATATTTTGCCCCCCTAGGGGTGACCCCTGATGACCTATGGTGTTTTTCGAAAATACTGAGCAACCTCCATTTTTGTATGGTGACCCCCCTAAGGGGAGGAGATAGGGGGTGGGTGTCTTGGGGGAAAATGTTGGCGGTAAAAAGTTAATGGGGGTCGGCCATACATTCTTTCCCTCTACGGGTGACCCCTGATGACCTATGGCAATTTCCCCCCTAATTTTGGCAAAGTGGACCTTTTTCTCGGCTCGTGCGCAACCCCTAATTTTTTTTTTTTTTTATTTTTTTTTTCGGCATTGTCATTTTTTTCCAAAAAGGCACGGAATAGAGCCCTCATCTACCAAAATATCGCAAAAATTTCATTTCAAGGTCCACCTTAGTGTACATTGAGGTCCAATACTGAATTCCAAAGCTGTGAGACCTATAACCCCAAAGCTATTTGATATCTCTAATTTGGGTTAAATAGGAGGTTTCACGCCCCCTTGTCGTACGCCCATAAAATGTAATTAATGTAACTGCATGTATAAATTGGGGCCGAATACTGAATTCTGACGCTGATATTCGATATCGCAAATTTACGTTAAATGGCAGGTGCCACGGCCCTCTTACCAATGAACATAAAATTGAATCAATGAAACTGCATGTTTACATTGAGGTCGAATACTGAATTCCGGCGTCGTGCGACCTATAACTCCAAAGCTCATAAAATGTTGAGGAATGAAAGGGCATGCATAAATGTAGGTCGAATACCGAATTCTTACGCTGTCAACCTATAACTTCAAAGCAATTCGATATCGCCAATTTGGGTTGTAAGGGAGATGTCACGCCTCCCTGTCCAACGCCCATTAAATAAAACCATTGAAACTGCATGTGTAAATTGAGGTCAAAAACTGAATTACTCAAAGCAAAGCGTACTTACAAAATTTGAGCTCAATCGGACCAATAGTTTCGAAGTATTTTGATATTTTCTTAAAAGTAAGCGTAGATGAAGTGTGACCACGCCCATTTTTAGCAAAGTTAATGATAGTTATCATATGAACTTATTTACCAAATTTTATTTTAATACGACCAAAACCATCTTAAATACAGCATTTTTATTGAATTGTGGGCGACAAAAGGGGGTGTGGCATTATATTTTTCCTAAACCAGTAGAAGGAAGTATCCAATTTGGTCCAGTCGTTTTCAAGTTTTAGGCATCCGAACAAATCACAATTCATTTTTATATATACAGATATTGATTTGTGGGCGGTAAAAACGGGCTTGAAAACATTTATGTATCGTGACTGCCTCTTGGAGCACCAACACAGCAAGTTTCACTATAAAAATGTGTAGAACTCCGAAATTGCCATGATTTCGAAAAAGTGGGCGTATATATATTGCGACCACGCACATTTTTTGTACAGTTACTGACAGTAACCATCCGAACAAAATTACTAAATCTTAGCTTTTTACTATCGAAACCGTCTGATATATATACTTTATTTGGTTTGTGGTCCATAGCGCAAATTTGGCTTGTATGGGAGGTACCACGCCCCCTCGTCCAAACGTTACCAAACCTCACAGGAACACTCACTCTCCTCGGCAGACGTTGTTCTGCCATAGACCGCCTTACTGTCATATACGAAAATGTCGAATATCTGCTGAAAGTAACCATATGAACTAAATAACCAAATTTGATTCTAATACGATCAAAACCGTGCGAAATATAACATTTTTGTTGTTTTGAAGCGGTAAAAAGGGGTGCTGCAAAATATTTCCCAAGAGCCATCTCGTAATCGAAACAAATCGAATGCCCAAATTTCAGCTCAATTTAGGTTAAGCCTGGCGCACTTTACTTCACTCGGCGCTTACTCCCCGAAAAGTGAGTTTAACTAAAGTGGGACAGGCCTATTTTTAGTGCACTTGCCGAGAGTAACCATATGAACTGAATTATAAAATTTTTGTCTAAAACGACCCAAACCGTTGAAATAAAACGTTTTCATTGGGTTGTGGGCGGTAAAAGGGGGCGTGGAAACCAATTTTTAGTTCAGTTGCTGACAGTAACCGTACAAACTCAGCCAACATTTTAGCTCAATCGACCCATTAGTCAATTTTAATGATTTCTCAAAAGGTGGGTGTGGCTGTATAGCGATGACGCCTTTTTTTAGTACAGTTGCCGAAAGTAACCATAAAAACTTAGGTATCACATGTTAGTCTCATACGGTCAAAACTGCTTGAAATATAGCATTTTCACTGATTTGTGGGCGCAAAAAGGGGGTGTGGAAACCAACTTTTCGTACAGTTACTGTCAGTAGCTACACAAACCAAAGTACCAAATTTAAGTCTTATGCGACCAAAACCGTCTGAAATAAACCATTTTCATTTATTTGTGGGCGGTAAAAGAGGGCGTGGAAACACATTTTTAGTACAGTTTTCGACAGTAACCGTACATACTAAATTAAAAAATTTTAGCCTTATACGTCCCAAAACGACGGAAATATAACATTTTTATTGATTGGGGGGCCTGAAACAAATCGACTGCCAAAATTTCAGGTCAATCGGTTCAGTAGTTTTGGAGTCTATAGACATCACACAGCCAGACACACATCTTTTTGCTTTTTATATATATTTGCTTGAGGGCGGTAAAGGTGGGCGTGAAAACATTGATATATAGTGACCGGCTTTAAGATCACCTACACAGCAAGTTTCACTGTAAAAATGTGTAAAACTCCGGAATTGCCATGATTTCGAAAAAGTGGGCGTATTTTTATTACGACCACGCCCATTTTTCGTACAGTTACCGACAATAGCCATCTGAACAAAATTACCAAATCTTAGTTTTTTACGATTGAAACCGTCATATATATATCCTTTTTTGGTTTGTGATCGATAGCGTAAATTTGGCTTGCATGGGAGGTACCACGTCCCCTCGTCCAATAGTTACCACACCTCACAAGAACACTCTCAAGATGTGACTTCAGTTTCCCTGAAAATTTCATAAAGATCGGTTCAGCGGTTTTGGAGTCTATATGTGATATAGCCACATACCCACATACCCTCATACATACATCCATTTTTATATATATAGATTTTAATTTAATAAATAAGTGCAACATATGTTCAACGAATTCGAATATAAAAAAAATTTTAAAAAATTAAATCCAATGAGTATTTTGATTAACTTAAAAATTAACAACTTGTGTTCAACGACATAATTTTTTGTTTAAATGAACTGATTAATAATCAAACTTGTGAAAATTTTTTAGTTATTTGTATAGTATTTTTTCTTGACTTGAGTCAAGTGCAATTTTTTCAAATTAATTAATTTAAATATAAAAAATAGTTTTAAAAAAATGAGATCCGATGAATATTTTGCCTAGGTAAAAGTTAACAACTTGTGTTCAACGACATCAAATTTTTTGTTTAAATTCACTGATTAATAATTAAACAAATCCCATGCCGCAGAATCAGTGTTGCCCTGTGTAATCAAACTTTTGAAAAGTTGTAATTTTTTGTTTAGTGTTTTCGCTAACGCCATTTATTGCACGCACATCATAATGTTATAATTTAAAGGATAGCCATTTGACAGGATTTTTCAATTCGTGTTGCAAGCTGCCAATGTCCTTTTACCGCCGAGAAGTTGGCAGATCAATATAAAATCTGAACGTGTGGATGAATTTGTAATGCACTCGCAACAGCACTGGAAAAAGGGTCAACAGGAATTTGAATTTGCTGTCGATGAAAATGCCATACCAAATACAACAGCCGAGAGCTTCGTTGTTCAAGAAGAACGGCATGGTGACCGTTGGCAATGCTTTGACTATTTGAAATGTCGCTGCCTCTGTTATACTTGCCTCCGAGTAGGCTCTTAAGAAATATAATCTAAAACCCCGGTTGCCTAATCGTATGTGGACGTTTTGACAAAATGTTCTGAAGGTGTCTGGCAAGTAGCTAAAATACATCAATCTTATTGGTGTTAACGAAGCTTTTGGTGCACAAACTTTGGCCTGCGCCGATGCACTTGGCTTGGACATGGCCACATTAAATGTTAACGGGGCTGCAATTGCTTTGGGTTATTCACTTAGTGCCAGTGGCTGACTCGTAAAAGGTCATTTGGTGTACGAGATGCAACGCAAGAAGCTGAAGTATTCCATTGCCTCTGCTTGTAGGAGGTGGTCAGGACAGCGCTTTGTTGCTAGAAGTTTTATAAGCTATTTGTATCTTCTACATGTGGTTTATTTTCTACTTTCTGCTGTTTCTACTTTTTTAAGATAGCAGATAAAGGCAAACAATTTTTTTTACACTCATGAATATTCGTGGTTGATGAGCAAATTTGCATTGACAATTTCCAAAATGTCAATTTTCATTCACTTTTCTGGGACTGAATAAAATTTCTTAAAATTTGCATGAAATATAAAGATTTGAATAACAAAGGAGATATCCTTAAAAAAATGATCTCTAATATCGAAACTGGAAACACGGTTGCCACTTTGATACAATTGTACCGAAATTGGTACATTTATTTTAACTTGGTACCTTGGTACATTATTTTCCGAGTTGGCACATTTTGCAAAAGATTTACAATTTAGCAACTTGTTACAAAAAGCACTGGAGAAATGTTCAGACTTATGTTTAGTGGAACATTCATTGCATTAAGTTCTAAAAGTTGAAAGCTTACATGCTTTTCTTGTCATATATAGTAAAAATCACATTTTTTGAGACTTGAGGATTTTTTGTGAGAATTTCCACTAAAGCAGAAAAATAGCTCCAATCAGAAAATTTTTCTCTTATTACCAAAGATATTCTAAAACATATTGAAGACAAGTTCGATTTAGGTAAAGAAGATCTAAATGTTTTCCAATATACTAACATCATCACAAGTTATGCCAGAAAAAAAATTTCTTTATTGCCATAATTCAATAATTCATATTAAAATATCATCTCATAGAATGCTACCTTGACGTTATTGTGACTCAGAGGAATCTTGTTCAGGTTTCAAATATTAGTTTTTAAAATTGTAATGACGTTGCGAAAAAATTTGGGTATTTTGAGAAAAAGTCTGGGTCGTGAAGAATGGATTGGGGGAAATTTGTTTTAATGATTTTATCAATTTTGTAAATAGTCTGATGTGCCTTCCACACAGCTCAGCAGCTGCTGAACCAATATTTTCTTTATTTTAACCTGATTAAAACTAAGCTTAGAAATAAATTGGAATATAAAACACTTAACAACGTGAAGCTCTCTAAAAAATTGTGTGTCGAACGCAATGAATCTAATTATATTTGGCCAGCAAATGAACTATTTTGATGTATTTATTATTTTGTTAATAGCGTATAACATAATTTAAAATTTTTGTTTTTTGGTATGTAAACAACCATTTTATAATAATTCACTGTAGTATAGAATTATTATAAAAATTTCCTTTTCATATTGAAAAACTTTGTTGTTGTTGTTGTTTCTTTGGAAAGATTCGTTAGAACAATTAATTGTTCTAACTTTGACCTTAAGCTCAATAAACGATTTTAAACAATCAAACAACTAGAATTTGTATTTAAAATCAAGTATGATTTAAACTATCAAACATTTAGGATTTGTATTTAAATCATATAAAGTCAACATAACTATTATAAAATGTTATCAAATTATTATATTAAAAAAAAATTGGTACATTTTTTCCGATTTGATACATTTTTTCGGAGAATTTGGTACAACAAAAAATAAGCAAGTGGTAACCGTGATTGAAAAAACTTTTAAAAATAATGAAATTTTAATATTTTTTATTTAGTTTTATATATTTTTTTATTTTGAAACTAAAATAAAAAATTTGTTTATTCATATTCATGTTACTTTTAAGAAGTTTTGGTGATTTCTTTTTGCACCCCCATTTGTAATGCCCCCCCAGATGAAATTAGCTTCCGACGCGCTTGAACAGCAACATGGTTTCCATGAAAGTAGCTAAATATACTAACTCAGTTCCAGTACCTTAATGTCAATATTATTCGAGAAACAATGTTTTTCTAAGTTTTCAACGCCCATTTGTATAATAACGCCCACTTTTTTTACCGTATTTTATCATAATTGTGCATACCCCTGTACTAAATTTCAGTACCCCTCAATATTATTCGAAATGAAATAAGGTGCTTATCAAAACTATACGACACCAAAAAAAAATTTATTGCGCACTCTTACCAAATCTATGTTGAATACAGTTAGAGGAAAGCTTAAACACAGAATGAGAGAACAAAATGTACTTCTTAAAACAAAGTCTCGTTATCAAATCTTATCTTTGATTTTAAGGAGTACCGTTAGATTGTGTTGAAATGCTCTCGTTGCTGCCAAATTGCAATCGTATCAAAACTATACGGCAGTCATTTGAAAGTTCATCAACAGAGAGGTCGCATCATCGTCCATCTGAATATTAACTTAAATTGTGACTACAAAACTTTTTGATTATAATGCCGCGCGGGACTTTACTATCCAAAGAAGAAAGAGGCAAAATTGTTGCATATCATGACCAGGGGCTTAATTTTTCACAAATTTCTAAAAAAATTGGTCGTACACGTTGTGCTATCGCCTCATTTTTGAAAAACCCGAATAATTACGGCAAAAAATACAAAACAGGTCGTAAAGCTAAGCTATCAGAGCGAGATAAGCGAATGATTATTAAAAAAGCCAGCAATTCAACTATATCTTGTGCCCAACTTGCAAGCAAATGCAGTCAATCAGTTTCGAAAATGACAGTTTGGCGATTTCTAAACACTGCCGAAATAATTGTAAGATCCGCACTTCCGCACCATAAGATGGCACGGCTTCAATTTGCAACAAATAATTTGGATACCAACTGGGACTCGGTATATAAAAATAGTCTTCTTAACTTAACTTACATTTTAACAATTTTTTTCGGAAAAGGTCATCTTTTCAGATGAAAAGAAGTTTAACTTAGATGGCCCAGATGGATACCGATACTACTGGAGAGATTTAAGAAGGATCCGCTCATATTTTCCAAAAGAAATTTTGGTGGTGGTTCTGTCATGGTGTGGGGTGCCATTCACAAGATGAGCACACTTGGATTGCGTTTCGTGAGCTCCAAGATGAATAGCTCTGATTATATAAATGTATTGGAGAGCAGCCTCTTGCCATTTTTAGAGGAAAATAGAGAAAGACCGCATATATTTATGCAAGATAATGCAAGAATCCACACAACAAACAAGTCGGCAAACAAAGGCATTTTTGGATGCGTGTTCTATTGACCTTATGGCTTGGCCAGCGTGCTCACCTGACTTAAATCCCATTGAGAACGTTTGGGGAATACTGGCTAGACGTGTTTATAAAGAAAATACAAAATACTTGTCAGTTCCAGATTTAAAAGTTGCTATTTTAAGGGAGTGGAACAAGATGGAGCCAAGTATTCTATGCCATTTGTTTGAATCGATGAGAAAGAGAATATTTGACGTTGGAATTGCCAAAGGAGGCCCTATATAATATACATGTAATAAGTTAAGTTCTTGTTGTTGTACGAAAAACATTAAAAAATATAATAAGGTAAGAAAGTCGTATAGTTTTGATACGATTGCAATTAAGCAGCAACGAGAGCATTTCAACACATTCTAACGGTACTCCTTAAAATCAAAGATAAAAGCTGATAACGAGACTTTGTTTTAAGAAGTACATTTTGTTCTCTCATTCTGTGTTTAAGCTTTCCTCTAACTGTATGCAACATAGATTAGGTAAGAGTGCGCAATAAATTTTTTTTGGTGTCGTATAGTTTTGATAAGCACCTTATAAGCTGCGTTTTTTCCAATATCCCAATCTGGATTTTTATTTTGATTTGCTGCTGAATCTAAACATGAGAATGTCAACAATGCTTTTTCCGATCACTAACTTCATTATAAAACAACTGGCTATGATGTTTTAAACTACAAGTTTACAAAATCGAAATCCATAGCAGAATTATGTTTGTATGAAAATCGGATTTGGATATTGGAAAAAAGCGCTCTTTATTCGTCTGCTAGATATCGCACTACCCGCAATCTGTTTAAAGGAACTTCGTTTCAAAAAATTTTTTAACAAAAACTGCATTAACAAGAACTTGATCTTGGAACTCAAATTTCCAGAAAAAAAAGTCAAAAGATTTAAAAACGGTTAAAGCCATTAAACTCGGCATCCTTGAATTATGCTGAAATGCTATGTCTCAAGCTGGTTTGATTTTTGGGCATTCACAGTGTTATTAGACAGACTAATATTTTCCAGAAAGCACAAATAAATCATATCAATTTTATCATTTCATTTCTAATCGAACCGTATTTAATGCAATATTATTTCATTAAACAGGATCTCCATTGTTCGTGTACTATAGCTAGATAGCGGGGAAACAGTGATGTGATTTGGTAGGATTTCGGGCTCATTTTGGGATATTTGGCCTATTTGAGAATGTGTGGGATTTCGGAAACTTAGGTGGGATTTTCTACTGTGTCGTAATTTTAAAAAATTTAAATTCTTTACAAAACTGGTTACAATTGTTCGTTAAATTGTTGTTTCATTAATTTTAAATATGTAAGAAAGAGATATGTATATTTAACAAGCTTAAAATTAATCACAACGGCGAAGATATATGTTATTGGCAACGCTTTGCAGAGCGCAAACAAAAGGTCAGAGAAGGAACATATATTTATTTTCTTTCTTACTCCTTAACAGATTAAGAAAAGCTTCACAGCAAGTTGTTAACACGAATTCAAAGAAAAATTTGCACGTGCCAAAACTTGTGACAATTTACAAAGCTTAAAATTCATTTAAAGTCATTTATTCTATAGCGGCTGCTCTACAATAGTTTAAAAATTATCAACATTTTTTCAAGTGCCGTTTGCTTCGTCTTCGGTAATTTGTTTAATTTTCTTCATTTCAAAGACCTTGAAAGCAAACAATTGCTGGAAAGCCTGCTGTGCATCATCCACATACGATTAAAAGAAGCTTCTTAGAAGGTATTTTAAAAAATTTTGTCTAACTAATAGGTCTATTCTGGCAAAGTATAAATTGTTACCCAGTATTTTTATTATTTCTATGTGTTTGCTGTAATTTTATGATTTCAAAACAAAATTTAAAGCTAAAAAACAAAATTTTTTAATGAAATTGTGACTATCTCAAAAGCAGGTGACAATTTCTATCAAAATTTATTATTTTGTAGCTTCAAATTTTGTTTTAAAATCACAAAATTACAGCAAACACATAGAAATAATAAAAATACTGGGTAACAACTGATACTTTACCAGAATAGACCTGTAAGTCATTTTATTATTTGTGATAGTACAAGTTCCTAATATATATGCAGGTATACATAATTTTATTGATCTCAATGAATTGTTATTAAAATTGATTTCGTTAATAAATAAACGTTTATACTTTAACAAGAGATTCTAGTGATTATTTCTTCTCATAAATTGGATAAAAAACATTATTGATATAAATTTTTGGGTGGGATGTTTTAAATTGAGATTCAATCGGGATTTTTCACTGAATTAGAATCACATCACTGCGGGGAAACCACGTAAAAAACACGAGCCAAGTAAACTACATCGGAAGTAGTGCGGAAATGTGTGCATATTAAGTACTTAATGACTTTTTCTACTATTTGAATCACTTTATCTCAGAAATGGTTATTCTTAGAAAGAAAAGTGTAAACCATTTTGATAGATACGCAGTAGTTAATTCGGAGTGAATTGGTAAAAGCAAATAGTTAATTTCTAGCGCAATTTGTACTTGCTATAAAATAGTACAAAAAAAAATTTTTGCGTAGAATAGTTCACTTTGATTTTATTTTGTTTTCTTGTCGAAATTTTTACACGCGTTATGTCAATTTTTTTCATTTTCAAACTGTTTGAGGAATAAATTTAATGAATTCAACGGAGGTAAGTTTTTGCATTATATAAAAAAAAGCAACTACTTAAAATAAAAGAAATGCATCGTCTTTTACGTGATGCACTTCTTTTTGTAATACATGCAAGAAATAAGAAATAAATGCCTCTCAAGTTTGAATACTTTAAGATCTATTTTAAGACGTAAGCAAATAGTATCAATTTGAAAATGTTCATGTTGGAACTAGTTCAAATGTAGTGAAAAGGAATATTTTTGTACACTATTGCCTTTCCTATGAGATCAACACGTAAAAAGCTTCAGTTCGATAAATGTAAAAGGCTATTGTAGAGGAGGGACCAGTACTAGTCCTTTTTGGAACTATATCAGAACTATTTAAAAGTTGGTTCAACTATCTGCAGGTAATTTTGTGCTCTACACTTTTGCCTCACCAATTTTTACCATAAAACTTACCATTTCAAAGAAAAATGCTAAAAACCAATAATGGAGACCTTTGACCTTGAATAATTTTTTTTGCCGTCATGGGATCAGTGTTGACTTTTCACATTTTAATTGTTATGGTGAACCCAACGTCTGTAACAATTTTCAGCTCTTTGCAAATTTATACAAAACTGAAATGTCTATTTTTACCTGGCTATAAAGCTTACACAAAGTTTTGAAAAGATAAAAACGACAGAACACGTTTTGAGTTAAACTTTTATGCATATTTTACATTCAGAACTTACTTGCTTGTCTATTGTTTAACGTATCTTTAAAATGAACTTTTTGTTGGCATTATTTTCCTTTTTTTTTTGTTCTTGCGGAATGGAATGAATTACTAACACTTTGTAACCTGAAATCTCAGCGCACACAAACTGCAGCTTAAGCATCCTTAAAAGTTTGTAGCTAGGTGCTGACAAGCTCACAATGACAATGACTACACGAACAACAACAACAACAACAATAACAATAACAACACGACCGAGAAACATAAAATAAAAAGTAAAAAAGAACAGGACATTTATGTGCACATGAAAAGTAAATTGGTGCGTTCGCTGGAAATGTGGAAACTTTGCTGACAAAAAGAAAAAAAAAATACCATCATGATAGGAAAAAAAAAAACCGACAAACATGTACGATTAGACCCGAAGGACTCGTTGGCACATTCATTTAAGCATCATCAACGTTGTAAATTGTATACTTGGCGATTTGTGCAGAGAACACAAACACACTCACATACCAGCACTAATTCAGTTATGTTTTATTGTAACAAAAATAACCCACCTAACACTTGGAAGATTATTTTGTAGTCAATCACCTAAATGAGTCTTTTCCGACTCCACTTGATGATAAAACACTAGATAAATAATAGCAAACGGACTACTTTTTGTGTGCATACCAAGGAAATATTGAAGAAGGCGTGTACTTAACTATCAAAAATTGACTACTTTTTGTACACTCAGAAAAAAAAAACCAACCGTGAAACTGTTAAATCCCATCCAACAGATGAGTTTTTGAAAATAACAGTCTGGACTGTTGATAAAATAACTATTTTACTCAATTCTCATTTGAATTTTCAATTGTCCTGCACTAGGATGGCTGATATCAATACATATTCACATAAAAGAAAAGAAAATTCAGTAAGGAATTGTGTAAAATAGTTATTTTATTGACAGTCCAGACTGTTCATTTGAAAGAACTCATCTGTTGGGTGGGATTTAACAGTTTTCACTGTTAATCTCTCTGTTTTTTCTCTGAGTGTACTAACGTTCTGCGTATTTTCGTTCACTTTTGGCAATGCAATCGTGAATTATTTGTTATTTCTTTTAATAATTTTATTAAAACTACATATGTATTAGTCACAGCCCTACGGAGAAAATAACTGCTTCTGAACATATCTCGTGATAGGTCCCCAAGGGAGAGTGACTAGTCCCAATTCTGCCACCAACATATGAAAGCTTTCACTTTTACATGGCGTTGTCATTGACAGGGGTCAATTGCCACCTGCTGCAGCACTTTGGACCTGTCCAGTTACCAGTCTATAAGAGTAGATTAGTGACCTATTTTGACAAAAAGGAACTGGTTCAGAACCTACCATGGGATGAGAACCTGTTCCAATTCTGCCACCATCATATAAAACCGACCGGTCACATTTACATGGCGTTGTCATTGACAAGGGTCAATTGCCATCTGCTGCATCACCTAAGACCTGTCCAGTCTAAGATTTGTGACCTATCGAAAAACCGATTTGTGCCCTATCCAATTGAGATCCCACTCACAACTTTCCAAATTTTTAAAAAATTGCACAAAGTAAAATATTCTATTTATTTAAAAAATAAGTTCAAGCTAAATTTTTAAGTTAAGCAAAACTTTATTTTAATTCATTTTTTCTTATAACTATTTTTTATATTTAAATTAGTTCATTGAATTCATCAATCCAGGAGAATCACCACCCGAGGGGATAATTGCTATATCTGCGGCACCTTATATATAATTCATGCAGCATTAAATATAAAAATACTGTTCTCCCTATTTCTTTGCAGAGCAATGTATATCAGAGATCTGCATGAATGGACTCATTCAATGGTTTCAAGTTCCTTTCATTTTTCAACTCCCTGCAAGTAGAGGCAGTCAAATAGCAAGTTTGCGTGAATCGTAGGCAGCAAAAATCAAGTCGCCAAATGGAGAATGGTTGAAATGAAGAAACTTGATATGTACACAAGTTGAAATCTAAAAACTTGAAATGTGGGCAAAATGCAATTATTTTGCTTACTAATTATTTGTTTTTAAGTCGGTTTACGCAGTTCGTAGAATTAACTTCATGTCGTCATTGCAAACTTCGTTTCTCGAGTTTAGAAACCAGTTTTACTTGAAAGCATTGGCAGGCATTGGATTGAATTTTATGTTGGATATGGTTTTATGTTGTTTTGGTTTTTGTTGAGTTTTGGTTTAGACGTATTTTTAGACATGTATTTTGTGTGTTGTTATAAGACTTTACGGCTGCGCGTACAGTTGTATATGTAAGCGTTGTGATAAACGAATCGTACTGATATGTTGTGTGGATCTGTTTTTATATTGGTGATGCGCACAGTGAAATTTCTTTTAACCGTTAGGCCTTTTCCACACTTGGTCAACGCAATTCCAACGCAACTTCAACGCAACAGCGAAAAAGTTGAAAAGCAATGCAACTATAAACCGAATGCTTTCAGACTTGCTTCAAAAGTCATGCAACATATAATAAATGTAATTATATAATAACTCATGTTTTTCGACTTCTTGCACTAATTTAATATTTAACTCATTTGCTCATTCATACTGCAAATTATTTTTTCTTCTTTTAAATTCTATTAATGAAAAAAGGAACTAATTAACTTACTCACCTTGATTAATATATAGAAAAATAATTGAATTCACAAAACAAACAAACTGAGGCAACAAGTCACCGATGAAAATTACGGAAAGCCGCGTTGCATTGAAAAGGTTGAGAACGTGTCGAGAACTTGTTAAGTGCAAGTTGCTTGATCTTGAGTTGGAGTTGCGTTGACCAAGTGTGGAAAAGGCCTAAAGCTTAAAGCTAAGCAAATGTTTTTTACATATATACTAAGGTGGCCCCTATATGGACGGAACATTTTTTTAGCTCGAACTGTTGACGCCATAGGCTCAATAAAATATTTGATTTTATATAAAACTAAAATCTATAAAGTTTCGTGACGACTGTTGAACTTTTAGAAGTCGTTCAAGATAGTTGGAAAAGCGTTTTACAAAAGTTTTTCTTATTTTTTAATCAAAGAAGAAATAAAATCAACGCTTGGACTATATATATTTAAAAAAATCTGGTATGCACATAATTTTTTACTGTTAAAATGTAAAATGACAAAAATAGGATAAAGAATACAAAAGTTTTGAAAATTTAATTTTCGGAATAGATTTATTTTTTAATAAAAAAAATCGTAAAAATCCAAGTATGTAAAAATTGCAATGAAATGTTAAATATTTTTGAAACAACATTTAATACATATAAAAAAAATATAGTGTTTTAACTTTGAATAACTTTTTGGTTATGAAATTTTTAATCAGAAGTGTAACATTTGATTCATTTTTATGATGCAATACTAAAAACACGTCATACTGGGTAGCTATGACGAACTCTTGTGCAAAAAATTTCAAAAACAAAAATTCGAATAAAAAGGTTATAGCTTTTTTAAAATAAAATCTTCAAAGTGTCTGTTTCTGGTATTTATAACAGAAATACAAATCATAAAAAAGCGAAAATCCCTAAAAATCCACAAATACAAATTTAAAAAAATTAACTTCACGGTTGGCTATGCCATAGTCTTTAGCTAATTTGTGCAAAAACTTACAAAGCTATTATAGCCAATCAATATTATAGCCAAATCTATCAATAGAGTATTACGTAAAGTTGTGGATTCTGAAAAAAGTTTTGATACAGCTTAAATATAAATTCATTTATTTCTACAAAGTACAATAAATTCATCAAAAATTATATTTTAAATTTTAAGCTGTATTTAAATAAAGAGCCAAAAGAATATTAAAAGTAAAAATTGGTTTTAAACTTCATATTTATTTCAAGAATAATAAAATAAAACTAAATAAAATTATTTGGAGTATTAAATTTACAAAATAACAAATTGGGGTAAAAAAAATATAGTAAGTAAGTAAATTTATTAAATAAAATATATTAAATAAGGTATAAGATAAAATAAAGTAAAAACGTTATAAAACTGTTTCAATGTTTCAATTAAATTAACTCAATAATTTTTCACAGTTATAATTACATCTAGGAATCTCATGAACTATAAAATCAAAAGTATGCGCATTAGAGTGGGTCAATTTTTTTCTCGACCAAGCGGTTATGAAAATCGTAATCTACGATGAATTCTTAGAAAATTTGCCCAAGAAACCATAGGTCTAAAATCAAAATCGAGCTTCCGATTTTTAACGAGAAAGTTTTTGTCCGTCTGTCCGTCCGTCTGTCCGTCTTTCCGTCTGTGGAAAGTATGCTACAATCCACAATAATAATGATAGAGAGCTGAAATTTTGCAGAAACATGTCTTGCTGAGTAGGTAAGGTCAAGTTCAATAACGGGTTATATCGGTTAAGGGGGAATGTGAGAAAATATTTTTCCCCTCAAAAAAGATTCAAATTTCTCCAATATTTTGTTTATGTTTTTAAAAGTCTTACTATTTGTATCATTTTGCAAAAGAAAATTTTTTATTTAAAATGATCCAAAAATTAGAAGGCCTTGTATTTTAAGTTATGTAAACTTTCCGCTCATTAAAATTGAAATAAACAATTTTGCGATGTGTTGAAAATATCACACTTTTTATTTCAACATTATTTATTTTTAAGGTCTTTCTTGCTATCAATCCTAGGTGTTACATTTCTACTTTTAACTGTGACTGCCATAGCACCATCGCGATTTTTTTCAATAGTTCGACGTGAGACTCTAGTCAGTAGTTGCACAAACCGCTCGGTTCCTTGAATGTGTAGAGGAATTTGTGGATCCGTAAGCGGTGGATCGTCAAATTCTATGTAATTAAGCAAGTGTTCATAGGGTATGCTTGCAGTGAATGGGGGCTCCGATAAAATGCCATCGTTGTCTAAGTTTATCATGTCGAAGTAATTAGTGCAGTTAAAATTTATAGTGGGCTTTTTGTAAACTCTTAATTTTGTTGGGTCGTAAAGATTTTCACGATAATATATAATTTTTTTAAAGCCACTACAGTGGGTCTTTTTTTTCTGATTTCTAATTATCTCTTTTTTCTACGCATAAAACGAGAACTTTTTTACAATTTTTTTTTGGATCCACGCCCATTTTTTGAGGCCATACCCCTACATCAAAATTATTAAGTAGAAAAACATTTTCAGAGGTTGTTTCAGTCCCTGTGTGGGGAACTTTTTTCCCCCTTAACCGATATAACCCGTTATGGAACTTGACCTTACCTACTTAGCAAGACATCTTCCTGCAAAATTTCAGCTCTCTAGCTGAAAACTTTCTCGTTAAAAATCGGAAGCTCTATTTTGATTTTAGACCCATGGTTTTTTGGGTAAACTTTCTTAGAATTTGTCGTAGATTACGATTTTGACAACCGCTTGGTGACTTTTTTCGATCCATACAATTTGACCCACTCTAATGCGCATATAACATGCACTTAAAACTCTTAAATATACGCTAAAAATAGTAAAAGTTGCAATTAAAAATATTTTTCTAACATTTTATTATCGGTTAAAAAAGAAATATTGCATGTTATTTAACAAAAACGAAAAAACAATTTTATAATACATATAAAATTAATTTATCAAAAACAACAAAAATATGAAGTGAACATAAAAGAGATAGTTATATAGCACTTATGATAGCACTTTTCACACAAGAAGTAAGTCATATACACTTGAAACTAGGGACAAAGGATAGTAAGACTGCTGTCTCACTTTAATTCTAGAACGTCAATATTTTTCAAAAGTGCTTTAAAGTTAAATAAGTATTTGCTTAAAAAAATTTTATTTAAATACCTAAAACTTTAAAAGCAATATGATACTTATTAAATTAATCTACATATTTGGTATGGATGTATTGTCACTGCGCAGTGTTGATAAAAGAAATTGGTTTTTTCATTTGATACCCATATTGTCGTGTTTTGAGGGTTTGAAGTATTTAAAAAAATTTGTTTAAAGAATTCCTTTATGTTACCAAAAAGCCCTTTTAAAACAAATACTGGCATTCTACAGAAGAAGAGAGAACGCAGTTTTACAATCCTTTGCCTCTAATTTCATGTTTAAATTGTTTACATCGTGTGTGTAATTATTTTCCGATAATTGTGGTACGGTGTTTTCTTTTGCCAAAATATGTCACACTAAATTTAAATGGTTGCCAATTATAAAATGCAAAAACCACATGTATTTTGTGTAAAATATACAAAAACGTGCGCAATAAATATGCAAAAACAGTCATTTTTTGTTAACTATGAAAAACCCTGGATTTATTTCAAAATATGCTCTAACGATTGAATGTCATTTTATAGGATATTTACTAATTCGTAAGGATAGTTTAACCATTTCCATTCTAAGATGCAGAGTAAAAACATGCATTTGCATGAAATTTCTAGACCTTGTATAATATTAATGGATTTTTAAAAATGTTTGAATGTATTCTTTTCCATTATGTAGTCTCACCATCCCTCCTCCCCATTTTTCGATCGCTTTCACATTTACCTACATACTATATCTACATAGCTGAACATCGACTGCCATTATTGCTGCGTCAATATTTACTGAAATATAGCGTTTCATTAACTCTGAAATAACTTTTCTTCCCCACTGCACACTTTCCCATCACAACCACTTTAGTTACTACTCCAGCATTAATTCTAGCTCAGGTATTGTATTCTTCGCGATCAAAAAAATACCCTATGCATACATATTCACAGAAGCACAACGCATCTGCATAAAATAACAAATTCAATAAAAGCACAATAGACACACAAAAATCCTTAACGCAAGAACAACAGAAAAAAAGTCTCCCAAACTCTGCATTATAACTGAAACGAACAAAAAATAAACGATCGTCAGTCGCTTCCGACGGCAGCGCAGTCGCATGTAATCGAAAAAAGAGTTGAAAAGTAGAAAACATAATTTTTTTTTCCAACTCATGTAGGGTAGAAAATAATTGAATCAAGTCAGACATATGATTCGTTTTTCAGAAGCAAGTCGCGAACCGTATGGAAAAAAAAACCAAGTTCCTGCAATTCAACTCAAAGCTTGATATTTTTTCAAGTAGCTTGATTTTCAATTTACTTGTTGCAAATCTCTGATGTATATACGTATAAAAAAAAGACTACGGAGAAAGCAAAGTCAATTTCCCTTAAATGACTGGTCCTGTAATAGCTCATATATCCTTTCATAGGAAAGGTCTGATATAAAACATGACATATCAGCATGAAATTTTGTATGAAGATGTTCTCAGGTACGATGATCTTTTCGGCGCTATATATTTTGATCAATCTCTAACACGAGAGGGCGTTGTATCACAAATCCCGCCAAAAAAGTTATAAAAACCTCTCATATGATTTATATGAAACTTTGTACAAATAGGTTTTTAGATACGATGAATATATTTCACACCAGAAGACGTTGTAGTAAAAATGCTATCTATTTTGATTTGTCTTTAATATGAGTGAGCGTTGTAGTACAAATGTTATAACTAAATCAGTAACTACGGACAGGGTAGAAAAACAACGTCTGCTAGGTCAGTAAGCATTTCATAATTTATTTGATGATTCATCTTCATGTTCTAAAACATTATTTTTCCAAACAACTAAGCAGCTCATGCTTGTTATCACTAGATATCATTTAATGATATTTTTAAACAAATTTGAGTCGTTTTCGGCTCTTCGACGCTATTAAAACAGTCGTAGTTGCGCACTTTTTACGATCGATACAAGGGATATTTTGTCAAAAGAACCTGGTACCTTTTACTCGATTCCACATGAAGATTCTTTTATGATTGATTTTTTGATCAACTTTGACTCATTTCTCTCAAATTTTTAAGTGGTTTCTTAATAAAAAAACGACTCTAAAATTTCTTTGAAAATGTGTCAAAACTGTTCAAAAACATTAATAGTACACTCACAGAACTGGCGATGCTATCAAAACTTCGCTTCTTCGACCCGTAATATTACGGTTCTCAAAAAATTTAATATGCGAGGCTCTGACAACTTCCATAAAGGATGTTAGATTCCTGTTTAAGAGATTCTCTGTCGGTTTTGACAACCTCACAGAAAGTTGTAAGAATTTTTAATGCTGAGAGGAATTCGTTTTTGACAGCCGAATTGTGGAGGGGGTCATAATAGCGCCTTTTGCGATGGTGACAGGAATTCGGTTTAGACAGCCGAATTGTGGAGGGGGTCATTACAGCGCATTTTGCGATGGTGAGAGGAATTCGGTTTTGACAGCCGAATTGTGGAGAGGGTCATAACAGCGCCTTTTGCAATGGTGAGAGGAATTCGGTTTTGATAGCCATAAATCCTTATGTTGAGGTTGTCAGAAATTTTTCTATTTAAGCTACTTACCTCTGCGCTTTTAAAGTTATCACCAATTTCTTAATGCCGTTTGCTTAATAAAAGTGTTATTTTTAAATATTTTTTATAAATTTTTATTACAAATAATTTGAAAAAATATTACTTTTTTGATCAAATAAATATAAAATTTTAATTGTTCATAGAACTTTACAAACTATTTTATTTTTAATTTTTTTTTTATGGAACTTTTAAAATCCCATATTATAAACGACAAACCATAAGCATGCATCTGAAACATGCTTACAAATAGTTTAAGACAATGGAATTGTAAAATAGTCCATGCCTTTTCCAATACAATAGGCATAATATTTATTATCAAAGTAAATACCGATTAACTTTAAAAACAATTTTTTTAATATTTGCCAACAAGCTCGCTGCAAAGCCAAAACTAAAATGGAGAAATTTGTCTTTTGTGGTTTTAGTATCTTCAGAAAAGCGTGAAAACCGCATTGAGGCTACAATAGCCGTATTGGAGTTTCTCTACACGCAAGATTTAAAAGTTGGTTGCAGTAGCCACAATACTGAAAGTATCACAACTGTAACCACAGCTCTTATTTTCAAAAGACGCTCAACATAATTTTTGTTTTTTTTTTTTATGATTACTGCAGATTCAATTAGGGCTATGAGAGCTCTCATAAAGTGCTTGCAATAAACTTTCAGCTAAGGTGACTTCATTTCATATATAATAACTCTAGTATGGCTGCTACAGACTCATCTTTTTCATGGCAGCCGTGTACGAAATTCAATAATTCCCTGAGTGTAAGCAGTGGCGGATTTAGGCTAGAAGGGGATGCAGCCCTCGGCCCCGAGCAGGCAGGGACCCCGCAGGCACTTTTGTCAAATAGTCTTATTTGATTTTTTAATGCATTTTTCGATCTAGGACCGAAATTTGCATTTTCGTTAAATAAATTTTCTTCCTTATTATTTATGTTTTTTTTTTTACTTGCGTCTATAATAGCAATATTAAAAAAATTTGAAAAAACGCTTTCATAATAGTGGAACCGAATTTTGAATCGCTTCATTGCAGCCAGCCAATATTTGCAAAAAGTAGATGTTGATTTAATAGCTGCTAACGATATATTAGCTTCTCTTATAGAATTCGTAACAAATTTGCGGAGTGAATTTTCAAGGTTTGAGAATAGTGCTATGAACCTGAGTCGATTTGTTTGCCAAGACTATGAGAGAAAAATAACTAGAAAACACAGCAACAAAGAACCCGAAACAATTAATTTGACTGGTTCTGATAGATTCAAAATCGAAACTTTCTTTGTTTTAGTTGATAAGCTAGAAATGGAATTAAGAAAAAGAAGTGAAGCATATGAAGAGGACACACAACAAAACTAATTAGATTCTTGTGCAAATTTATGGATATTGAAAACTAAGAATTCGAAGCGAGAGTAAAATCTCTTGTTGAAGTATATTCAAATGATATTCAAATGGAATTAATCTGTGAATTTCATTAATTCATTCCGCTTATGAAACTTCAATAACGCAACTATGTATTGAAAATGATTTGTTGCAAACGATTAATTTTGACGAGGTTATAGAAAGTTTTTCCACAGCTAAATCGAGAAATTTTTTTTAAATAAACATTTAAAAGTTAATGAAATCAAATTTTGTTTTACTTTTTAACATAAATGCGTAAAAATTAATATTTTGAGTGTTAAAATGTCCCAGCAAAATGCTCTGGGCTTAAGTAGGTCCCGTGTCAATTTTAGCCCCAGGCCACGCTATGTGTTAATCCGGCGCTGATAGTAAAGGACTCCTCATGTGGAGTTGCGTGTAGGGTATCATTTCCTTCCGACAACAGAATCTTTTTTAATCAGAAAATAAGAGCGTTTTTGACTGTTCTAATCGCGAAGGAGAGTCTAAAACGACTCCACTTTGTTCAAAAATTTCATGAAACGATGAGTGGGAAATGACGTGTAAAGCAACACACCTACACATACATATTCGTCTGCTAGAATAAATGATTTTATGTTGGGCTGGGCGGAGGTTTACCTTTTGTGGCACCTAGAGGCAAGTTTCACTCTAATGAATGAATGCCCTTTTTTGTGCTTTACAAAAAGAGTTTAAGCTTGATAGCTATATGTTTGTGTTTTCATGTAAGTGTTAGCGTTTACGTTAAATGATGCTATGAGTTGTTTTTTATGCCTTTTAAAAGAGAATTACTGGCTTAGAAGCTTTGAAATAATATAAAAGTGAGAAAAATCCCTGCGGAAAATTGTATTGTACAACATGGACTTTTATACTGATTGTATGGAACTTTCAAAATGTAATCCATTACTGCTAAGTCGAAACTTTCTCATTAGAGTCAAAATAAATATAAAAAAAATTATGAGTTGAACAAGTTTAAGTATCTCGCATTGCTTTTAACTTACTCATAAATTGATTACGTGCTTCTTTTATGCGAGTACTTCAAATAAAGCCTAATTTTTTTTTCTCGGACGTAGGGAGCTGAGAGAAAATTGTAATAGCCAATTTACTCAGATCAAATTTATATCAGGATGTTTGTTAATGGCTTGCTACTTTTCTTTTAGATAGATTTAAGAGAGTTGTAGAAAAAACGATTAAAATGTGACCTGGCAACTCTGTAAGAGATACTTCCAGACATTATAAGTGACTGGTACGAAATTTACTTTAGAAAATTGTTCATAGCTGTTAGAAAGTTAAATAGTTGTTATGTTGTGGTGAAATTTTATGAAAAATATTTATTGTATAAATTTTTTTTTAAAAAAGGCGTAAAAGAAGGACCATTAAACAAACATAGTCGTACAGGGTTAAAATAATATTTTGCTTAGTAGACATTTCTGCAGGCGATAATCTTTTAACATGAAGTTATTAAAAACTGGCTATTTTTCTATTTAGAAATACACTTTAGGCAAATATTGTTCAAGAAGACATAATTTTATAGATTACTAACTTAAACCCGGCGCGTTGCTGCCGCGGCAGCGTTGCCAAACGCGAATAATATATTATCAGTGAAACTGTATATGTAAATTGTGGCCGAATACTGAATTCCATGGCTGTGCGACCTATAACTCAAAAGCTGTTGAATTTCTCAAATTTAGGTTGTATGGTAGGTGCCACACCCCTTTGTATAACGCCACACAAAGTTAGTAGTAAAACTGCATCTGTTAATTGAGTTCGAATACCGAATTCCGAGGCTGTGCGGCCTATAACTCCAAAGCTATTCAATATCTCCAATTGGGGTTGTATGGGAGGTGCCACGCCCCTTTGTAAAACTTCCATAAAATGTTATCAGTGAAACGCTACGTGTAAATTGTGGTCGAATACCGAATTCCGAGGCTGTGCGGCCTATAACTACAAAGCTATTCAATATCACAAATTTCGGTTGTATGGGAGGTACCACACCCCCTTTTCCAACTCCCATAAAATGCTATCAGCGAAGCGGCACGTGTGAATTGTGGTCGAATACCGAATTGCGAGGCTAAGCGGCTTATAACTCCAAAGATATTTGGTATCGAAAATTTAGGTTGTATGGGAGGTGCCACGCCCACTGAGGGTAGGAAGGTGAAATATACTTTACAACCTATTCTCATACCTACCAAATATACATACAATTTCATGAAAATCGGTCCAGCCGTTTCGGAGGAGTTCTGAAACAAACACCGTGACACGAGATTTTTATATATTAGATTTAAGTCCCCCTTTGTATACGTTAAGGAGTACTTTTAAGAAACTGTTTCTTAGAAAAGGGATCAAAAAATCTATTAATGAGGCACTAGAGGGTTCTAATATTCTACAAAGTTATTTCTCATAAAATTGCAGACCGTGATGCATCAGTTGTGCGAGTCACTTCTATTTCACGTAAGTTTAAAAAAGTTAAATGCATCGATTTCGCTGAGTATTATTTATGTTTGCCTCTCATTTTGCTGCTCAATTTGACGATTTGGACTGTTATACCAAATTAATAATTATTAGTAATCCAGGAAATCCAGGAAGTATGAGCTGGTATTCCTCAAGGCAGCGTACTTGGACCTGTTCTGTACACTATCTTTACTTCGAACATGCCCACAATCGACAATGTCACAATAGCTACTTACGCAGATGACACAGCAATAATTGGCGTTTGTGAATGTCCCTACACCATCATCATCCTCATTGAAAGATACCACAGCATCATCCTTCGTTCAAAACGAGCTTGATCAGCTGACTAATTGGCTTGAAAAGTGAAAAATTGCTGTCAATTCTGACAAATCAACGTACGTAACTTTCGTATTAAAGAGAGGTGATTGCCCGCCTGTTAGTATCAGCGGAGAAGGTATTCAAAAAAGTGACTCAGTAAAGTATCTTTGGCCCCCTTTTGACAGACGAATGACTTGGAAACCACACATCAAGTCCAAACGCCTGCAAATCAACTTGAAAAATAGAAAATTCTATTGGCTTTTAGGCCATCACAGCTTTCTCCACCTTATAAATAATAAGGTGCGAGTTTATAATGCTATTGTAAAGCCAGTTTGGACTTACGGAATACAATTGTAGGGAACTGCCAGCAATTCAAATGTAGAAATACTACAGAGATACCAATCAAAAACTCTTAGGCTTATAACAAACGCAGCATGGTTTGTCTCTAACAAATCTATCAATAGAGATCTTAACGTCATTCCTGTAAAACACGTAATCAGCAGATTCAGCACAAAATATTTGCAAAGGCTCAGCAACCATTTAAATGTTCTGGCGATATCCTTGCTAGATGATAGCGACGAGACGAGAAGACTGAAGCTCAAGCTTGTTTTCGATCTACCTTTCTTAAATCCTATAGTCTTAATATTTTGTTATGTATTTCAATGGAAATACATGAATTTATGTCAATTTATTAAAATCATCTAATTTGCTTATTATTTGTCTATTATTCAAGACAGATCGCAGATATAAATAAAAAAAAAAAATATTGACGATTCTTAAATTTTCACAGTATTCTCGCGTTAAATTTATTAAATTTGCTTTAAAAATGAGCCGCGGAAGTAAGTTTTTTTTGCATTTAATGAAATACTAATAGTGAAATTTTAGTGAAAAGACACATCATCTTAACGTAAAAATAATATACAAATATTTTAAAATTTCAAATGATTTAGAGTCATTTGGTGCAAAGTGTATATATTAGTACTAATTTTTGGTTCTTGACAATCCTTGAAGGATATGAAAATAGCAAAATTAAGGCAATGAATATGTTTCGAAAGACACTGTTTTCAGTAATTTAGCATCAGGTCTGAAAGGGTTACAGGTCTGATGTCAAAAACATATATGTATTTAGTAAAGGTTAATTTTTTAAGCGTTTGGTTTTTGAAAATTAAAGAAAAAAAAAACAGAAAACTTGCAATAGTGGAGGAAATATTTATTTGGAGCAATACATCAATTTTGTAAGCACCTATTTTGGCATGGTTTTTCCAGCATTTCGGTTTGTATCTCACCAATGCACTGTGGTCTGGCCCTTGGCCAAAAATAAAAAACTTAAAGTCAAAATTCTGGCTAGAACTGTGGCAACACTATTTCATAATAGATATAGCTTTTTCAAATAACTTTTGTTTCTGCTTTATTCCACCTGTCCTCTTTAAGAATAGCTGCAAAAGTCAGAGCATGAAAATAATTTTGTTTCGCAGCATGAGTAACTGTCAAGTGAAGTTCCAAAATAAAACGTAAAAACCTCTTTAAAAAAGATTGCTTGAACAATGGAAGAATTAAATATTGTAAAGAAAGGTATTAACTATTATTTAAAAGAATTAAAAACTTCTCAGCATGTTGTGTTTATTTTATTAAATTATTGTAATATATGTGCCTATTTCAGTATTAACTCGTGTGTAAACTTAAATTTCACTTAGAGTTTCAGTTGCGAAGTTAATCTAAGTTTACAATCAAATTTGTTGTAAACTGTTTGTCAATATTTACAGATTATATGATGTAAATTTCAGCTGCCCCAATTTGCCTGGCGCTAAGTTATCTTGAATAGAACAAAGCGGCCTCACCGTTTTCGGTGTCTTTTTTTTGATTGTGTACTCGTAACTGTTCTGTGACTTTGTGTTGTGATTATCGTCTTCGTTTCTTTTGTGGAGTTTTGTTTTATTATGTTATGTTTATAATTTAAATTTTTATTGTTTTCTATTTTTCGTTTAGGAGATTCTTATGAATGCAAATTTAGCCGCAAGTTTATATTTGATAAGTGGTGTGCCGAGACCACTGCAAATGCAGAGAAAATTAAAAGGGTACTTGATATTTTGAAATTGAAAATCGAGAGTGAAGGCTATATAGTAGGAGCTAAATATTTGGGGCAATTGGAAGAACGAGTTAATTACTGCTACAAACGGATTTCAATAATTTGGTGTAAATGCAATCGAACAAGATCACAAGTTTTGCGAAAGCATTCTGATTGGCTTGCGACGAACGAGTAGTTTTGTTTCAATTGTGATGTACAAAGACCTGAAAATAATATTGGACGTGGTCGTCCCAAACTGGATTTCTCTAAATGCTCAAGACGAACAAAGAGAAGACGAATAGCTGAGATAGCCGAAATGGATGAGTCTGCTGCTGATTGTTTGCGTTTTTCTACTGAAGTAAATAGCACAAAATTTTCGCCTGCAAGCACTACAGAGGTTATTTCGCTTATGATGAAATAAAATATAATATATATAAATTATAATATGAAATAAAATTAACGGATAGATAACAACATGAATACAAATGATTAAATCATTACATCAATAAGCGCATAAATATCTTGATAGGATTTATTAAAAAGCCAAGTTTTCGCTTTCCTAAGAAAAACATGTTTATTACGAAGACATCTAACAAAATATGGAAGACAATTAAACAGTCTGGGACCAACCGAGGTAAAAAAGTGACTTTTGAAAAAAAGTAAAGAAGTGACTTAAATTGTGTGGTGGAATCAATGCCAGTCTTTGATTGTTGATTCTCAGATTATAATTCAAATAACATCTATTGATTAAATAACCGGACCTAATAAAAAACATTTTTAGCACTTTAAAATAATACAAGTGTTTCAAAGGAAGAACATTTAAACTCCTAGATAGAGGGAAACCAATTTCACGGGTAGTTTTTTACATATTATACGAATAGCATGTTTGTGCAAAGTAAGTAAGGGATTTATTTTGTTCTTGTGTGTACCACCCCAACAAGGCAAGGCATATTCCAATTTGGAGTGAAAAATACCAAAATAAATGCATTTAAGCAGTTTTGCTGTGCAAAAGGACCGCAAGTGAAAGAGCTGCCTTATAGCTGCCAATAAGTATTTTTTTAGTGCAGTTGAATGATCAAGCCAATTCATTTTCCAGTCCAGCAGCACACCAAGATACTTAAATGTTTTAACACAATTAATAGAAACACACTTAGTGGAACAGGTATTAGTGGGGTCATAGGTGTGCAAATAATTTGACTCATTACAGACTTTATTGCTAACTAAAAACCTTGCGCAGTCAGCTGAATGGAAAATACAGTCTGGAATTTCAATGGTTTTACCGGCCACATTAAAAAACATAATTTTAGTTTTGTCGCTTAAAACAAGTTTATGTGTAGTAAACCAATGCCTCAGAATTTCCAAATCATTATTAATTTCAACTACAGTCTCAAAAACCGAATCGCATGAAAAAGTGCATGCTAAATCGTCAGCAAATGCCACAGTATTACTTGAGAAGCTTTGGGAAAAGAGTGAATTAATGAAAACTAAAAATAGGATGGGACCTAAGACTGAGCCTTGAGGAACTCCAATGTTAATACTAGAGTAATTACTAAATATATTGTCAATTTTAACTCTTTGAACTCTATTTGTCAAATAAGATAAAAACCAATTAAAAACAGAGCCTCTAAAACCAAATTTAAAGAGTTTTTTTAGTAGGATTTTATGATCAACAGCATCAAATGCCTTCGTTATATCGACAAATAATGCTGCTGTTTGTTTGTTTGTTGCAATTCAAGCTGTTGTAAATATATGAACAAAATTCTAAAAGTGCTTTTTCAGTAGAAAGTCCTGTTCTAAAGCCAAATTGACAGTTGCTAAAAAATTTAGATTTATAATTATATATAAATATTAATGATATTAATATAATTGTTATATAATATTAATGTTGGGAAATTTAACACATTCGCACTCGATGTAGCCAAAGAACTTACAACTACATATTCCTGGTATTACCTTCCAGCTACTGTTCATAAAATTCTAATTCACGGACCTGCAATTATTGAATATGCTCTTGTATCGATTGGGGAGTTGTCTGAGGAAGCTGCTGAGTCAAGAAATAAGGATATAAAAAATTTCGCCTGCAACATACACGTAAAATGTCTCGTGTGGTAACAAATGAAGATTTGTTCAATCGTCTACTCCTTACATCAGATCCGTTTATAACGGGACAACGAAAGTTACCACCTAAGCATAAGTCAGTTTTAAATACATCTGTTTTTGATCTATTAGATTGATCTATTATATATTACTTTGGTACAATAAAATAATCCTTTGCCTTTGACTTTGGTGTGCCTGCTATGAATTTTAAATTTTCAGGATCTAAGAGAGGTCCTTGAATCCTTTGTCCGACATTGACCAAACTGAAGATTTAGTCATAAATTAATGAATTCAATGGATATGCCGACTTTGGTGTGCCTGCTATGAATTTTAAATTTTCAGGATCTAAGAGAGGTCCTTGAATCCTTTTGCAGATTTTAACCAAATTTTAGAAATTGGTGTCATTTAAAGAGATTGTAAGATGTGCCAAATATTATTCACCTAAGATAGCTCCTTCTATTTTTGGCCGCTCTTTGTATGAAACAGCGACCACTGTGCAATGGTAGCTGTAATGTTGTCTTCTAGGGATGCAATTGTGGCTGGCTTGTTCCCGTATACGAGAGACTTCACTTAGCCTCACAAAAAATAGTCTAGTGGGGTAAACAGATCAGTTGGTACCTGTTCCTGTGAATATTAGATTCACAAAAGAGCACTGGCTTTGAGCTGAAAATCTTTGGTAAGTCGAGCTAGTGTTTGCATATAATTTTCGGGAAATTTGTGCTCGGTTTTATATGCAAACGGAGAAAAAGGAAAACAAGAAAAAAAACACCAGGAAGTAGTTAAATTATATTACTTTAACAATATTGATTAAACTTACGTTATTTTCCTCAATATGTGAATAATAAATTAAAGATATAAATTTGGCTGTTTACTGCTGCAATACGTGCAATCAGGATAGTGTAGAAAATACTTTAGCTATGCGGTTAGAAACCAATTTGAGATTGATATAAACAGCCAAAAAAACTCGCCGAAAAAGCCGATCGAGCGACCCGTTCGAGTATCGAGAATCGATACTGGAACAAGTCGATAAAACAGTAAGTGGTATATTCTATTACTTTCATTAACCTTTAGGGACGGACGCTGCCTAAACAGGGGTAAAATCGCATGGTCTTGGCGGTCAATGGACTGATCCAAAACGTGAGATTAATTGATCATCAAACTTGCCTCTCAATAGGTCCATGGTGTCGCGTGCCGTGTGACATGTGGCACCATCTTCTGGAAAGTACATGTCAACCAAGTCCAATTTATCTATTTTTGGCAAAGAAAAAAGGTATATAACCATCACACAGTTCCTTGCTCCATTGACTGTAACGTTGCTCTTTTCATTATTTTTGGAAAAGAACGGTCCAATGATGTCGCCTGCCCACAAATCGCACCAAACAGTTCATTTTTTTCAGGGTGCATTGGCAGCTCTTCAGATCAAATTCAGCAATTCTGTCTGTTGACGTACCCATTGAGCCCAAAATGAGTTTCGTCACTGATGACAATTTTTCTATAAAAAAGTGGATCTTCATCAAACACATAACTTCATCAAAAGGCCCATTCACCAAACAAACGACGCGACGTTGTGGTAGATCACACGGCTGCAGTTTTTACACCAGCTGTATTTTATATGGTTTCATACCGAGGTCCTCACGGTAAATATTTCAGGTGGTCGACTAACACAAGCCCAATTGTTGACAACAGCGACGAATTAACATATCGCGGTCTTCATTGACACTGCCCGATAAAGCAGCAATATTCTTCTTGATATGCACTCTACGCATACGGGTTGGTGAAATTATGTCTAATAAAGTGAAAGTGGTGCGAAATTTGGTCACAATAGCTTGAAAAGCCTGTTCGGATGGTCAATTATGACGACCATAAAATGGACACACTTCTCACAAAAAACGAATTTTGGTAGTAAAATTCAATGATGATTTGCAAGCGCTGTACATTTGTTGCTAAAATGGGATTTTTACCCTGCCACATGTTACGAATCACGTGTGAGATGTCAAAAAATGTACACTGAAAGAACATATAGCAAAATAATCACTCTTTAGTTGTCTTACTTTTAGTGCTAGTAATTATCTAAATGTAGAGTAAATTAAAAATCTATTACATAAACTAGCTGATGTACCCAGTATAATTAAATAAAGTTAGCAGTAATATGTTCATATTTTGTTTATATTTTCAATCAATATGAATAATCACTGTTTGCCAAAATAAATAAAAAAAAATTAAATTTATTTTACCTTCGTATACTCGCTCCAGATATTGTAACACATATTTACGCACACGGTCTGTGAAACTGAAAGTGCTATGGCCATTTTAGTATGCTTTTAGTAAAATATCATTTTAATATGAGGTTTACTGTTTAAAGGCAAACGTATGCGCGAGTTTACAAAGGTTAATTGTCAGAACGACTAAGCAATTATTTTAAAACAAAAGAGATTATATTGTCGTTTAATAACGTAAATCAATGAAAAATTTTGATTGTTAAATTAGGAAAGCCATCGCACATTATAATTGTCTATAAATTCGCAAAGCAACCGTTTTTAGAATACTATCGACATGAAAATTTATGAGTCCATGTGTAAAGAATTTACAAGAACAATACAGGAAGCTTGTATCTACTGTTTTTTTTTAATTTTTAGACACGTTTTTTTCAGCAACTAAATACAATTTGCATGTGTCCATGGCTGTAAAAGTAAAAAAGTAGCTGTAAAAGGTTGCTATTGTAAACAAAATAATCAAGTGGTCGACGATGTTGCATTTTTCTTAGCTTAACAACATTTACAATTCACGGGCACAGGTTTGTTGAAAAAAAAAAAAACACAAAAATAAGCAAAAACCAAACACTCCAAGTATTTCCTACAAACGAACCAGTATTTTTTTAAATAAAACTTGACATAGTTGAAAAAAATACGAAGTTGAAAGACACGTGGCGAAGCCGCGGACAACAGTGGCCTGCTAGTATAATTATAAAACTGGGTCGATGCTAAAGTACCCCTACAGTATACATGTTAAATGATGTATGTTTTGAAAGTTAGATGACGTCACTTTGTAAAGAGGATGAACGTTGTGTTCATCCAAATTTGATAAAACTATAATGCAGAACACGTTTAACATATGGAAGATTATGTGTTTCATATGCTGTTAGTACACAAATTTTTGGGGAATTTTTAAAAGTACTGCTACTTTGTATGTGAGATTGGCCGAGTTTTTGTACGATTTTGCCAAATTGCAAACTGAAAATGAATTTTAATATTCTTAAGAATATGTGCATAGTTTTAATTCATTAAATTAATTTTTGCTGAATTTTTTTGAGACTTACCCGTTTTCATGTAGTTACTTTGTATGGGAGGTAGGCGTGGTTTTAATGTTTATTGAAAAATTTCAAATACATAGCGCATATTTAAGACCAAAGCTTATGGGCAAAATGTTAAGTCATTACATTAGGTTTTGTGGCATGTCAAAAGATTTAACCATTTTGTTAAAGTCACTTTAAATACGTGGATTTCATTCGATTTTGACAAATTTCAAATATAGAGATTTCAAGTGATGTGGAATTTTTAGAGATTTTATTGTTTTGATAAAGTAACTTTGTATAGGAGGTAGGAGTGGTTTTTATCCTTTTTTTTCATTCTCGAACTTGATTTTAAATTTTTTAATATGAGCACATATACCTTTATTTACGCATATACCTGCAAAGAACTTACAATAAGCTCCATTTGCATATTTGGAGTAAGCCAACCAGCTCCAGGGACAAAACCATTGATGCTGAAATTTAAATTTTCGAGAACCGGTTGACTGAAGTATTCTTCAAAATCTTTCTAGGCGGTTCGAATTAGAAAAGTTTTTTCAGTATACATGTGTATGCCATTCTTGTTGACTTCACTATTATCATCACTACCATCATCAACAATATCCGATGCCAAGTGTAGTGAAAACAATAGTGATGGTATTTTTGAATGCATCATGTTTGATTTGATAAATCACGATATGTTTGTTTTCACAATTTTTGTTTACACGAATCAGTTCATAACACAGACTTTTACACTTAAACGCAACTTCAGTATAAGATTTGTTCAATTTTTTTTAAAGCATATCAAAGTGATTCAATGAAAAAATTATTTAAATGCATAAATTTTTATTATTCGACCTTCTGGTGGGGTTGAACCCCGAAAACGCCTCTTGGCTACGGCCCTGTCTTAATATGCAAAATATGCAACACTAGCTTTTACAACATCATGCTCTCGCGCTCTTTCTCTCTCGCATTCTGTAAAGCCACGCTCCTAATTCTCACTCAATTTTCTGTTCCGCTTTCCGATTCTCCTCCAAATTCATCCAGCAGCCGACTTCGCACTATTCTTACTGCCCACTGCTGCTGAAAATGCAGAAAATTTGCCCACCCCTTTATGGTTACACCATAATTACCACATTACATCATAATTGCCATATTTTACAACAAAAATAAAACTGAAACCATACCGCACCAGTTCTAAGAATATGGTTCTAGACTTAAAAGGACAGCTTATTATGATTTAATAGCAGAGCCAATACTTAGCTAACCAGAAACGAGTCACTAATTGAAACCACTTTCTGCAAAAACAAAGATGCTTTGACCTTCTGACGCCTCCGACATGCATCGAAATTAATGAGCTACTATTTATTCAGAATCAATGAAAATTGTTTGCTTTAACGCTATCAAGATAATTAATTCATGCGATTAACTATGAGTCGTTTTTATTTAAATTAGACAAAGCGATGACCTTTCATTGAAAACTTAATTTCAACCATAAATTGATTAAATAAATACTAGCTTTAATATGAAATGTACAGAATTATTTCAAATGTTCTTCAACATTTGTTAATAGTTCTTACCAAGATACAAAAATCGGGTTGATTCTTTTTTATCACTTCACAAGGCTTTCAGATTATCTGTGTTTTTTTTTATACACCAGTTTCCTGATCTAAGTTTTAAATTAAAACTGTTATTCATACTAAACGAACTGTAGTTGTTCGATAAAATATTTAAAAATGTCGCTCGATTGCTGGCAACCGCTACTAGAACTTCAATTTGAATTCAGTTGACAATGCTGCAATTCGGAAAGTGCTTTGCGTAGAATTCTTACTAGAACAATTGAAAATTTGCTCAAACTTAAATGCAAACTTTGGCGTTATTTTAGAACATGAAGTGCAGCTTTTCTGACTGTGCAGCTTCGAAATATATTTGAATATACAATTTTCCTATGATTTTCAGCGCAATTGATTTGTTTGAATTACTTCTCGTCTGCTGTGAAGTTGTTGTGTTGCCTTTTTTTTTTGAACAATCGCTACTTTGCTGAAGACGCGATTTTTACTCCGTTTCGTCTCAAGTGTCTTTTTTTGACAAAACTTTGCTTTCTTCAGATAATGACTGAATAAATATAAAAAAGAAGAAAAAAACCCAAGATATTAAAGTCTTTCATTTGTTTGAGCATTCATTTGCATTGTTCTCTGAGCATCCATGAGATTAAATAGGAAACCCCTGTTGAGTGTGCTGTTGTTGTTGTAATAGTAGTTATTCTTGTTTTTTGACTAAATTTGAGAATTTTTATTTGCCTTTTTATTTAAAGCTACCACACTGGATGGTATTATTTCGGTTTCTTGTGATTTACTTGTTGTTTTTTGCGCCTTCTCAATTGACAAAAGCAGTAATTTTTTGTGCGTTCTTTCGAATGAATCTATGTTTATAGCCTATTGGTTTTTTCTTTTTTTAATCAACTTTTTCCTAATCGTTGCTCATTTTCATTGACGTCCTTTGGTTTGTGCTCTGCACTTTGATGAGGCTCCATAGCGGATGTCCTTTGTGTGGCGAAAGGTCCCTAACAGTGTATGTATTTTTGCTTTTATTTAATTTCTTTGTGCCTTGAATTTCTTTTTTTCAGTCAACTGACTGGCGAATTGCACTTTCAATTTGAATTATTCTTTATTTTCACTTCTATTTCTTTCTCTCTTTTCACCTGAAATTGCAAAGTGATAAAATTTAGTCATTCATGGAAATACTTTGATGTTCAACGGACCAACATTGTGGTTTTATAAGATTTGCTATGGTTGTGGCTCTTCCTTGTTGTGCCTTAAAATGCTTATGAGTTGCAGAAACACACACTTACACAGCAGCTTTAAGGTGTTGCGTGTTCATCATACGCCCTGATGTACTGCTTTATTCAAAGAAAAATATAGAACGGACGATTGATGAATTGATTTGATATTGGAAGTAATCAGTCAAACTTGATTGAGTGCATTTATGTCTTGTAAGCCTTTAAACTGGATTATATGTAGGTCTGGTCAAAAATATTCGGCTACCATGTAAGAGGGCAACGTGATGATTGTCGAATTGATTTCGTTTTGCTGCTGTTACTGAGTTTTGGGTTTAAATTTCGTACGGAACGTGTATGAGATTGATGCTTTGTAAATAAAATGTCTTTCAATCTTTTTACATGTTTTGCTCTTCACACTTCTGGCAATTTAATAAATTATTTATTGAAACTTTTTAAATCTAGTCTCATTGTTTTCCATAGTGTTTTTATTTTTGGCTTGGATTTATTTCAATGTTTTCCTTAGTTTTTAGTGTTTGGCTTTGCAAACTAAACATTTTTTCCCACTTTTTATTTTTAAAATGTAATTAAAAAAAATTTTCATTCGAAATATGTGCGATTTCTTCGAGGAATCGCATTATTTTGACAAAATAAGTGACGAAGTTTAAATGTTACCCCAAGAAACAATTTGTGTCCATAACAAACTACTCAGGCACAAAACTGGCCCGAGTCTTAACGATAATGTACCCGAAACATACCCAACAAGTATCTTGAAAGTCACCTAAAATAGTACCGAAGTAAGTTTGTATTATGTCAATAAATTGCTCAAAAACGAGCGACTGTATTCAGGTACAATAAACTGATGAGTGTCCGATTCGGTCTTCGTTCTTTCGGAAGCCAAGGTTTTCCAGAACTAGCACTTCTTTCGGTGCAGAGGTCGGACATTTACCGACACGGGCACCGCTACTTTATTGACACAAAATATGAAATTGTTTCTCAGGTATAGTTTTCTGAAAATTGTTGCAGTATACAAAATTGTGATGCCCTTCATAGATCTTTGCGCTGGACATGAAGCTTTAATTTTTTTAAGAATTCTGTGCTCAACATACTTAATGTTAGAAACAAAATTGACTTAGCACAAAGAAAGCAAGATAAAAGTTTATTCTAAGTGTTTTAAGAAAAATATAATATTAAATATCGAAGTTAAACTGTTTATTTTTTAAATTAAACGAATAATGTGAAAATTTGTATAAATTAATGATAACCTAGGATTTCGATGACATGTCATATTTTTTCTGCTTATTTAAAGATGTTTCCTTGTTATGTAGATAGTCCATTTATATTTTCTAAATTCCGAATATGAACATTTTTTAGGTAATTTTTTCGTCATTTTTTATCGCTTATGATCGGTTTTAGGTTTTAGGCAATTTTTACGAGATTTCAGGCATTTTTTGGTAATTTTTAGCGATTTTTGAGTTATTATATTGTCATTTTTGGACATTTTGAGTTTTTAGAGCATTTTTCGGTTTTTTAGGTAATTTTGTGTAATGTTAAAATATTTTTTTTTTCGTTTTTTTTTGTGCTAAAAAATGAAAAATGCAAATTTTTAAACATATTCCTTCAAGAATAGAGCCCCTTTAATCAAAAAATTACCTCTCGAAAAAGGAGTAGCTTTGTTTATAGACCTCGATTAAAAAAAAGCTCTGCGCGTGGTGAAACTGACGAAAGAGTAAGTAGAAAGATGAAACAAGTGATAGATACAAACTCAAGATATGCTAGTTTTCATTAACTCTTTTTATGCTCTGTTGCTGAAATATTAGGGGGTAAAAATTTTTATACTATGAAATTAGAAGAGGAGCTTACATCCGATGACATATCGTCTTTTAAATATGTTGCTCCCGTCATTGCAGAAGTAGAAAGAAGTTTTTCTGTTTACAAAAACATTTTGCCAGACAATCGACGTTCTTTCAATTTTAACAATTTAAAAATATACCTTGCTACTGTAACGCTATGTATAAAAATAATATAAAATAAATTTTAAGTTTAGTAATATTTGATTTTTAAAGCTTTATTTTTTGTTTATTTTTTATATAATTGTTTGTGTTTTTTAGGTAATTTTTTGCAGTTTTTAGGTAACTTTTATAATTTTTTTAGGGAATTTTTTGCATTTTTTTAGGTCATCAAAATCTGTGCCCTGATGATAACCATAAATATAAAATCATTACATACCCATTTTACAAAATCCATTATACCAAGGATTAATATTAAAAATTTAAAGAGGATTTGAAGCACCTGCTAAATTTAGTTAGAAAATACGATTAATAAATTAAGAGTTACCGAAACCAATTTCTTTATTTTTTTGAAATGTTAAATTTTGGATGATGTTTTTGATTTAATTTTCTTTTATAATGGTCCAGCAAACCCGTTTCAGTGGCTATAAGTTGAAAAAAATTACCGAAAAAAGTAAATGAGGCATTTCAAATAATGATATTGAAGCTATTGGAAAATATTAAATGAACTGATTTCGTCCTGCTGGCATTTCAATTACGCAAAGCTTAGCATATAATAATAATAGCCCTATCATGAATAACTTTTCACGCAAAATCGTAAAGGGAGTTTTTTTTTTTTAAAATAAATCTCAAGAACATTTTGGAAATTTTTAATGCAAATTTCTTTATTAACGGTTGGTCAAAAAATTTGCATTAAATATTTCCAAAATTTCCAAAATTTTTTCGGGCTTTATCTCAAAAATGAAAAATCCCTTTTCCAATTCCGTGTGAAAAATAAGTTTTCTGGAAAAGTTGAAAAGTGTATTTTTTGAAATTTGGTTTTTAATAGTTTGGTTTAGTGCAGAATACATTACTTAAGTTGAGTTTAGTACTTGCTTGTTTTCAGTTAAATTTTTAAAATTTAAATTTTTGTTATTTGAAATAATTTACAGTTTGTAAAAATTATTTTTGTTCCGAAACTTTATATTATTGTTACGTATACGCCTGGTATGAGGCAACATTAAGTAAGTTTTCTTATTGTTAGTTATTGTAATTCATTTATAAATTAATTATTACATAATTTCAGAGTATAAACCTATTCCTAACATAAACGGATTCGAGTTTATTTGAAGCCTCTCGTGCTCAACAACTTATGTACATACGTTCCTTAAATATATAACTACAAGTTAATTTGGCAACTATAAAAATAGCATTACGGAAAAAACTTGGTAAAATCACTTAGAATGTTTTTTCTGCATCAATTTTGTGTTCATATGGAATATTTTTCGTTTTATAAGTTGAAATGTTTGAATAAACTTAACGGTACAGAAAGTGCACATTAAGTTATTATTTATGTCAGCGTAATTTTATTAAATTTATCATAAAGAATTAATGATGGCATATCTTAATTACTGTATTGTTTTTTATAATTCTAAAAAAATAATATTTTTAGAACTGACCAATAATAAGTGTTGTTTGCTTCATTTGTCATAAAAACAAATTCTTTGTACTGCTTTTAGATTCGATGAGAGAGCACTGTACTAAATCACACTGTGCGATGAAAAAAGGAGGGATTTATTAAACACTTATAAGCATAAGTTTCAAGTTTCAGCCTCCGAGTTTTGATAAAGTCTACTTGTTTTGGTCTTTGTTCACTTGCGTCACGCTTTCTGAAGTTAACTCTGAACCACTAGAAATTTTCCTTAACAACCCTTTTTATTATAATTTTTTGTGCTTAAATTGTTACATTTTAAATATTTTAGATTAACTTAAGTCTATAAAAAATGGAAAAAATATCTGTTTTTGCTGGGAAATTTCCAAGAATTATGCAAAACCTGACACCTACCATGTATTCTTTGATAGAGTTTTATATCAAAGTTTGGAAAGCTGTCAAAGAAAAATGAAGAAAAGTTTGATTGATTAAGGTACTCTCTACTCTCAACTCTTATCTAGTTATCAGTTAAGATAATGCTTGGAAAGAGCAACCATGGGCACTGTAATTAAAAAATGGTGTGTCGTAGTTGTTTAAGATGTAAAAAAAAAAAGATTCAGTTTGTCAACTCATCATAGGCTTGACAAGCGGATAGGGTAAGCCTTTACCTTGCTAGACATTTTAAAAATATGCAAAAATGCGCAAATATTTATCGTTTGACAAGCTGAGTGGTTATGTGGCTCACGGGACCAAAAATGTGTTTTTAAACAATATTTTTCTCTCAGAATTATGCATGAAAATTTAATAGCAGACTTCAGTTTCAAGGGTTTTGTAGAGTTCTTTCTTAGTGCCTCAATGAATGTGCAAAAAAAAAATCAAACTAGACAAAACTTGGATGCCATTTCTAATATACAATAATTCATAATAATGAATAACTTAATAATTTTTTCATACTACGCAATTTTGTAATACGTATTCATTAGAGGTGACGTTAGCTGTATGGTGACGTTAGCTGACATTTTTGAAATGTCTTTAACCAAAATGGATTTTAAAAAATGTTCCTTTTGACATATAAGCATAATATATAGCCATTTTTAGCGGATCGAAATACATTTGATGGACCCACACAGCGGTTTTAACCTAAAAAACAACTTTAGGTGAGAAAAATATTGACTTTATTGAAATTTATTTGATTATTTGTACTATTTCAAATTAAATAAAAAGCAGCGCATATTGTTTATAAAAACGCCCTTCCGACAAGCTAGCATTGGTCGAAATCAGATGGAAAATGCAAGTATTGTATCGTTTTAAGTAGAACAAAGTAATGGGATTCATATCACATATTTCGTTCACATTCACATACTATATCGTATTTTGGCAATTGTTTTACTTAAACTTGAAATATATTATTGCGTTTGCAGCAGAAAAATTAAGCAATAATGATATTCATGCAAATTGGTAATACCCTTATAAATGGTGTAAGCCAAATAAGTTTATCAGCCGTATAAATGAACTGTCAAAATTTCTACGGAGAAGTTTTTGAACATACCATATATATAGGTGAGCAAACGAATAGACAAACTAATATATAGACAAACAGCTGCTTTCGTTATTATTTATTGGGAGCATTATTGAAAAAAGTGGTGTTCAATTAGAAGGCAAATAAAACATATTCTTAATTTATCCTTGCCATACTACTTTCATTTATACAATAAATTTATCAGCAGTTTTAGGGGACGTTCTTGCAACCTTCCTGATAAAAAGAACTTATTGCCTTATAATCGCTTGCCTCTTTGCATAAATACCATTAATATTTCTTATAAAAACTGTTCTACGCGACCATCAACATAGCGCTTACATCAGCAGAATGCAACCAATTTATCTGAATGCGCTTAAATAATCAAACTTGAAAATTTTGACATCTCTGTTGCGCGCTTTTTTTTAGTGAAAAAAAATTTTATTAATAAATTGTAATAATGTCGACTTTACCATCCAATTCGGCAAATTCGGTTTTGCAAACGCGTAGTGCTCAAGAAAATTTATAAAATATTGCATTAGTTGGAAAAATTGAGCATCAAGTAGTTGGATCGAAATTACCGTCTAAAAGACAGGTTCTTAAGGTGTTGTGTTTTCATATGCGCATCGCCAAATTGACAAAAAGAGTAAATGCTCGGTTAGTATTCAAAGAAATTTCTATCTTTTGGGAAAAGGCCCGAATACCAATGCATTATGATGTTCGATGCATTGAACATATCGAAGCTTTACACAAAAAGTGGTCAGATCTTCGAAAGCAAACGAGAAAATCCGATACAAAAAAAAAAAAAAGAAAATGCGTTTGTTGATGACTTGGACAATCTCTTTGATATTGCACATTCTGAAGCATTAAACTTAATTCAAAATCAAGAAGATCGCGATTTCTTACAAATGCATCGCAAACCAGGACGACCCTGATCGGGCTGTATGATCAGTGTCGACACAATATTAGTAGTTCAAGACCGAAGAGCAGCAGAACGCCATGAAAAGCACTCTGAAATGTCACAGGAAAGTTAGGTTAGGTTAAACCGGATGCCTTCGTGAAGGCTCACATAGACCAATTCAGGTCCTTAGTGGTACCGGTAGCGAACAAAAGGAACCTTTGTGTTTGTTTTTAAAAGTCTTTAAAGATTTGCGTTGAGTTCGCAAACCTTAGGAGGGATTCTAGAGACACCCTGGCTACATCTTTAAGCGATGGGAATGTCGATGAGCCTAGGTATTTTAGTCTCGATCTAAATAGGGCGGGGCATGTGCATAGTAGGTGCTCCAGGGTCTCCACTGTGTCCGGTTCCTTGCACTTCCTGCAGTTGTCATCCGTGGTGATGCCAAGCTTCCTCGCGTGGGCTGCCGTCATGCAGTGACCAGTGAGCATGCCCTCTAGTGTCCTGCAATCTTTGCGCGGGCATGCCAAGATGAACAGAGTTCGTTTTTCGCATTGTGCATTGCACATGGTTTTCGAGATTTTGTACGATGTCGTATCTCTCCATCTACGATTCACTGCTATTGTGGCTCTTCTTTCGAGGTTCCTGTACAACTCTTGTAGCGGAGTAAGTACATGTTCTGCGAGTTCTGATTCCAGCCCGGCGCCTTCCTTTGCTGAACCATCTGCCATCTCGTTTCCCTCAATGCCCTGGTGGCTAGGGACCCAGTAGATGCGCACTCTTTTGGAAGTGCATAGTGCATATAGTGCATCTAGTGCATCTCTGCCAGCCAAGACACTTTTGGACTTGATGCCAGCGGAGCGCATGGATTTGATCGCCGCTTGACTGTCAACGAAAATGTTGATGTTAGAGTGTTGTGTGTCCATGCTGAGGGCTATCTCAGCAGCCTTCCTTATGGCAAATACTTTCGCCTGGAAGATACTGCAGTGGTTCGGCAGTTTATATGGCTGCCTTATATTAGGCTCTGCGCAATACACCGCCGCACCTACCCCCGTAGGCATTTTGGAGCCGTCGGTAAATATGTTGACCGCCTGCTGTGCTTGTTCTATACCTTTGCACCAGTCCTTTGGTCCCAGAAGAGTTCGTGCTTTGGAATTGACTATCGTGCGAGGCACCATGTAGTCCGTGCTACTAGGTAGATCCTTTCCGATTGTACAATGTCCAAAATTTTGAATGTGCATGTTGCCTGCTGCCGTAAGGCGTTGTGCCGTTTTTCCGGCTATTAGTTTTGCGTGTATGTCCAGGGGGTCCATACTTAGAATGGTTTCAAGCGCTTTAGTTGGAGTTGACTTCAGTGCCCCCGTGATGCAAAGCGCTGCCTGCCGCTGAGTTTTCTCCAAGTGCCTGAGGAATGTTGATTTGTTCACAGCCGGCCACCACACAATAATCCCGTAGAGTAGAATAGGACGCACTACCGTTACATAGATCCAGTGCATCAGAAAGGGTGAGAGACCCCAGGTACTACCTAGCATCTTTTTGGAATGTCACAGGAAAGAGGTATGAATAATAACTTCAATAAAAACAGTAAACCAATTTCAATCAAAATTTTTGCTGCGTTCTTTTGTTCTATGTCTTTTAAAACTGCAACATCTTGATTTTAATGATTCTCCCTAGTAGAGAAATAATTCAAACGTTTTTATTGTTTTATATCGTTATTATTTTGTGTGAGAAAATAATGTAGATTAGATTATAGGAAAAAGATTTGTCGATTTTGATTGTCGATGATGGCGATGAAATTAACGAGAATGAAAATAGTTCCGAAGTTGACATTTACATAGAATCATCCGCTGCTACCGTACCTAAGCGTAAAAGAGGACGCGTCGACTGCATGAATAAGAGAGTTGTCGCCGCACTGGACAAGGCAAAAGTTAGCGACGTAGATGCAATCCATATTTTAATAGCCTTTGCAGAAGCACTTGGTTTTAATTTAAAAGATCTTATCTTAAACCGTACAAGTCTTCGTGTTCGACGTACAGAAAATTGTTCTGCTAAAGCTGGAAAAATCAAACAGAATTTCTTAGTCACGTAATATAGATTAAAGATAGCTAGTAATTTAAGATTAAATTTTTAATAATGTTGACTTAATATGATTTAAATACAAATTCTAAATGTTTGATAGTTTAAATAATACACCCCAAAAAAAGCTTCGTACTATGTACAAAACAATTATTATATTCTACAAAGCTGTTTGTTCTTTTCAGCCTACGAACGATTTTGTGAATAATACAAATGACCGTTTGCACATTGTACAAAGAAATATTTGTATATTTTACAAACGCATTCGTTTCATATACAAAGATACGAACAAATATACGAATGCTGCTGCCACCGCTTTGTATATTATCAAACAATGTTCGTTCAGTTCACAAATTTATACATTATAAATTTTTACAAACTAGCGTTTGTAGAATGTACAAAGTTACGAATTCAAAAATTTTTGTTCATGCGGCCAACACTACAAACGTTTGTACTATGTACAAAACATTTGTACATTCTACGAATAACCTCTGTTTATATTTCTACAAAGATTTTATTCGTAATTTTATCCTAAATATTTTTTGGGTGTACTTGATTTTAAACACAAATTCTAGTTGTTTGATAATTTAAAATCGTTAATTGAATCGTTTTACATTTTTAATTTCTTATTTGTTGAGTGAATCGAAGTGGTTGACCATTCATTGGGTTATGAAACTAATTGCGGCACTTGTTGGTAATGAACATCGACTCCGACCACTTTCTTGTTGCAGCCAAGATCCGCATGCGGTTATGCAATGCAAAGAACATACGCACAGGAATGCAACGAAAGCTAGACGTCGCTAAGCTGCAATCACAAAGGACAGCTGAGGCCTACTCCGCTCAACTCTCGGTTAAGCTCAACCAACCAACCTCACAACACGATGATGCCGATGGACTTTGGGCGCACATCTCCCACTCCATGCGCGCTGACGCTGAAGAAGTGATTGGTTTCCGGCGCCCGCAACCTCGGAACCAATGGTATGACCAGGAGTGTCGCGACGCGACGTCAGCAAAAAACGCCACATACAGAAAGACGCTGCAGTCAGCTGCAACGCGAACCGGGCGAGAAAAATATCGTGAAAAGAGGAAGGAAGAGAGACGCCTTTTCAGACGCAAAAAAAGGGAGCAAGAAAAGCGTGAGCGTGAAGAAATTGAGGTGTACAAAGGCAAGAAGGATACACGAAAATTTTACCAACAGGTTAAGCGTCTTACCCAAGGTTTCAAGCCCGGAGCATCCACTTGTAGAGATGGGAATGGAAATCTGGTTACAGATACGCAGTGCGCACTGAGATTGTGGAGACAGCATTTTTCCAATCTGCTTACGGGCGATGATCCCACCAACTCCGCCCATGGAGAATGCAGTTCGCCACAACAAATCGACGATGACGAAGTAGAAGTTCTACCACCTAGCCATGACGAGGTTCGAGTTGCTATCCAGCGGCTCAAAAACAACAAAGCAGCGGGTGCTGACGGCCTGCAAGCTGGACTGTTTAAAGCCGGCGGCGATGAATTGATAGGGTGCATGCATCAACTCATCAGCAAAATATGGCTAGCGGAATGCATGCCCGACGATTGGAATCTCAGCGTGCTTTGTCCCTTACTTAAGAAAGGAGACCCGACAATTTGCGCCAACTACCGAGGTATCAGTATTATTTCCATCGCATATAAGGTCCTCTCGAGCGTACTATGTGAAAGTCTTAAGCCGTATACAAAAACACTGATTGGACCTTATCAGTGTGGCTTTCGACCTGGTAAATCCACCATAGACCAGATTTTTACACTGCGCCAAATCCTGGAGAAAACCAACGAAAAGCAAATCGACACGCATCATCTCTTTGTCGATTATAAAGCTGCGTTCGATAGCCCGAGGCGGGATTGCCTATACGCAACAATGTCTGAGTTCGGTATACCTGCAAAGTTGATAAGACTCTGCAGGATGACGTTGAGCAATACTTGCAGCTCCGTCAAGGTAGGAAATGACCTCTCCGAAACCTTCCATACTGAACGAGGTTTCAGACAAGGCGACCCGCTATCTTGCGATCTCTTCAACATCAGCATGGAGGGGATCCTACGAAAGGCCGGTGTGCATCGCAATGGCACCATTTTTTACAAAGGTGTTCAGCTCCTTGCGTATGCTGATGATATTGATATTATCGGTAGAACCAAGAGAGATGTCACTGCTGCTTTCACCGCTATCGAAAAAGAATCAGCCAAGGTGGGTTTGACGGTAAACGAGGGTAAAACGAAGTATATGCTGCCTGCTGGCAGGGGAGCGGGGCGGCTAGGCTCTCACGTTTCAACAGGCAACTATAACTTTGAAGTGGTCAAGGAATTTACCTACCTTGGCACCGCCATTAACAGCAATAATGATGTCAGCCTGGAGATAAAGCGAAGAATAACAATTGCTAATAGGTGCTACTACGGGCTTAGTAAGCAATTACGTTGCAGAGCCCTCTCTCGATCGACAAAACTGACACTCTACAAGACGCTCATTATACCTGTGCTTCTTTATGGCGCTGAGGCATGGGTTGTCTCGCAAGCAGACGCAGCCGCTCTTGGGGTGTTTGTGAGAAAAGTTCTTCGCAAAATTTTCGGCCCTATTCGAGTTGGCGACGACTATCGCATACGAATGAACCACGAGCTGTATGAGCTATACGACGACATTGAAGTAGTTCAGCGTATCGCAATCCAGCGATTACGCTGCCTAGGTCATGTCCACCGTATGAATGACGATGCTCCAGCGAAAAAGGTGTTCGAGGCGAAGGCCGAAGGCCGACGACGAAGAGGGAGACCATGCCTCCGATGGATTGACCAGGTCGAGGAAGCCCTAACCGCGCTTGGTGAAACCAATTGGAGAAGGCGCGCGCGAAGCAGAGGCGCCTGGCGAGAGCTGATAAGATCGGCCGAAACCCGACGACGGGTTGCTATGGCCACCTAAGTAAGTAAGTAAGTTGGTAGACAAATGGTAGACCGAATAGCAGTTCTAGTTAGTTACGAAGGAACATCGAAATTTCTTGGCGCGCCGATAATCCAATCTTCTGGCGGCGTAAATTGTGCAAACGCAGTATACAAATTGCTTCAAAGTTTTGGAATTACTCATCGCGTTAAAGCCATGAGTTTTGACACTACTTCATCTAATACAGGAAATAAGTCCGGCGTATGTTTTTATATGAAAGATGTTTTCAACTTAAATTTATTGCAATTACCATGCCGGCATCACATCCTTGGAGTTGTTCTTAGATCCATCTAGAGCTCAAAATGGGTAAAAGCAGCGAGCCGGAAGTCCCGATGTATTAACGATTTGCAGAGGCAATTCAAACAATAAAAAAAAAACGAATTCAAAACTGGAATCCTTGATAATACTGTTCAAGCCAGCATATCTAATGAAGTTCGTAGTGAAATAATTTCATTCTGTTGACTCCAACTAAAACAATTTCAACCTCGTGGAGATTATAAGGAGCTGTAGGAGCTCGTATTAACTTTTCTTGGTGCCGATGATGCAAAATTTTGTAATAAGGAATACCGGAGCAACGAGTAATGCACGTTTTATGGGAAAAGCAATATAGGATTTGAAAATTTTAATTTTTCGTGACCAGTTTAATTTATCAGCAGCTCAGTTTCGTGGTATTCGCGATACAGTATAATTCGCTTAGCGTCCTTCAATTCAATTCCACCAAATATTGTGCCCTTAAGCAACAAAGGCGCTTTAGCAAATTTTTTAACGGCCGATATTTGAGGCAGATATTATAAAATGGAGCAGAACATTGTGCTGCTTAAAATTTGTGCTGCTAACATACATACTCTCTTAAAAGAATAGGCAGCTAAGCGAATTATACTGTATTTGCATTTTTCTTATTAATATCTATCTATCGCGATTGCAAACGCAGTCGCGACAAATTGACCCAGCAGTGTCTAAAGACATTTTAAGAAAAATGAGCTGTCATGTTTGGTATTTGCCACCGGAATCCATTGGGTTGGCTTTTTTCGATCCGCAAATTTGTATTGACGAAAAGTGCAAAATGGTTAAACGCCTACAAGTCGATCAAACAGTTCTGAAGTTTATCAATGGGAGAACACTGTTAAACATTCATGAATTGTTGTTGTATGACATAAATGATCAAGTGACTTTGTGTCGAGCCAAACAAAAAATTCTTTAGTCGATTTGAAATATCACTGAGTTTTATGAAGGATGACTCATCCGAATGGACTTCAAATCTTGACTACATTAATAGTTACGAATTTTGCAAGAATTTACATGTTGTCAATGACACAGCTGAGCGTGGCATGAGATTCATGCAGGATTACAATAAAGTATTGGCAATAAATGAACAAGAGAAGCAATTCTTGCTCCAATTTGTCGAAAATTATAGAAAAAGTTACACAAAATCATGCCTAATGAGTACTGAAAAGTATATCTGTTAGTTATCATTCACTCTACTTAAAACGCCACAAAATTAGTTTTTGTTTACCCAATTTCAATCAACGCGGGCTCGTTGTATAAGTACTTTTACATATTATGTGTTTAAACATTAATGAAATTATAAATAACAACGTTATCTTTCTTTTTTTAGTTAATACCAATAAATCCACTTATTTTCCCAAATAAAATCTTTTTTTTACTATATAAGCACTGTGTGGATCCATCAAATACATTTCGATCGGTCAAAAGTTTGCTATATTTTATGTTTTTACTTCAAATTAAACGTCCTTTTAAACATCCATCTTAAGAAAAAACCATTTTGAAAAATAACGTCACCTCTAGTATTCACGTAACCACAAATGTACATTACATGCTTTTTCATTATATGAAAGTTAATAGAAATTAGTGGATAGTACATACAATCAGTGAACATTTTATTAAAATCAATGGAGAGTTCATTTAAATATTAAAAACAGAACATTATTATTTGCTCAAAAATCTTGAATTAAAGAGAATTATTCTATTTCAAAGAACAGTTCAGAGAAAGCAAAAACAATTCATTGCAATTTAATAGATTTCCTATTTAAATTAATGAATTCTCTCTGTTCATTGATGCTGTTTGTTCTGTGTAGTAGAAATGGCATGAAGAGCGATTAAAAAAAAAGATATAGTTGTCTGTACTCTTGGCACATTTGTAAGTTCTTTGCCGTGACAACACATCCTTATAGTTGCAAATCTGTGCCAATTTATCATAATACTTGAAGTCTAGTTATCCAAGTCCTTACCCTAGTTCTTGTCCTAATCAGTGCTCTAATTCTTATCCTAATTTTCTCCTTGTAATTGTTCTTACACTTGTTCCAACACTTGTCATAACCTTTGTTCTAGTCCCAAAACCGTGTCTGAATCCTTGTTCTAATCCTTGTTCTTATTTTAATTTTTCCTAATCCTAATCTTAATTTTTTTTTTTAGTTCTAATCTCTAACCTTTACTGGGGTACTCTAACATTTACCTTAGTGCCATGCAATATTTCCATGCAGAGACTCTGCATAACGCTACCTTAATATAGAAAGGCCCTTACTCAATTTTTTCAAAATCGTTTTTTTTTTAAGATTTTTGCAAAAAAATTGTTACAGAAAAGAAATTGCTACAAAAAAATTGCTACAGCATTAAACTGGCAAGAGTCTTAAATAAAAAACCCCACTTAAAAAAAGTTGCAGCTGCAAACTTTTAATTTTTGTCAAGTTTTTTCCTTCTCCTGTAAAGTAAAAAAAAAGAAATTAGTTAGGGCCTTTCTATATTAAGGTAGCGATAAACTTTACATTATCAGGCTGATGATGTCATCATATTTGTTTTATTTTTGTCATTTGTTTATTTTGTCAGGAATTCGCCTTTATTTTTGCACTAGCAAATACCCGCTGCTTCGCCTGCGATAAAAACATTAAAAACCATGTAAAAATTTTAAATCTTAAAATTAAAATATTAAGCTATATTAAAACAAATTCAAAATATAAAAATTATTGTGTTCGGTTTGTTTAGTTATGAAAAATGGTGTATATATTAAGAAACTACTTTATTTAATTTGAATAACTTATTTTAACGGTAATTATTATGATGACATAAATTTACCTAGGAATATATGTAAAAATGTAATTTTTTACATATATTCTGAAAATAAATATGTTCTTCTTAAATTGTTGTAGTTAATCGGCCTTCTTCAGTTATTAATTGTTGTTATTTTGCTTCGGCCAAACAACAATTCTTCTTATATTAAAAAAAAACCGATATAATGACATCAAACTTTTGGCGATATCTCAAAAACTATAGACTTTCTCAATGCATAACAATGCATTTTTGTATGGACTGTCGTTGATTACTAAAATTAACGATAATTTTCTTTTCTTTTCAGATATATTTTGTACGTATATTAGGTTTGTTTTAAAAAACCTGTTATTATGACATTAAAATTCTTGCTATATCTCAAAACTATAGATTTTCTCAGTAAAACTCATAAGCCTCAGAATGAGAAAAAAACGATTGAAATTTCATGTTTTGACTTAGCATTTCCGCCATTTTCAAATCGATTTTCATCCAATTTTTTTTGTTTGAAAGTTCAATTAAGTAAATTGGCAAAATGAGAAAAGGTTTACCGTTACCTCACCAATGCAATGCTTTATATTGTTTTCAAAAAACCTCTAAAATATCCAACTTGTACTAAACAATAGGCCAACAGTTGCTTTTGTTGTACATATTTTTTTAATTTTAATTTTTTTTTTAATTCTTTCTATCATAAAATAGTTTTTATCATTAAAAATCATGGGCCAACTATCCCCCCCCCCCCCCTATGATTTTTTGATGAAAACTAATTTGCTTAAAATGTTGTTATATTTTTTGCAATGTGTTACAGCTTAAAAACTAATTCATGTGAAAAACATATAGCTAAAAAAATAATTCTGTGAAAAATATTTCAAATATCTCAAACTATTCCAAAGTTATATACATAAATCTATGTTTTAATCTATTTCCTTATGTATATATTCATAGTTAACGTTATTGTTATAGTAGAATTTGTCCTGACCCAATTCAATGAATTTTTTATGATCGTTTTGTGAATTTGTAAAAGTGTAAATTGACCTTCGAACAAAACACATGCTAGACGTTTCCGTTTGAAACATCAATGCATGACGATCAGAATTTTCTGATATATACAGCATTCTTATTGATGTAAAGTATTGCCCGACAGACGTTGTCCTGCCGCAAACCACCTTACTGCTGTACACCTAATCCTGATTTTACACGGTCTTTTTTTACACGATTTTGAAATAACACGGTCGACAGAAATAAACTTATCCTGTTTTTACACGTTATTTTTAAAATAACACGACGTCAAATAACAGAACGTTAAATAACAGAACGTCAGTTCTTTGTTAATTCCATACGTCTTTGGAACTCACTTCCACCGTATCTACAGCGTATTTGCAATACAGCCATATTTAAATCTAAATTATCAGATTATTTGTCTTCCTTCTAACCAAAACTTTTATCTATTTTTACTTGATTCGCTATTCTATTATTTTTCTTCATTTATCTCTTTTCATTCGATTTCTTACCTAATTCATTTCTTTGTAATGATATTTTTCTCTCTTAATTTAAAGTTATTTTTATTTTTTTTTTTTATTTTTTTTTTTTTTTTTGTTTTAATTTTCAGTTTTAAATTCTTATAATCGTTTTTTAAAAAACTGTTTTTGATCTCAATGTATTAAATTAATTAATTTCTGTTCAAGTTATGTTTAAGTGTTTAATATTAAAAATTTGTTGATTTATATCCACACATGTTATCGGTGCTTAACTATAAGTTTATTTCTTACAAGCGCTTATAAATAAATAAATAAATTAAATTAAATTAAATTAAATTAAATTAAATTAAATTAAATTAAATTAAATTAAATTAAATTAAATTAAATTAAATTAAATTAAAAACTTATCCTGTTTTCACACGTTTCTTTTTAGACGGACAAAAGAAATCTGATTAGAATTTGGCAGTTCCTTTGTTTTTTTTCTTTGATTATATGTACACACACATTGTACACACGCATTGCCAGCCAATAATGAAGGTTTGTTAATTTAATTAAGTGGTACCACTGTTTTCCACAAGGAACTGCCATTTAAATATAATTTTTCCGTAAATATATTTAATATGGCAGCACAATTAGATTTTGACATTTCTTTGCAAATTATACCGATAGTTGGGGGATTTACAATTTTCACTATGTACATATTCTTTTTACATTTTTTATTTTCTATTGAGTTTTGAACTTGTAAGGTGTAAGTGAATAGTAGTTGTGTGTATTATTTCGTGGGGCTGTTTATTTATTGAAACTTAGAAATTTGTGTTTTGTTTGCTGTTATTAAGGTGAGTTTAAACTTTTCATAAAGCATAATTTATGAAATAAAACTAAAATTTTTAATTCAGCAATGAATAAGCAAAAACGAACAACTATTTCTTTGGAAACAAAGATACAAATTCTTGACCGACTTGGAAATGGTGAAGGTCCCAGTTCCGTTGGAAAATCTTTTAATTTACACGAAGCGACAATCCGGACAATTAAAAAAAATGAAAAAGCGATTAGACAAGCAGTGATTTCTGGTACCAAATTGAGTGCTAAGTCCTCTTCGTATACGAGAAATATCGTTATAGAAAAAATGGAAAAGGTTCTGTTGACATGGATAGAAGATTACACTCAAAAACGTATACCACTTGATACCAATACAATTAAGCAGAAGGCTTTAAGAACTTATGACCAAATAAAACAAATGGAGCCTTCAACGTCTTTGAAACCCACCGACGGAAACAAAAATAAATTTGCTGCTAGTAATGGATGGTTGCAAGGATTTCTAGAAAGGCATGCAATTCATAATGTCAAGATTAAGGGTGAAATAGCTTCTGGAAATATTGCAGCTGCCAAAGAATTCCCTTCACAGCTGGCCAAATTAATTGAAGAAGGTGGATACAATAGTGACCAAGTTTTTAACGCCGATGAGACCGGCCTTTTCTGGAAGAGAATGCCAAGCCGAACGTACATAGCAAAACACGAAAAAAGTGCTAGTGGCTTTAAGGTTGCAAAAGATAGAATTACATTTTTGTTTTGCAGTAATGCTTCTGGAGATCGCATGCTTAAACCTCTGTTGATTAATAAATCTCTCCGACCACGAGCATTAAAGGGTGTCAATATTAAAAGCTTGCCAGTTCATTGGATGGCAAATAAAAAGGCGTGGGTTACTTCATCAGTTTTTAGTGAATGGTTCCACAATTATTTTGTTCCAGAAGTAAAACGTTATATGGATGATAAAGGCATGCCATTTAAAATTCTTTTGTTGATAGATAATGCCCCTGGTCACCCAATTTTGGAGCATCCTAATGTAAAAATAGTTTTTTTGCCTCCTAATACTACTGCCCTAATTCAACCATTGGACCAGGGTATTATCGCAACATTCAAAATATATTACATAAAGCGATCATTTCAATACATTTTGAATAAAATGGACAATGAGGTTAACACTACTGTTATTGACGCATGGAAAAAATTTTCCATAATGGATTGCATAAAACATGCTGCTTTGGCCTTTTTAGAAATAAAACCATCGACCTTAAATGCATGTTGGAAGGCCATATGGCCAGAATGCATTAAAAACGAAAATTCTGGTGTGACACCAAATATGGTCGATGAAGTGTGTACAGAAATAATCACTTTGGCACAAGCAGTTGGAGGTGAAGGATTTGATCATTTTACCGTTGATGATATAAACGAAATAATTGTTGATAGAGTCCTTAGTGAAGACGAGTTATTGGAGGTTGCACTGGAAGACGTTGACCCAAATGGTAGCAGTGATGAGAACGAAATTCCTCCTTCAATGACCACCAGCTCAATTCTTGATGGCATTCAAATGGCAAATAAATTGGCAGATCATTTTCTGACAAATGATCACATAAACGAAAGAGCTGTGAAATTTCAATCAGATCTACAATCCTGTATGGCTCGATACAAGGAGCTGTACAAAGAACTCTCCAAAGTAGGATCACAACGTACTATAACTGAATTTGCTATTAAAATAAATAAACCTGTACCTGGAACAAATTCTGGTAGGCAGATACCAGGTGAAGATGTAGACGTAGAACTAAACATTTCTAATGACGAACCAGATATTGCACCAATGCAGCGCAAAAGAATGCGCATAACATCAGAAACTGACACCGAATAATATTTATCCTTATACCATTTTTTATATTTCTATACCCCTTTTTTATGATCCTTGAATATGAGATTATTTTTTATTTTTAAATTGTGTTTTTATTTCCTGAAAACTTTAAAATGATTTTGTTTTTTATGTTACTTGAAGATGTGATTTTTTTTTAATATTTAGGTTGTGTTTTTATATCTAAAATGTGTAAATTTTTTAATTTTTGTTTTTATTTCTTTAAAATTATAAAATGACTTTTATCATTTCTCACTGCGGGAGTTTCATTATTCGGTCTGTATTTCAAATTTTTTCTACATTTATTCAAGCTCGAGACCATTTTGAAAATTTAATATGAAGCTAATAAATGAAAATTCATATTAGAACAAAATGGTCTTGAGCTTGAATAAATGTAGAAAAAATTATAAAATGATTATAATATGTGAAATAAAATGAATATGATATACTGAAGAACAAAATATGTGTTTGTTTTACCGAGTTATTAATTTTTGTAGTCTTTTTGAGGTTGTTGAACCAATCTAATATTTTTCCATTACGGTGTGTCTTTTTTTACACGATTTTTTTTTACACGATATTTTCTGGAACGTATGTACCGTGCAAAAACAGGATTAGGTGTATACGAATTTTCATGCTGTTCGGAAAAAAATTAAATTTATATATTTGCCATTTTTAGTACAGTTGCCGAAAGTAGCCGTATGAACTAAATTATCAAATTTTAGTCTGATACAACCAAAACCGTTCGAAGTATAACATTTTTGATTAATTCTGGGCGGTAACGGGGGTGTGGCAAAATTTTTTCACTTAAACCATCTCATACTCGAAACAATAGCATGCCAGAATTTCAGCTGAATTGAGCTTAAACCTAGTGCGCTTTGCTTTACTCCAAGCTTATCTCCCAAAAAGTGGACTTAACTAAAGTGAGTCATGCCCATTTTTAGGAAAGTTAACGAATCGTCAAAATTGTCTGAAATATAGCATTTTTGCAAAAACTTTTCATGGAAAGTAGACGTGGCAAATCTAACATAGCATATACCAATAAAGTTGGAATAACAAATCGTTTAATACCTACATGTATCGTGTTAATCTGTTCAGTGGTTCTTGCGTGATTGTCAAACATCCGTGCAGTGTCACAACGCTTTTATATATTCGTATAGACAGACTAACACAATCTCAATGGGGAAAAGCTGGCTGGCAAGGCTGCAAAACATAATTAATGCTGATAACAAAATTCTGGCTACTCCCCTCAAAACATTAACAAAGAAAATTAATTAACACTGTATGAAAGCAAGAATCTCCCTGAAAGTAAGCCTGGATTCACTGATCACCTTCAGCATGTTTTGAAAATATTTTTCATACAAAGTTTTGGCATATGCCGTGTTTATGCTAGCCAAACATGATTGCCGAACATTTATTGTTGTAATTGTTTCACGTATAAACACTATGAACTTTTTCCCATATTCATTTTCTCGCTCTCCGACCGAACATTTTGATCGCTGATTGAAACGCCAAACATGCCAAACTTTCCAGTGTAGGCTGTAGTCATTTTGTATAATAGCATCAAAAAAGTAGGTAAAAGTATTAAAAAGTGAAGTTGATTGTGTCTTCAAGTAACCCTTAACCTAAACAGCTAGATAGAATGTCAGATATATGCAAACCATTTTGTTTAAGATATTATAATAAAAATTCAGAGTAAGCAATTTCAGTTCGTATATTTTAATTCGTTAATTTTAAGTACAAAAATGCAAATTAGGGTTGTGCTTTTTTATGTTTTGACATACTATTACATATAATGCAACTGTGCCACCAATCATAGCATAACCACCAAACAAACATTTCAGCGAAGAGAACAAATTAACAAAAATGAACATCGAACATGTTTGGCTAGCATAACCACGGCGTTAGAGAGAAACATTTCTGCACGCTCTCAATTTGATTAACATTATTTTAAATCACACAAAAACATGCTGAAGGTTATCAGTGAATTCAGGTTAACTACACAACATGGCTGTCGTGTTATATTGAGAGAAGGTCTCTCGATAAAGAGAGACAAGCTTTGTTTGCTGTTATATTGCGCTGCTGGTTGAATGTAGGCATCAAATAAAATGTGTGATTTTGCAGAAAAGAATACATTTTTCAAAAACCTTGGTAAGCTATAACAATCTATGTTATCATAGGAATCGAATAAAAAAAAGAATTATCAAAATCGGTTCAGCGGTTACTGAGCTTATTCTGGATCAAATTTCGTGAGTGTCCTTTCATATAATAGTATAGATAATACAGATAATGAAATTTACCGTAATGCCTATAGTCACTGATATATAATTTTGTGCAACATTTTTGAATTTTTTAAAATTTTTAAAATTTGGTATTTGGGGCTATAGGAAGTTAAAAATAATATTCTTCAAATGTCTTTAATGTTTTTTATGGGAGGTAGGCGTGGATTTTTTATTTGCTTGAAATTTAGTATTATAAATAGCTATGCAACAGTCATGCACAGAAAGTTGATGAATCGAATTGTATAGAACTTTTAACTTTTTTTTTTAAATATAGGAGTTAGGCGTAGCTTAGGTTTGATATTTATAAAATTTGGTGTGGATATTGCGATGGTCATAGAAATAATACCTACCAAATATGATTCTACGACTTCTTCTATTTTTGCTCACTCGGTATATGGACTCGTGACACTGTGTGCCGCTTGTATGCTTTGGGTCTCAAATCATGTTTTTTTTTTGTTATGCATGCTGTCCGTGCTGATTTTCATCTACCGCAATAAGATTTTATGTTTGCGCAGCGGATTGAGACGAATTTGTTCTGAACGGTTTTGATGGCTGTGGTGTTCTCACAGTGCACGGACGGACGGACTTCGTACGGTCGATTACATAGACAGCATCACAGAATAACTTCTTCGTACGGTACACCAAAATTCGCGTGTCACCCAGCGGATGCAGCATTCAAAAGATTTTCCCTTTTTCTTAGCTACATTTTTGCAAGCCAATTACGATAACATTATTTTGTTGCGAGCTCCATTCCATGATGATAAGCAACATAGGCCGAAAACTTTTAACTCGCTTATGTAGCATAGACAAAAGTTTAAATACACAATATTATGAAAAAAGTAAAACCTTATTGAACGTCTGTAGAATACGACCTTTCCATTGCTATCTCATTTATAAAAATGTATAGATTTCATGGTCATCCAATGGATTCAGTGGATAAATCCCTGAAAATCACTTCAAATAATTTATCAAACTTTTTTTTTCCTGATAGCATTATTAGTTTAACTTTTATATTAAACTACAAGTTTAGGTTAAGCACAACAGCAAGAAGTTATAAAATGTTTCTTTTTACCTTTTCTTTGTGGTTTTTTCTTTGATTTTAAGCTCATGCTGATAATTTCTAAAGCAAAATCAAACAGTTATTCAATTGAAAATGTAAATTTTGGCCAATTATTAAAGGAATAATTCATATATTAATAAGAATTGAAAATATTTTTTCCTTATTCCTCCTTTTTCTTTAAACCGATACACTGCGAGATGCTTTGAAGATCATGCTACTTTATTTGGGAAAAAGTGGTCTCTACTGAGTTAAGCCGTTGGGAAATCTTAAGAAGAATAGGAAACATCTATTGACTCTTAATTGCTAATCATTCTTTTTAAGGCGACTTCCAGTCGATTCATAAAGTATTCACATACTTTGAGAGCTTGTTTGATGATGTAGACATTTATTTTACTGTATCTAACTTAAAGTTTTGCACGATTTTCATTTATCTAGTATGTTTGTTAAAATGATTATGACAAAGTAAACAAATTACTTATTTTCCACAACAATCTGTTTATCGAGAAATCTAATCATATGCATTTTATGTAACCCTCTTTTTTAGTTAATGATGATTATGTACGTGCTTTTAATTTTGCTATAGCAACAACAAAATGCTTGTTTTGTTTATCTTTCGTTATGTGCTCAACGTTGATCCCGCGAGAAATTAAATCTCAAGCAAATACAAATAAGACGCGTTTGTTCGAAGCAAGAATGAAGAATCATCATATAACCAATTTTTTACATCTGAATTTTAATACATGCACACAGAGTATAAATACATACACACACACACATTAATATTCCCACGCACACATAGATAAATCTTTGCATATGGCAGAAATATCGATTGCTCGATTTATTTATGGTTGTTTGCATTTGTAAGCGATACAAAAATAAAGCAAAATAATTTTTATCCTCTTGTCTCGCATTTATTTCTTTTGCATTTGTAAAGAATTTGCTATAAAAGATGATAAATAGGATAAGACTGAAACGAAAAAATAGACAAAAAAATGTCTTGCTTCTTCTTCCACATTTTGTTTATTTTATATTGTATTTCAAAGCTGTGCAGAGTAGCTGCTGTTGTTGTCTGTCAAGTTTTTTGGATCAGCTCATAAATTTTCATCTGGACTGACATTCGTAGTTGACACATTAAGCTGGTTTTAGTTTAAGCCTCACCAGCGAACTATGCAGTTATATACGTTAACCCTTTCAATTGTTGTTGTGGTTTGTCTGAAAAAACATCTATTTGTTAATGATCTCCCTTTGGCAGGCATTTCTGATATGTATCTTATTGTATAGCTTATCAATATTTGTTTCAGTTAAATTTTACTTATCAAAAAATTCTCATAAATCCATATTTTATCGAAAAAGTGTGAGAAAGACCAAAGTGTATTTTTGAAAGTGGAAGAAATAGGTGACATCTATCAAATCAATACTACAGCACTATCAAAATTTCGATGCAGTGCTGGCTCTTTCTAGTTTTTGAGCAATAAAGTTAAACAATGTAGTTTGGTGGCCTTTTTTTAAAATAAAAAATCGCAGGCGTGGAATATATTCTACGGAAAATTCTGAGCAGCTTTGACCAAGAAATCGTAGGCCTAAAATCGTTTTCGAGCCTCCGATTTTTCAAGAGAAGGTTTGAAAAGGTGTTTTTCCTGTAATATGTGAGAAAATTGGCAGAAACAGCCAAAAAAATCTGTGCTAGGGTAAACATTTTAGGTTTTCCGGAAGGAAATCTTCATCGGATTTTCTTATCTAACAAAAAATTCAAAATTTGTTTGTGTTTGATGAAAATTCGAAAGGGGTTAAAAACCTGTCCATGCAAAATCTGCACACACTCTGGTGATTCCTACAGGGCAGGCATGTTTATTTTTGTTTCGTTGAAGCAAAATTAAAAATAAACAAAAATAACGTTATCTCAAAGTACGTTTCGGAGTCAACGATATAAAATTTTTTCGTTTTTTTGTCAAACCAATCGTTGCAAAACCAAACCCAACCAAAGAAAATCAAAAAGAGATCGTGCATTGGCAGCTGATGCAAAATGGAGATATCAAAAAGGTTTTGTGTCAAAATGTTTTTTGTTTTCTTTTGTTTGACATTTGATGACCGCAGCTCGTGAGAAAAAAGGTTGTTGTCAAGGCTAACTAATAAAAAAAATAAATACAGAAAGAAGAAAATTTAGGCATTAAACGAAAATTACTTTTTTGCGAAATTTAAATATTCAATTTCAATTCAATTGAATTTATTCGTATAGTTGAAAATATAAGTACACTAAGAGCTATGCTCTTTTATAGTACAACATAAAGCATTAAAATGATTAACTTACTTAAATCTTATAATAATAACAACTCACAAATAGTTTTTATATTTCCATAATATTTTGAGAATACTAAAAATTTGGAATACCAAAGCGAGTTTTGAGAAATTTCTATCTTTCTTGCTAAGCTTTCATCTTGTTCTGGACATTTGAAATTTTCTAAAACAAGGAAATTTAATAACAACTTTATATTCCAAATTAAATCTCAGTTTAAACATTTTTTTAGACTTCAGTTCAAATATTAGTTGTTTCATGAATTCGCTTAGGGAAATAATATTTTTCCTTTTTGATATAAATTTGCCGAGTTTGATTTTTAAATAAGTCTTGCTTGTATTTCATAGCCTTGTCCTTCTTTGTTCGTTGCTTCCTTTGCCATCTATCTATTTCAATGTCAATTTAGCAAAAAAAAAAAATCTCTACACAAAGAACAGCATAAAATGTCAATCAATTATATTCAAATTTATACAAAAATATTTGAAACTGAAATAAATGGCAACCAAAAATCGATAAGAGATGTAGAGTGGGGAATAAAAGCTAAAAGCATTTAGTGTTGACTATGTTGCTATATTGTTGTCCCTCTTCTTATAATGATAATATTTTCCCTGATGTTATTAATCGTGCATTCTTTTTGGAATTCACGTCTCTGAAACGATTTGCTCATCACTCAGTTCAGCTTAGTTTATTTTTACATTTTAACAGAATTACACATACATATGGACATTAGGGTGAGCCAATTTGATGAAATTATGTTATTGCACGAAATTGTTTTTTTTTTATTAGAGAAAAAAAATTAATTCTGGTGATATGTTTTTTTTCTTTAAAAAACTACCCAATGTTGATTTTTTGTTTATTTTGAACTGAAAATAACTGACCATGCAAATTTTGAAAATGATCAATTGGTCGAAAACGAGTAACAGCACATCAAAAGTAAAAAAATAATATTTTTGACTATTGGAAATTTAGATTTTTTACTCCTACAAACATAAAAAAATACATCTACTGAACATATGTCTTTGGCATAGTTGTTCTGTTCACAGACCTATAGTAAAATTTTATGCGAAATATTACTTATTATATTACTTTTGATGAGCTGTAACTTTGTTTTCGACCAATCGATTTCGTTCGATATTTGCTTGGACAAGTTATTTGAGCCGATCAACTTACTTTTCATCTGTTTAAAAAATTAAAAATTAAAGATTTCCAGTATAAAATTTTAGAGAAACTACAAAAAATTTTAAATGGTTAAGGTTGGGTTTTGTATCACAGATAAAAAGTGTATGCCTTCAGAACTGTTTTTTGTCCTGCAATGAAATTCCATGTAAAAATTTCATTTCATCAAATCACTCAATGGTTAAGAAAAAAGCTTGTTCGACGTTCGCAGCTTTAATCCTTCCTCCTAACCTAAATAATATCTCTTCTGAGGTGAAACTTAATTGGTAAAGATTCAGATGAAGCACTTTTTGTTTTTCGTTTTTCCATACGATTTGTTTAAAGAAATATCGCTTTTTGCTGTCTAGTTAATTGCTAAGCAATGATTATGGAACGTATTATTTGCGAAAAATAATTTTCCACCAAAATTTCAGCTTTTATATTCGATCTTTTACAAAAGATCCAATAGTTAGTGCATTAGAGTGAAGCATTTTTTGGGGAAGAATCACTGTGTGACTACCAATTTTTTTTCCCACGGGCGACTAAAAAAAAAACAATTCGTCAAACTGAGAGCAGGAGACAATTAAACGCAAATCACGAGTTGCACGCAGTGATTTGAAGGAATTGTGCAAAAATTCTTACATAGTCTCAACGACAATATGTTTTTCTAGATGTTATTCCTGAGTAAAAAAAGGAAATAACAATAGAACAGCAAATCCCAGCAAATCCCAAATACATGAGTGTAGCAGTGGGCTTTTGAAGTAAGTTAGGCCAAATAAGGGTCGAACATCGGCCGTACTACGGGCATTAGCAGGACTTTTTGCGTAGATCTGAAAATATTTACAAATAAATATGTATATTATTTGTATAACTATATCTATACTATTATATAAAAGGAGACTCACGAATTTGATCCAGAATAAGCTCGGTAACCGCTGAACCGATTTTGATAATTCTTTTTTTATTCGATTCCTATGATAATATAGATTGTTATAGTTTACCAAGGTTTTTGAAAAATGTATTCTTTAATTATTGCATAATCACACATTTTATTTGATGCCTACATTCAACCAGCAGCGCAATATAACAGCAAACAAAGCTTGTCTCTCGTTGTCGAGAGAGCTTCTCTCAATATAACACGACAGCCATGTTGTGTAGTTAAGCTGAATTCACTGATAACATTCAGCATGTTTTTGTGTGATTTAAAATAATGTTAATCAAGTTGAGAGCGTGCAGAAATTTTTCTCTCTGAGCGAAAACTTCATATGAAAAAAACTTTCAAAACATGCTGAAGGTGATCAGTGAATCCAGTTTTACTTTCAGGGAGATTCTTGCTTTCATACAGTGTTAATTAATTTTCTTTGTTAATGTTTTGAGGGGAGTAGCCAGAATTTTGTTATCAGCATTAATTATGTTTTGCAGCCTTGCCAGCCAGCTTTTCCCCACTTGAGAATGTGTTGCTCTATCTATACGAATATATAAAAGTGTTGTGACACTGCACGGATGTTTGACAATCACGCAATAACCACTGAACAGAATAACACGATATAGGTATCAAACGATTTGTTATTCCAACTTAAGCGTAATATGCTATGTTAGATTTGCCACGTCTACTTTCCATGCCCACTTTTTGCAAAAAAAAACTATATTTCAGACGATTTTGACGATTCGCTAACTTTCCTAAAAATGGGCATGAGTCACTTTAGTTAAGTCCACTTTTCGGGAGATAAGCTTGGAGTAAAGCAAAGCGCACTAGGTTTAGGCTCAATTGAGCTGAAATTTTGGCATGCTACTGTTTCGAGCATAAGATGGTTTAAGTGAAAAAATTTTGCCACACCTCCGTTACCTCCCAGAATTAATAAAAAATGTTATACTTCGAACGGTTTTGGTTGCATTAGACTAAAATTTGATAATTTATTTCATACGGCTACTTTCGGCAACTGTACTAAAAATGGCGAATATATAAATTTAATTTTTTTCCGAACAGCATGAAAATTCGTATACAGCAGTAAGGTGGTTTGCGGCAGGACAACGTCTGTCGGGCAATACTATACATCAATAAGAATACATTAAGAAGTATATATCAGAAAATTCTGATCGTCATGCATTGATGTTTCAAACGGAAACGTCTAGCATGTGTTTTGTTCGAAGGTCATTTTACACTTTTACAAATTCACAAAACGATCATAAAAAATTTATTGAATTGGGTCAGGACCATAGATGGGCACTTTGCAGTACCAGTAAAATTGCAGTAAAAATAAATTTTTACTGATAATGAAATTCAATTTGCATTACCAGTAAAATTTTACTGATTACTGAAAAAAATTGCAGTAAAAATAAATTTTTACTGATTACTGTGAAAAAATTGCAGTACAAATAAATTTTTACTGATAATGAAATTCAATTTGCATTACCAGTAAATTTTTACTGATTACTGGAAAAAATTGCAGTAAAAATAAATTTTTACTGATAATGAAATTTAATTTGCATTACCAGTAAATTTTTACTGATTACTGAAAAAATTTGCAGTAAAAATAAATTTTTACTGATTACTGAAAAAAATTGCAGTAAAAATAAATTTTTACTGATTACTGAAAAAAATTGCAGTAAAAATAAATTTTTACTGATTACTGAAAAAAATTGCAGTAAAAATAAATTTTTACTGATTACTGAAAAAATTGCAGTAAAAATTTATTTTTGCAATTTTGTTCAGTAATCAGTAAAAATTAATTTTTACTGCATTACTAAAAAAAATTGCAGTAAAAATAAATTTTTACTGATTACTGAAAATATTGCAGTAAAAATTTATTTTTGCAATTTTATTCAGTAAGCAGTAAAAATTTATTTTTACTGCAATTTTTTTCAGTAATCAGTAAAAATTTATTTTTACTGCAATTTTTTTCAGTAATCAGTAAAAATTTATTTTTACTGCATTTTTTTTCAGTAATCAGTAAAAATTTATTTTTACTGCAAATTTTTTCAGTAATCAGTAAAAATTTACTGGTAATGCAAATTAAATTTCATTATCAGTAAAAATTTATTTTTACTGCAATTTTTTCCAGTAATCAGTAAAAATTTACTGGTAATGCAAATTGAATTTCATTATCAGTAAAAATTTATTTGTACTGCAATTTTTTTACAGTAATCAGTAAAAATTTATTTTTACTGCAATTTTCTCCAGTAATCAGTAAAAATTTACTGGTAATGCAAATTGAATTTCATTATCAGTAAAAGTTTACTGAATACTGCTTCTAGTAATGCAGTAAATATTTACTGCAGTATGCCCATGTATGGTCAGGACAAATGCTTCTATAACGTTAACTATGAATATATTGATAAGGAAATAGATTAAAACATAGATTTATGTATATAACTTTGGAATAGTTTGAAATATTTTAAATATTTTTCACAGAATTATTTTGTAAGCTATATCTGAATATGTTTTTCTCATGTATTAGTTTTTAAGCTGTAACACATTGCAAAAAATATAACAAAATTTTAAGCAAATTAGTTTTCATCAAAAAATCATGGGGGGGGGGGGAAGAGGGTAGGTGGCCCATGATTTTTAATGATAGAAACTGTTTGTGTCAAAATAGAACAATTTTTGCAGGTAAATTATGTTATATGAAAGAATAAGGAAAATGAAAATTAGAAAAAAATTAAAATTAAAAAAATATGTACAACAAAAGCAACTCTTGGCCTATTGTTTAGTACAAGTTGGAAATTTTAGAGGTTTTTTGAAACAATATAAAACATTGCATTGGTGAGGAAACGGTAAACCTTTTCTCATTTTCCCAATTTACTAAATTGAACTTTCAAACAAAGAAAATTGGATGAAAATCAATTTGTAAATTACGAAAATATTTGCTTGCTAAGCCAAAAATGAAATTTCAATATTTTTTTCTCATTCTGAGGCTTATGAGTTATACTGAGAAAATCTATAGTTTTATAATAACAGGTTTTTTTAAAACATATCTAATATCCGTACAAAATATATCCGAAAAGTAAAGAAAATTACCGTTAATTTTATTAATCAACGACTTGATTCCATACAAAAATGCATTGTTATGCATTGAGAAAGTCTATATTTTTTTAAGATATCGCCAAAAGTTTGATGTTATTATATCGTTTTTTTTTTTAATTTAAGAAGAATTGTTGTTTGGCCGAAGCCCAATAACAACAATTAATAACTGAAGAAGGCCGATTTACTACAACAATTTGAGAAGAATATATTTATTTTCAGAATATATGTAAAAAATTACATTTTTGATTTTAAATTTTAAAAATTTTTTACCCAATTTTTTTATAACGCTGTTATGCAGCACTTTTTCAAAAGTAAAAAAAAAGAAAGCCAGGTAAATTTATGTCATCATAACATCTACCGTTAAAATAAGTTATTCAAATTAAATAAAGTAATTTCTTAATATATATACCATTTTTTCATAATTAAACAAAACGAACACAATAATTTTTATATTTTGAATTTGTTTTAATACAACTAAATACTTTCATTTTAAGATTTAAAATTTTTACATGGTATTTAATATTTTTATCGCAGGCGGAGCAGCGGGTACAAAAAATGTTGGAACAAAATTCAGATTTTATGCATATAAAACTTACTTTATTGATTGATTTTTGATTAGTTCTAGTCATTCCGGACAAAGTATGTATCGAACGCCCATTAAATTATATTTTGTTTGCAAAATAAAACATTGGTGAGCACTAGGCTAGGTTGAGACGGCAGCTCCTGTACGTGTTCAAACCATGCCGCACGTATCACGGCTCACTTATACTAAATCCATTGTGATACCGCTGCACACTTAGTCTTCAGTCCGAGTGGAACCACATTAAGCTTTTGGTAAAGCTTATGAAACGCTTGACGCTTGTCCTTGACAGGTCTTCAAGCTCGGAAAAGAAGAACGACCAGATATTTCTGCCTTCTTCTAGCGAGTGCGGGACAGGAACATAGACGGTGGCAGATGGTTTCTTTCTCCTCCTCGTCCTTGCGGCTTCTACAGAAGTGATGACTCCCAGTCTGAAGGCATGTCTGCCTATTAAGCAGTGCCCTATGGTGACGACCACTAGCGTTTCTTCCTTTAGTCTTTCCAACAAGAAAAGGGCTCTCGATCGACGTAGAGTCGGCCAGATAAGCAGCCTTGTTGTTCTGCACGTTGAGAGGTCCAACCCATCTTGTAATGGCTTTAGATGTGGTGTACTTATTAGGCAGCAGTTTGATAGTTTCCATTGGGATGCTAGCTGAGTTCCGAACCATTGAAATCACCGATGTACCTTTCCTAACAAGCTCGTCTGCTTTTTCATTTCCACTTATGCCCTAATGCCTAGGTACCCATATTAAGATAATGTAAAAAAAGTTTGACATCTCGCCTAATGCAGCACGGCATTCTTCGATTAATTTAAAGATGATGGATACTTGCTGCATTGATTTGATCGCTGCTTGGCTGTCTGAGAAAATGTATATTTCTCGTTTAGAGATGACATTCTCTGAGAGCCATGTTGCAACTTCCTAAATTGCCATAATTTCGGCTTGGAAAACACTACAGTGATCATGCATCCTACTAACCAAGGATACCCCTAATTCTTTTGAGTAGAGCCCATAGCCGACCTTGTCATTTAATTTTGACCCATCTATTTAGAAACGTAGATAACATGGTTTCCACGGCGAACCTTTATTCCAGTATGTCCTGGGTGGAATAAGCGTGCCGTAGTTTCCATCAAAAGAAAGCAGTGGTTTGCAGCAATCAGTCCTTGGAGGAATGAAGTTGAATTTGTAGATTATGGATGCGTTACTGTTCCCAGGTTTTTCCATACTCCAGCTCTCTTCAGTCTGACCGCTGAGCAAGCTGCTGTTTGCCTAGCAACCAAGTCTAGCGGTAGAATATAAGGTAAGGTCTCTAAAATCGCAATGGGTGTTACTCTCAGAGCACCGCTGATGCAAATAGATGCCATTCTTTTGAGAAGCTGTTTTAAGTATGTGACCTTGTCCAAGACTGGCCACGATATCGTTGCTCCATATAAAAGTTTAGGTCTAATGACCTCTGTATATAGCCAGTGAACAATATTGTGAGAAAATCCCCATCTAGTTAGTTCCTATAGCTTTTTTGCAGGTGTACAGCGCAACTGTGACTTTCTTCGTACGCTCAGAAATATTAAGTTTCCTGCTCAGAATAAGTCTTAGGTATATTGCACTTTCTGAAAGAGACAGTGCAGACCCATTTAGCATGAGTGGACTGAGGGACGGAATTTTGTGTTTTCTTGTGAAAAGGATCAGTTCTGTTTGGGCCAGATTTATTCCGAGACCACAGACCACTCGGCACATCGCATGAGTTTGCAAAGAGCTCGTTACATAACTTTGCTTAGGGTAGTGGGAAATTTGCCTCTGACTCCGATTGCTAGGTCATCGGCGCAGGCTACCACTACACAGCCCTCCCTCTCTGTAGACAGCAGTAAGTTGCTCACTACCAGATTGCAGAGGAGTGGAAATAGCACACCACTTTGTGGCGTACCCTTGTCCTCGATCTCACTGCGATATACGCACCTAGGTCTGATAAGATTACTCGACAGTTGAGTTGCTTATCTATGAGATCAGTAATGCTGTTATTCTAACCTAACCTACGCAACTCTAGTCGTATAGATTGTGGTATGACATTATTAAATGCTCCCTCTATGTCTAGGAAAGCAACTAAATTCATTGTGCAGGAAGGATCTTTCGATAGTCTCGACCATTGAGTGTAAAGCCACGGACCTTGCTTTGCTATATGCATGCTGTGATGCCGATAAGAGAGTAGAGTCGATATTGCTGCGTAGATACAGATCTAATAGCCGTTGTAAAGTCTTCAAGAGGAATGACGTTAAACTTATATGCCTGAAATCTTTAGGAGTGGTATGTGATGTCTTCCTTGCTTTAAGTGTGAAGACCACTCATGCTTTATTCAAAGCGTTGGGAATATATGTAAGGCTTATGTAGCCATTGAAAATAATACGAAGCCAAGGAAAAATATACTTCACAGCTTCTTGGTGATTTATAGGGCTTGAAGCTGTTTATCGCCTATTTTAGTTTCCTATCCTTCGGTATCCTGCTTAAAACAGCTAGGGTTATGCAGTTGTGCACCAATAGGCGCGTTACTACCAGGGAAGTGCGTTTCTAATAAGAGGTTGAGAGACTCCTCACTACACATTGTTCATGTGCTATCCGACCTTTTGAGATAGCCCGGTGTGCATGGTGCGCTGGCCAGAATCTTGCGTAGCCTAGAAGCCTCCGAGATTGATTTAATTCCTTCACAATATCATTTCCAAGAGGATCTTTTAGCTTTCCTTTTCTAACACTAACAAACAGAAAGGTTTCTATGCTGCTATAAGAAATCCATGGTGGCAGAGAAAGGTCTTTGTACATAAGCAACTGCATACTTTTCAATGCATTAAGAGAATCAGACTAAACAAGTGGTTATTGTAAACTTATCAAACAAATGCCCAACAAATCAAACATTTCTAAAAAGTGGTTGCGAAAATCATTTTTGATGTGGCGGAAACAATTGCTCTAATGTAAAATTTTTACTTATTTAGAGAAATCGTTCGCTTTGTAGAGCTTGTGAAAGTTGATGATTTTTTCGAGTTTTTTAATTTTATTTTTATTTGTTTTTTGTAGTTCAAGATGAGGTTAAAGTTTTTCTGCATGTTATGACAGAAAAGTTCTTTTTTTTTTTTGCATATATGACATTAGAGGTCTTTGTACTATCAACAAACACTAAAAATCAGTGATTTTTTTTAAAGTACGAGATGATTGCTCTTTTTCGAAACACTATTTTTACCAATTTTTTTAACTTCAAATGGACTTTCAAAAATAAGTGATTTTTTTTTAAGTGCAAGATGACTGTACTTTTCCGAAACACTATTTTTTCCAATTTTTTTCAACTTCAAATGGACTTTCAAAAAAAGTTCGTAAAAATTTAAGTTCCGATTACAAAAATGAAATTTTTTAACAATTCTAAGCACAATGCAAAAAATTTTATTGCCGTGAAATTTCGGTAAGCTGAGTTATAACCATTTTTATCAGGAAATCTGTAACTTTTTTCATGCTCTCGCAGTTGAACTTGCATTGTAGGTGTTCTGGCATTTTTGATGTTATATTTCATTATAGTTGAACGGATTGGAATATTTGGATTATTATTTGTATCGTAAACGTACAAATAATATAGCAATCAACATCGTAAACTTTTTTTTCTTGTTATGCCAATGTCAATTTATAGGGTGCCACGAATATATTCCTGAAATTCACATTTTTTATTAGGCAATAAGTAGAGATATTCTAATAACAATTTACAAAACAGATAAAAAAAGGTTAAGGATTCCTTTACAGGCTTGTTTTTATACAGGCTATAGTTCCACAGGTAAAAAAATTAAGCAATCGATATCTAATGAGTGCGTACGTAGTTCGTATCCGGGGAAATAAGAATATTATGCTTTCTTTAACAAGTATAAAAACTTAAATAATTCGATTATCTAATGAAGGTAGTTTAACAAGTAATATTTGGGGTAGTAAAAATGTTATGCTTTCTTTGAACTTATTTCAAGGAAAATGAAAATAAGTATATTAATTTGGATGGTATAAATAGTAATATAAGTTTTTCTATCAGTTCTTCAAAAAGCTGAAAACAGAGCTTTTCACTTTGTTCTATAAAGAAGCACCTCCAAAACTGTATATTTTAAATCATATCATATATGAAATATTCAAAAGTTCATCAACTGAATTAATATTCAGAGCAGCATAACAAAAACTTCTTAAAATCACTGATGCAAAATTAGAAAAATCTGAAATTCGAGAAAAAATCATGCACTATTCAATAGAGTAAAAGTTAAATGAAATAGTGTACTTAGTTCAGATAAAATATTCAATTGCAAATATAAAAATTGACCACAGGAAAGTACCGATATCCACTGTGAGGAAGTAGAAGACATATCCGGTGAATTGCCAACTCCTTCAAAATCGGCAAGAGAAAAGCGAAGGAAATCATTAGAAGAAAGTTTAACATTCACAAAAAATAAGAAACTTATGGATACTACAGAAGCGATTTTTACAGGCCAGCTGGCAACAGCATTAACAGTTAAATACAACAGAGATAAAGAGAAAAACAAGAGGCTATGTAACAAAGGCAGTTTCTGTTGCTAGTTATATTCGTTTGAAGAGGATTAAACCTTTGATTATCACTTTCAGAAAATAAGAACATCACAGCAGCGAAGAAATCAACGGTTCCCGAAAATTTTGAAATAACGAAAGTTTCAGCTAAGGTGAAAATTCAAGATATGATGGATCAAATTGCTCAACACGTAATTGAAAGTATGGATCAACAAGAGCAAAGCACACTTCCAAAAAATCTGACTTTGTTGAGTAAGTGGGGCTGCGATGGACAGAGTGCGTACAAGCAAACAATCATCTCACAAAATGAAAACAAAATATCCGAAGCAAATATGTTCAATACTTCTGTTGTTCCACTGAGATTCAAGAGCGAAACCGACGAACACTTGAAAAATCCTCGACCTTCATCAGTTAATTTTTGCCGACCCATAGTGTTTTAGTATGCAAAGGAATCTCCTTAACTGATAGCAAGCACAGTTAAAAAAATAAAAGAACCAATTTCTACTATTAAATCAACCTTTGAATGAAATGAAATGAAGTTTAAATGAAATTATCTATGATTGCAAATTTTCCGACGGAATTCCTATTTTCAGCTCAAATTTAAATCATCTGTCGATATCTTTTGGAAAAACTTGCTTTTTTTTGAAGCGAAGCTTTTTACGCCTCGTTTTGTGATTTGCTTGAGTGAGATCTGAAAAACGACACTTTTTTCCATACACCTTTTTTCTTAGAATTGTTGTTGTTTTTTACTTGCGTCTGTTACAACAAGAGGATAAAAATTAAAAATATTTCTTTGCAGGCGTGAGGATCGAACTCGCGCCTTCCGATCGAGAGTTCTACACACTAACCTCTACTCCAAACCAACCATTCCTGATATGATGTGATTCATTCAATATTAACTGAAGCTATGTTGCAGTAGATGACAAGAATTTATTAAAGGGATTGTTCATTAGCTGCCCTACATATTCTATTGTGAATGCGTGAAGCTATAATGCAGCAGATCACAATTATCGATCAAATACTACGTTTCCATGGCGAGTTAAATCGAGGTTGACTCGGGATTAACTTCCCATGGAAACGCGAGTTGAGTGGAATTTCGTTAAATCCACGAAACTCCGCGAAACTTATTAGATTTAACTGAGTTAGATTGGATGCGTTCGGAATATAAAACAGTTGCTCAATTGTTGAGTGAGGTTTTCTTGATTATTTGTTATTTTATTTTATTTCTGCCACTGCGTTGACATAAAATGTACACAAACCGTTCAGCAGGAACACAAAGTAGCGGAAATTAATACATACTGATCAAAGACTCAATATGTTTAGTAAATTTTGCACCTTCTGAACGCACACATTTATACTAAGAAAAAATTGCGAATAGAATGACAAAAGTCCAACTCGACTCAATGTTGTGCATGGAAACACTTTCGAGCTCGAAATGCTATTATGTCAACTTGAAGAAAACCCAACCTAGGATCAATTCGCCATGAAAACGTAGTAAAAAGCATTTTGCATTAGCTATCCAAACAACAAAAGCAACAAGGTTCCATTGAACGGGTGGATTTTAATTGCTAATTCAGACATGAATGTTCATAGGCACTTAAGGCAAGGATGGTGGTCTAGTCCTCGAAAATTTAAGGCTTTTTCTAGTTCCAGCGATAGCCGCCGTTATTATGAATACCAATTTTAAATTTCAGATGATTTGGCTAAAAAGTTTTTTTTTTTTATACAACACCATGCCGAAAAAAGTAGTTTCGAGATACAGTGGCTCACAGCTTATTTTATGCAGTGCATACTTTAAACTTTAGGACTTTATAAAACAAAACTAACAGGAACACAAAAGATAATATGGTGTCATTTAAGATAGCAAAAAGTCTAGTTAAATAAAGGTTTTTCATTAATTGTGAATACATAAATTTAGTTGTTTAAAAAATAAGAGAACAGAAAATACTGCTTAATTTCATCTCACAGCTTATTTTATGCAGTCACTTCTCTCTGTTACGTTACTCTAATGCTGCGCTGTCTAACGGTACTTTTGTTAGCTATGCCTTTGTTCTATTTCTATAATTGCTTTGTGTTAGCTTTTAAGTCTGATTTTTTTGCTTCAAGTGTCTGCTTCTATAATTCTTTAAAATAGGTGCGCGCACAATGCTACAACAACGAGAATTGGTTATATACTATTTGAAAAACAGCAGCTCGCAGCGAAAAATGGCTGAAATGGTTAATATTAATTCCTCTACAGTGCAAAAGATCATCGAGCGCTTCGTCCATAAGAATCGATTGCACAATAAGAGCAAAGAAGCACCAAACAAAATTTTTAATGCAACTGACGAGCGGCATATTGTAAGGAAGATAAGGACTAATCCGGGACTCTCAGTTCCGAAAATTACTTTTGAAGTTCAAACTGGCCTGAGCAAACAGTGTAGTGTTGAAACTATTCGACGTGTCTTGCGCAAAAAGATCTTTTATGGCCGAGTAACACGAAACAAGCCGTTTATTAGCCCCAAAACCAGATTATGCAGACTCAACTACGAAAAAGAACATATGTCCAAGGCCTCAGAGTACTGGAATTCGGTTATTTTAGCAGATAAATTGAAGATAAATTTATTCGGTTCAGATGGTATGTGCTATATGAGGCGAAAACCGAATACCGAGGTCAACAAAAAAAAAACTTAAAACAAACCGTGAAACATGACGGTGGCAGCGTCATAGTTTGGGCCTGCATGTAAGCAGGCCAGCAGTAATGGGAAGTTGTCGTTTATTGAAACAACAATGGACAAATTTAAGTATCGACAGATCCTGAATAACAATTTGTTGCAGAGTGCAAAGGCTCTGGGTATAAAATTGAATTTCCGATTTTTCCAGGATGACGATCAAAAGCACAAAGCGCGTATTGTGCAAACCAGGCTAATATACAACTGCCCACAGTTGATGACGCCGGCAACACAGTCGGCAGACCTTAATGTTATTGAAAATATGTGGTCTTTAATGGAAAATAACATCCGGAAATATCAAATTTCAAACAAAAACCACCTGAAAGAGATATTGAAAACGAAGTGGGCGAATATTTCGCCAACTATCACTCAAAAACTGGTCGCATCAATGCCAAACCACTTAAGATCTGTTGTAGACAACAAGGGCTATCATACCAAATAATAAAAATATCAAATATCATTAATTAATATGAAAAACTTATAAATAACAGGTGACTGCATAAAATAAGCTGTGATATGAAATTAAGCAGTATTTTCTGGTTTCTTATTTTTAATCCAACTTAATATATATTTTTACAATAAATTAAGTTAATTTAGTAAACTAAACATCTTGTTCTTTTAAATGATACTATATTATTTTTTCTTTTCCTGTTAGTTGCGTTGTTACAAAGCCCTAAAATTGAAAGTATGCACTTCATAAAATAAGCTGTGAGCCACTGTAAATGCGTATAAAGAGAATGAATGCAGACGAAACACTGTGGCTCGAACCTACTAAAACGGCTGTAGAAGTGAAAATACAATGTTCAGTTGCTTTTTGACAAGACGTAATGCAAAGTAACGTAGAAATCTAAAATCCACGGATTTATACGTCCCGTCACGTTACGTTACGTTTATTAAAACCACTTGTATAAGAAATCATTGTTTCAAACAATAAGTGAAAGAACGCATTGCTCAACTGACATTAGATCACATTACGTTACTTCAATTATAATTGGACATTAACGTCACAAAGACTATTCTTTTGAAATATAAAAAAATCAGTTTCATAGAAATTCTAAGCCTTAAACAATGCTGTTTTGACAAATATAATTTGCGAATGACAAGCGATCCAAATATTTGTACAACAAAATTAGGACAACTATTGATATAATATTTGCTAGAAATATCGATGAAATTACATCTATAATAATAATCTACGTTTGATGTTTTAGATATTAAAACCCAATAATTTCTTTAACATTTACAAAAATAGTTCAAAATTAATGTAAAATAATAATGTAAGGTAATAAAATTTACTGGTGGGTAAATTATTTTTTTAGTTAACATTAGGTATTTAAAATTTTTCATTTTAAAAAAAAACATTAAATTATAAAACGTATAAAACTGCGAAAAAGCTTCGCTTCTCTCGTGTGTCCAGCGACGCATCTGTTTTTATTTTGTTTTTTTGCTAGAAAATAAGTTTTGTGAGTAAATCGTTTTCAATACATAAATAAAATACATAAATAAAATAAGAAAATAAATAAAATAAGAAAAATGGCTTCCAATGTTGAACATTCAATAGACATTAATAAATAGAAGTTAAAACATAATTACACTGTTTTATAAATATATAATTTAAGTATTGTACATTAACGAACTATTGTGCGAACTATTATATTGACATATTGCTCCTAAAAGCCTTTCTCCGTAACTACCATGCGAAGTTGAAACTTTATTTATGTCCCAGATTACTTTTAAAAATCGAAGGGAAACGAATCCATGGCCGGTTTACTAAAATACCGCTTGAACTTTAGGTATGATGCTTATTTCTAAGTTTAGATAACTCTTTTTAAAATAAGCTATGTATAGTCTTTTCAATCATTTTCTAAATGAGTTCCAAAGCGTGAAGATACTTCGTTCTAAAAGTCACTTAACATTGAACAGATTTCTTCAGACCTACATTTTTTATGTTACGTAGGATACCCACATTCTTCAGCATTTTTTTACAAGAATTTTCCTTGAATTCTGCTTTACCATGAGTTAAAAGTATTTCACGACTTGCGTAGAGAGCTTCAACGCAGACTATCGAATCCTTTTCATGGTCTTTTAAAATATGAGAAAAAATTGAATTCACAACTCCTAACATAAGATGTAATTCCGGAGATGGAATGATATCTTAAAACTATTGTCGTTCCGAAGTCTGTAAAAGCGGTCTCTTAAAATTCCAGTCTCCTAGTGATGTATAATGTATAACATTTATAACTACACTGAAAATGGATTGGTGAAAAAACTTGGCTTTCTGAAAAAAAAATATATTAAGCTAGTTATTTCAAAAAGATATCGACAGATGATTTTAATTTTGAGCTTTTTATGCATTGTAAAAAGGAATTTTGTCGGAAAATTTTCAATCATCGAATTTTTACTTAAACTCAGTTCAAGCTCACTGTGTGTTATCATGATAGAACATACATTTTTTCTTACTATGGTTTGCGGGAAAGAGGTCAACGAATTGACTCATACAAAAGACACAAAAATGTGTTCAATTTGTAAAAGAACCCAAAGCAAATTTCAAAGCACTGACAAAAACATTGAAGATGAGGAAAATTACGAATACGGAATGTCTCCATTACATGAAAGAAATGCATGGAATTTATCCTTAATCTTTCGTACATTCTTCCACGAATTGGCGAAAGTTTTGATGAAAACACTGCAAAAAGGGATAAACAAGCTGCGAGGAAAAAATAATTCAGGAAGAATTCCGCCACAAACTTGCACCATCAACAAAGTGAAGTTAAGATTTTTTTTTGCTTGCGCATGCATATGTTGTCGCATGAAAAAAATGTGGTTGCTTTTGTTGTTGTGCATGTGTTTGTTAAAGATATTGAGCACTGTTTTTGTTGCATTCGTCTGTAAACGTTTTTTTGACATAAGCTAAAAGATAAAATTGGTTACAAGATTTTATTTCAAAGCGCCCACCGTTCAACCAGTGTTTAGTCGCTATTCGGACAAGTGAACGTTTTTGATTTTTTCAGATTATGTTCGATCTCTGTTTGGCCATGAGGCACGTGTTTGACCGATTAAATTTTTACTCGGGCTTTTGACTAACAGTTGTCAGTTTCCAAATATTAATTGGGCCGGAACTATGGAGAGTTTCTAATTGCCTTGTATAAATACAAAACTGACATACATAAAAAAGCCGTATTAAATACAGAAAATAGCATTAGAAACAATTATAACAATTACTAGCAGACCCGGCCAGCTTCGCATCTTATAGAAACAAATCAGTACTGAAAACAATGAATATACTTTAACTATACAATTGAATATACGACTGAGTTTTGCTTCAGCCTTTGAAAAAATGTACAAAAGCGCCATACAATGTTATCAGTAAAACTGCATGTGTAAACTGAGTTCGAATGCTGAATTTATAGGCTGTGCCGCCTATAATTCTAAAAATATTCGATATCACAAATTAAGGTTGTATGTGAGGTACCACACCCCTTTGACCAACGCCCATAACATGTTATCTGTGAAACGGAACGTGTGAATTATGGTCGCATACCGAACTCCAAGGCTGTGCAACCTATAATTCAAAACCTATTCGATATCGTGAACTTTGGCTGTATCGAAGGTCCCACGCCCCCTAAATCCTATAATTCCAAAGCAATAGCAATTTTAGTTGAAATTGCAGGAAGTGAAAAGATTTCTTGTATAAAGAGAAAATTGAGTTTTATTCAAGTGACAAATAATATTAAGTATATAAATATTATACAGAAAAAATAACAAGTACATGTAGCAAGTACAATACTTTCATTTCTAATACTCCCACTAAATATTGGCTGGTATAGTACAAAACAATTAAAAAACAAGAAAAATATTTGTATAAATCTTACATCAATGGATAAAAATTTTCGATTTCCAATTAAGTTGAGTGATTTTCTTAAATGTAGGTAGACTGACTTTGATAATGACTTCGTCAACAAATCTGCTCTTTGTTCATTGGTTTTTACATAATTATGATCAAATTCTTTGTTTTTTCAATATGTCTTGTTATATTGTAGAACTCTGGATTCTTGATTAGTTTTATCGAGCTTTGGCTATCCAATAAAACTTTACATCCCTGTACTTCATAATTTATTTCATTCATAAGTCTTTTAATCCAAATTAATTCCTTTACAGCTTCAGATGCCGCTATATATTCTGCCTCAGTTGTTGACAAAGAAACAAAATATTGTCGTTGCGACCGCCATGTTACAGTACAAGTTCCCAATTGAGCTACCATACCAGATGTTGATCTTCGATTTTCTACATCACCAGCAAAATCAGAAACTGAGAATAATCTAAAGTCTAGATTATTTTTTTTGGTGTGCAATAAACCATAGTTTATTGTTCCTTTAATATATCGTAGTACTCCTTTTACTCCATTTATGTGCGTGATACTGAATTTGTTCATGTACCTGCTCAAAACTCCTACTGGAAATGATATTTCTGGTCAACTTATGATCGATAAATATATAAGTGATCCGATTAATTCTTAATATGGGAATAATTGGTTTACTCTTTCCTTATCTCCGTCTATTAGCCAATTATTTCCAGTATCTAATGGCGTTGATATACTCTTACAATCATCCATGTTAAAGGGACTAAATACCTTTTGGGTATACTGAGATTGGTGAAGAAATAATGATCCATCATCCGTTATCTTCATTTGAAAACCCAAAAATTTTTAAATTTTGCATTCCTTAATTTCAAAATTATCTTGCAAGTGTTTCATTAATTCCATTGCAAGTTTTGAATCTTTTGATACTATTAAACCATCATCAACATAAATTGCCGGTACTAATTTTGACTCATTACTAGTTTTAAAATATACACAAGTGTCTGTGGTACTAACTTTCATATTAAATTTGTCTAAAACTTCACCAAAAACTTTATTAAAGCATCTTGGTGCTTGCTTTAACCCATATATACTTTTTAATAATCTGCAAACCTTGTTTTTATCTTTGTAGTAGCCAAGAGGTTGCTTTATTTAAATTTCTTCGTCTAATTCCCCATACAAAAATGCAGTTTAAATATCAAATTGCTTAATTGTCTTACCTTGATTAACGGCAAATGATAGAATCGTATTTGACAACAGGACTAAACGTTTCAGCATAATCAATACCATATTCCTGTGTGAATTCTCTTGCAACTATTCGGTCTTTAAAACGGTCAACTGATCCATCCTTGTTTAATTTGATTTTGTAAATCCATAGACAATCAACAAGCCTACGACCCTTTGGTAAACTGCACAAAACCCATGAATTGTTCTTCACAAGTGAATCGTATTCTTGATTCATAGCTTGCTTCCAATCATGTGCATGCTGAGAGCTTCTTCATAGCTTCTTCGTTCATTTTAGGCTCTGAATCATCCGATATTGTCAGAAACATGTCAAAAACATTTAATGCTTTCTTCTTAGATCTAAGATGTATCCTTCCAATTGTGGAACTGGATTTGAGTGTGATGCACCTTCTACAGCAGTATCTTCATAATTGGATTGAGTTTGTTCTGTATCTTCATCATTCAAATCCTCTTGATTATGTTGAGTATCTGTACCATGTGTTCCTGAAGAAGTTGATTGATGATTTTCAAACAATTGAGGGAATTTAAACAAAATATCTTCTGTTTGCTTTTCAGCAACACGATCTTGTTCAACTTTTGCCAATTCTTTGCTAAATATCACATCTCGATGCACCTCAACTTTGTTTTCAGTTTCGAAATACACAAGATAACCTTTTACTTTAGTAACATACCCAACAAAAACACTTTTCCTGCTCTTGGCATCCCATTTCTTTCGCATCTCTTTAGGCACGTGTGAAAATACTTCGCAACCAAATACTCGCAGGTGATTTATTTTCTGTGTTTTGTTGTATCAAAACTCAAAAGGTATTTTACCGCGTATAGAACATGGCCCGCTTACGTTAAGAACGTACACCACTGAATTGACTGCTTCTGCCCAGAGTATCTAGGGCAAACATTTAGAATATAAAAGAGTTCTTGCCAATTCAACCACAGTTCGTATTTCTCTTTCTGCGGATCCATTCTGTTCTGGTGTATACGGTACCGTTTTCTGGTGTTGAATCCCATTGTGAGCTAGCAAATTTTGTGCATCTTTGTTGATAAATTCTTTTCCGTTGTCTGATGTAAATGTTTTTATAGTTGTTTTCTTGGTCTTTGCTATGTTTAGAAAATCACTTAATTTTTCTTTAACTTCATCCTTCTGTTTAAAAAAAATACTCATTTGAATCTTGAGAAATCATCTTTAATCAGCAGAAGATACTTTGCGCCACCAACTGATGCCTGCTCCATTGGACCGCATATATTGCCATGAAGTATTTCTCCTGAATTATGAGCCCGATTCTCACTTGTTGTAAACGGTAATCGATGTTGCTTTCCAAAACAGCATCCTTCACATATATCTTTGTTGTCATAGTTAAATTTAACACATCTTTCACATGAGCCATGTTCTGATGCACTCACCTTTGATGCCATAGCTGGAATGATTCTCGTGCTAGGTTTGTAGCATAATTTGTACTGTTGACTTCATCTGAGCTACATTTCTTTAATATTTGCATTTTCATCTCGAACAATCTTCCATTGCGAACGCCAATGGCTTCTATTTTCCGTCTCTGATAAACCTGAAAATATTCTTATCTCATTGCATCACATAACCTTTATCCATTGCAGTTGTAGCCGAAAAAATATTGACCCTGATGCCAGGTACAAAAAGCACATTTTGTAGATATTTTTGGTGCCATCCTGTTGAATTGTGCATCATCACGTCAATATCTCCTTGCCCTGTTGCTTTTAGTGTAGAACCATCACCAATGCGTACGTATTTACACTCGTAAAATTACTTAAGAACTCGAAACCATTCTCGGTGAGCTGTCATGTGCTCTGATGTACCAGAATCTACATATCTACAGCACTCATCTTCATACATTACTTTGTAGTTGCTTTCGCCAATAAAAGCATTTGATTTTTGTTTTGACTGGATGCTTGATTCCCGTTCTTGACGTTTTCGTTGCATGGGATACTCGTTCTTCCAATGTCCAACTTCGTTACATCTAAAACACTTTCCGGGCTTTCCACGTTTTCCAGAACTTTCTTGTTTTGCATATTTTTTAACTGTAAAAGCATCAATTAAAATTTGGACATGCGTGTTCATTCGAGACTGCTCCAATATAAGCCGATTCGTCAAGTTCTCTACACTTCGCTTGTTTTCTGAAGTAGACTCCCGGCACTTAAAAAATGTTTATAACTTGCAGGTAGTGTCATTAGAATTTTTGTGATGACCATTTTGCTTGAAATTGGCTCCCAAGATCCTTGAGCCGTTCTGCCAACTCTTCAACTTTCGCAACATAAACTTCAATCGGTTCTTCTTGTGATTTCTATCGGTCATAGAATTGTTGCTGGAGCATGTTTACACTCACATCAGACTTGAATTTGTGAAGTGCTAGTAGTTTGGTCCACATGTCCACTGGCCTTTTACAGCACACCAAATGACGGTTTATCACTTTATCGACTGCTGTAACTATGCATCTCTGTGCTTTTATATCTGCCTTTTCCCAATCAGTTATATCCTTTAACAGTGCAACTTGTGCGGCGTCTCCTGCTTCATCGTTTATATGTGGCTTACTCCATTGACCTGCCAAAATTCTGTAAACGTGCATGGACTTGAGAATAATAGCCATCTGGCTACTTCCAAGAACTCCAATTCCTTGCTCCGACCAGCTTCTCTATCTTGACGTCATCCATTGCTGTTTCTCCTGTTTCTTTATCTTCTTGGGATTCAAATATCAAATTCAATATCTACCGCTGAGAATTTTGCCTCAATTCTTTCTATAGCAATTTTTTCATATAATCAAATTGAAAATTTCCTTTTTAAAAGTTAACTGGGCCCATAACCAGTTGAAATTGCAGGAAGTGAAAAGATTTGTTGCATAAAAAAAAAATTGAGATTTATTCAAGTGACAAATAATATTCAGTATATAAATATTTTACAGAAAAAAAACAAGTACATGTAACAAGTACGATATTTTCATTTCAAATAATTTTATATGAGAAATTGTATCGGCGAAAAGGGATCCACCATTTTTAAAATATTTCGAAAACCGCTCATCTGATGTTGTTTAGACACCCGTGCTATGACTGGCCGAATACACCCTAAACATTTTAACAACACCATTGGAACGGTTCAGAAGTGATGGAGTATCATACGAACACCATTAGATTTTTATATATATATATATATATTCCTGGTAAATTTCTTATATTCAATAATATTAAAGAATCAATAAGGTTACAATCATCTCATTTTATGAAATTCAATAAGCCGTACTTTTAGTAAAATAATGCTAAGGTGGATTTTACTCAGTGTGACTATAGGTAATAAGAGTAAAAGTGAAAGAGGGCTAATAAAAATTATATTTCCACGTTTCCATCTTCGTACTGTTTATCAAATAAAAAAGCCACTACAATTTATTGCTGATCGGCTTAAATAAAACAGAATATAAAGCTGCTTACTCATTTAAATGTTGCTTACGTCAACGATTGCATGCATCTCCCTGTTTGAAAAATAAAATTAAATTTTACATGAACAAATTTTAAGCAGCTTACAAGCGATTCTATACAAAAATCTTGTTAACACATTTTGGCTGAAACAGAATTTTTCATGCGAAGGAGAGGGGTATTTTTGTAACAAAAAATTAATTGGTATCAATATGATATTTTCGGTATAGATTTGGGTTTTTTTTTTCAAAATTGATGAAATATAAAAGTATGTCTTATTTTTTTTTGTTTTTATAGTAGAAGTAAGGTGCTCATAGTTAACATAGGTTTTTATTTAACCTAAAATTATGTGTCCTATCTAAATAGAAAAACGCGCTCATTACACAGAATTTTGAGGATTCCCCAGAGCACAGGTGTTTCCTCTGTTTAGCTAGGGTATGAAAAGTTATTAAAAAAAAGAGGGATAGGGGTGTACTTTTCCCTATCACACATTCAATTTTGTTAATATTTTCTTAAGGAAAAGAAAGTTTAAGAAAAATTTTGTTGGAAGAAAAATTCTTGTGTAAAGACGAGCACAGCTCGAGCAAAACTAATGCCAAGAAGGAAATCACACCAGATTCAACCTAAAAACGGTCTAACACTTACACGTTTTTATATAAAAATTTATTGTACAAAATCACTAAAGAAAAAAAATTCAAGGTATAATATTAACGTTGGTGTGTATGAATTTTTGACCATCACGGCTGAACCATTGAAGCTATCTACCTTATATTCACACCATCTATTTATGTGGTGCCCCGAATTTGTTCTGTGCTTCTGTTAGACCCCACACTAAATGGCGATGTGGTCAATTTTTTTTTCAAAAAGTTTTATTTATGAACTGAGCTGGCTCAAATTTTCACCATATAATAATTAAATAAAAAAATGTCTTTGGAAATGTTGATTTTCTGTTGTAAATCTGTAATGCAACTGCAAAACATTTCCATTAAATTCGGATTATCAATATCAAAAAAATTAATATATGACACAAATTCTTTGAATTTTGTGAATTTTTTCTTTAGGAATTTAGTACGATAAAGTATCTTTAATTTAAAAAAATATTGCAATGATGTATTGAGACCCCGGAACGGCAGATAGTTTCTCCATACGATTAAATTTTTTATCAGATGTAGTTTAAAAATTTGTACTATATCTAAAGTCAAGTCAACTTTTGTATTTGAAAAGTTGTGATAGAAACTACTTTCATTAAATTCATATGCATATAAATTAATTACAAGCATATTGCTTTATGATTTTGAGATCCCGGTTCATACCTAGTTGTAAATGCACATCCTATTGAAATTCAAATTTGATTCTCTAATAATCGGGACTGATTTTTCCGTGATCGATTTTTTTTTTTAATTAAAACTGGTAATAGTTAGTATTTTTTTTTAATTTATTTTTAGCCACTAACAGAAATTTTTTGCAAAAATTTTTAACTATTTTCCCAATTAGTCTAATTTGAATAGATTAATTTCATACCTTCGCACTGAAAGGTGGAGTTAAACTTTAAAAAGTACACCTTTGGATACGTGCTTCAGTTCATATTATATTAAATTTAGCCTCTTAGTAATTTGAGGAATTGAGTTAAGACAATAATTCAAAAGACAGACTTTAAAATAACTTGTTGCTTTTATACACGTTCCTTGAAAAGCGCAAAGCACAAGATCAATTATATGGGTCTAATCTCAAACACACGTACTTTTAAAGTTGTTAAGATAACATAAAGAGATTGTGCTCAGTAAATTTAACGATTAAGTGAAGATTTAAACCACTGAGGCGTTGAAGTGTATTCCTTAAGGCACACCTTGTACTTGTCTTGTATTCGTCCTTGTACTTTATATGTATGTTTGTTGTTTCTTTAATAATGCACATTACACAATGGGATTGAGACTACTTCATTTTGCGCCTCGTTTCTGCTTTCTTTTACAATATATTTGAATACATACACGGGAAAAAAATGAAACGTGGAAAATACTATTTCAACAGCACAAAGTAATAATAATCCTACTAAAATTATAAACCTTTTTGCAGCTGTTCAAAAATGTTGCTCAATCTTGGGTAAAAAATTATGGAACCATTGATAAATATGCTGCATTGATAAATATGGAACCATTGATAAATATACTTCAAAATGCAGTATGTTTAATCGTAAAATTAAAATCGACTAGTGCGAAACTGAAGCATATAAAAAAAGACACTCAACTTGTTTATAACTATGTACACCAAAACATCAGAAAGTGCCAAAACTCTTTGTTTTTTTATATGAAACGAAGCTTTTTACGTCTTCACCAATCCAAAATTCAACCCTTTGTTACGCAGAGTTAATATTAAATATTAACTGAAGCTATGTCGGAGCATATTGCAATAATCTATTAAAAGGATTGTGCATTGGCTATCCTAAATATCTTACATATCTTGCAACTATCCAAACAACAAAAGCAGCAAAAAAAAAATTTTGCTTCTACTAACTACACGTTGTCATTAGCATCGTTAGGTAGGTATTTTTTTTTGCTAATGTGAATGCGAGAAGCTATGTTGCAAAACGATAACAATACTGTATTACAAGAATTGTGTTTTGGTTATCCTTCTTATTTAACAGCCATTCAAACACAAATGCTGCTTCTACTTACTGCACGATGTCATCAGCATCGTTAAGAAGTTGTATTTTTATATTTTTTTTTTGCCGTTTCTAATTAATATTAAAAAAGTGTGTTCTAAAGCTTATTTAGATAAAATTGTATAGCATATTCCTTCTGGTACTTTTTCAAACCTGGTTTCGTTCCAATAAATATCTCAAAAATAATTATTAAAAGGGCGAAATAAAGAAAAGTTTTCTATAAAGAAAATTTTATACATATTAACGATTTAGTACAAAATTGTGATTTTGGTTTAGTTTCTACTGTTAAGTTTTTCCGTGTACAGGCAAACGACCCACTTGCTTTTGCATCCTCCTCCTCTTAAACATAATTTTAAATATAGGGAAAAACATTTTATTCTTTATGGCTGTCAAAACTTTCCAGGTGCGCAGCAGACTAAATTAAAAATAAAACTGAAGTTATGCTTGCAGCAGTTTGTGTTGTGGGCAGGCATGACCTTCAGCCTCAAAAAACAATACAAAATCTAAGCTTCTTTTTGTGTTTTAAAATGAGATAGAACATTTTGAACAAATATTGTATACTTGAGCTCATGACGCCCACATGGCACAAAACAGCATTAAACACTAGCACATTAGAGCTTTAGCAAAGGTCGTCTGTCTGTCCGTTGTTGTTATTGTTTATGTTATTATTGTTGTTATGGTCATAACAGTCGTCTACGTATGTTGTTGTTTGGCTTTGTGCTGGTTTGTTCTATCTCTTGACCTACAATATGTGGCAGTGGAGCGTTAAATGGGGCGACATTGTTTTTTATGTGGTGTTGGTGTCACTTACATTTTATCAGTGCTGTTGCAGAACAGCAGCAGCAACAGTTTCAATAGAAGCCAAATATAGAGCAATGGCGCGGCAACACAAACCAAAATACAGAGCCAGTCAATGAGCTAAGAATTTTTATATGCACGAATATAAAATCTCGCACAAACGCAAATACATATGGCTTACAGGGGCACGCGTTAACAATTTGTCAAGAACATTTTATGATTACAACTTTTTCACTTTTTTTGCAATTTATTTCGTGATAATCCTAAACGCTGACGACAGAATCTACTCAAAGGATAAGCAATGACGCGAATGAAGAAAGGATTATCTTGAAATTATCATGGAAAGCGTAAAAGTTCCTTAGGTGGGAATAAAAAGAGGCGCTTAGCACTTTATTATATACATAATCAAGAATAGACCAATAAAGCCAACAAAAACGTATTGATACGGTTAGAAATAAGTTTTGAATGTAGTCAACGAAACGCCTTAAGGATTATGCTCAGAGAGTCCAAAACATTTTGTGGAAGCAAGTTCAAGATAATTTTTAAAACATTCAAGGAAATAGTTAGATGGAACGAAAAAAATCACTTAACCGTAGTCCTACGTTGAGAAAAAATTCATAGTTCCACTTCGTGGTGTAGATTTCTACATTCGTTTACTTTGTGTTGATTTTGAAATGAAATAAAATAATTTTATTATATGTTTAAGTACATGAAATATAAATAAAAAAAAAGTTCATTTATTTGCAATGCAATCCGTGCAAACATTTGGGCTAGAATTTGCTTCAAAAATAGTTTTTAGGCAGAGACTTTAGGCCAACTGATGATTAAATTTTGACTTCTGGTTTTTTTCTCCTGCCTCGTTTCTTTATTTGGTCTGGAAGGCTTTTATTACGCCGTTTTCGAGATATTCCAGTTTGCAGTAAAAAAGAAGAAAACATGCAGTAGAAAAAAAGAAGAAGAAGAAGAAGAAAGAATCTTGTAAACACTTCCTTACTAGATATATCTTGCTTCAACGTGCATGGTGTATTAATCAACACCTCAACATGAGATACTGAAGTTTTTAAATATTTGGAAAAAGATTATAATTGAGATACTTAAAGTACATGATTTCGGTTCATAATTAGCATTAAATACATGTCATGTAGGCTTGGATCCCAAAACAAAACAATTTCAGAAATATTAAAAAATAAAAAAAATTACTATTTCTAAAAAATTACTATTTCTAAAAAATTACTATTTCAATAATACAAAAAAAAAAAAATTAAAAAATTACAGGCTGGTAGAGTGGGGGTGCTAAAAACAAGGGTGCCTACATGTCGACACGATTTTAATCATTATAGTCATCTGAAAAAAAAAGATTATTAATTAGTAAGAATGTCGCTATAGCCAGGACTAGGGGTCTATAGCGATACGGCCATTTTTCGCGAAATGGCGACTGTTTGAAAAAAAGTAATTTTTTTGCCTTTTTTTCACAGGTATCAATTTTTTAATAATATTTAAAAAAATGTTTTTCATAATCCTATGTCGGGCCATAGTGGGATATATAGAAAGTCCAACACCAAATTTTAAGTTAATCGGTCCATTAGAACTTGAGATATTATGTTAACCGTGTTTGAAAAAGTAGTTTCGAGAAAAATGCGTTTAAAGTTTTCAAGTTAAGTTTCAGGCAGTGTAATTGACGACATTAAAATTGCTTTAATTTTTAAAATAATTTAAATTTCGAAAAATCCTTTTAAGGAGATATTCTCCAATATATAAGTTATCGAAAAGTATCGCAAAAAAAGCAGACGAGCTAGCTAGAAAAGATACATCGGTGACTTCAATGGTGCGGAACTCACTGAGCATCCCGACGGAAACTTTCAAAATGCTGCTTAATGAGTACACCACATCCAAAGCCAACTCAAGATGGGCTGAACTTACAACACGCAGAACAACAAGGCTTATCTAGCCGACTCTTAACCCCAAGCGATCGAGAGCTTCCCAACGAGAGAAGACCAGAGGCAGCCACGCTAGTGGCCGTTACAGGGTACTGCTTGATAGGCAGAAATGCCTCCAGACTGGGAGACATCACAAATGACTTCTGCAGAACCTGCAGGGACCAGAAGGAGGAAGAAACCATCTCCCATCATCTATGTTCCTGTCCCGCGCTTGCTAAGAGAGGGCATAAATATCTGAGGTCATTCTTCTTCTCGGAGCTTGACGATCTGTCAAACACAAGCGTCAAACGTCTTATAAGCTTTATTAAGAGCTCAATGTGGTTCCACTCGAACTAAAGGCCAAGTGTGAAGTCGTATCACAATGAACCTTATAGGTCTAAGTGAGCCATGGTACGTGTGTATGGTTTGAGCACGTACAGCGGCTGCCATCTAAACTTAACCTAGCCTAACCTTGTTAAATTTTCTACACTAGAATACTGCCTTAAATGTTGACCGTTTTTTGGGTTGACGAATGCAAATTGGCTTAGACAAAGAAAACGCTCATTCTATTTATTGGTAATTTTATTTTATATTTACTAACAGATATACTATATTGTACACACGTCCCAGTTCGAAGTTCACTCAATATAGAGGATAGAGGACGATAGAAGAACAAAACAAAAAGAATTATGCTTTTGCCTCAGCAGTTGTTTCATGCTCACCTTAAGAAAAGTACAATGTAGTCTCGCTAGTCCGGACACTCACAATACCGGACTTCCCAGCAATACGGACATCTCTGCACTTCAGACATTTTTGATATTTTACGTCAACGGTACGGACAGAAATCAACATTGTCGTTTCAAATGTATTTCGTGAAGTTAATGGGGCTTTTTGTGAGAACAAGGCTTATTTGCTTTCATATTGTCATTTAGTTCACTAAGTTTACGCCGTGAATTTTCGCCAAAACGTTGATAATAGTAGGGGTATTCACGTCATTGCTGAAATTTCAGAAATTGGAAATTTCCGACGAGTTGAAGTGAGCGACCGTTTGTACACTCAAAAATATTTGTGTGTAAATATTACTAATGACTGTTCTCATACAGTTCATACACAATCATACAGTTCTTTATGTTTTGTAGATGTTCTACAAACAAGGCTGAACGATTTCGGTTTTCTATTTTTTAAACTCTACAAATAATTCGTATATTCTACTAATAGTTCGTACGGTCAGCCTACGAATGAATTGTTTCTACTAATATTATTTTTCATTCGTAAATAGTAAATTATTATTTATGTGTGCACAATAATTTGAACAATGCACTGATGCGAATGGATTTAAAAATATTATGAGCATATAAAACAAATAAATTCATAAATACTACATCAGGTTTTAGAAAGATTTTACGAATGAATTCGCAAAGATATCACTAATACTTTGTATATTGTACGAATATTTGTAGAATGTACGAATATTTTGTTTGCTAATATTCGTAGAAATCTATATAAATAAAAATCAAATGTCGTTCGTTGGTAATTGCATCAGTTGAGAACGGCTGAACCGATTTGGATAATTTTTTTTTTAAAATGTTCGTAATAGTCCAACTTAGGTTTTTACGGAAAGAAAAATTGACCACGCCCACTTTGCGCCCACTTTTTTTGATTTATCTAAAATTGGAAAACGGCTGGACCGATTTGGATAATTTTTTTTTTTAATGTTCATAGTAATCCAATTTAAGTTTTGTCGGAAAGAAAAATTGACCACGCCCACTTTTGCGCCCACTTTTTTCAATTTATCTAAAATCGGAAAACGGCTGTACCGATTTGGATAATTTTTTTTTTCAAATGTTCGTAGTAATCCAATTTAAGTGTTTACTGAAAGAAAAATTGACCACGCCCACTTTTGCGCCCACTGTTTTGATATCTATATATATAAAATTAAGTGGCAAAACTTCCTGTTCGCATACTCCTCCTAGACGGCTTGCCCGATTTCAATGAAATTTTCAGGGGTGATTGGGGTCTGTGTGGAGGGTGCACATAAGAAATTGCATGTGTGTATCTTTGCAGGTTTTGTACCACACCCCCTTTTGTCGCCCACAAATCAATAAAAATGCTGTATTTAAGACGGTTTTGGTCGTATGAAATTAAAATTTGGTAAATAAGTTCGTATGATAACTATAATTAACTTTGAAAAAATGGGCGTGGTCACAATTTATCTACGCCTACTTTAAAGAAAATATCAAAATACTTCGAAACCATTGGTCCGATTGAGCTCAAATTTTGTAAGTACGCTTTGCTTTGATTACGAGATGGTTTAAGGGGCAATGCCACACCCCCTTTTACCTCCCACATATAAATAAAAAATTGTTGTTATCGAATAGCTTTAGTTAGAGTTATGGGTCGCACAGCTTAGAAATTTGGTATTCGATCACAATTTAGACGTACCGTTTCTGTGATGAAATTTTATGGGAGTGGACAAGGGGGAGGGGCACCTCCGATACAACCCAAATTTGTGATATCGAATAGCTTTGAAGTTATAGGAATTCATCTTTGGAATTCAGTTTTTGACCTCAATTTACACATGCAGTTTCAATGGTTTTATTTTATGGGCGTTGGACAGGGAGGCGTGACATCTCCCTTACAACCCAAATTTGCGATATCGTATTGCTTTGAAGTTATAGGTTGACAGCGTAAGAATTCGGTATTCGACCTAAATTTATACATGCATTTTCAATACTTACATTTTGCCGTCGTAGGGAAAAGGGGAGTGGCACTTCCCATACAACCCAACTTTGTGCTATCAAATAGTTTTAGAGTTATAAGTCGTACAACGCCGAAATTCAGTATTCGACCTCAATATACACATGCAGTTTCATTGATTCAATCTATGTTCATTGGTAAGAGGGGCGTGGCACCTCCCATTTAACGTAAATTTGCGATATTGAATATCAGCGTCAGAATTCAGTATTCGGCCCTAATTTATACATGCAGTTTCATTAATTACATTTTATGGGCGTACGACAAGGGGGCGTGAAACCTCCTATTTAACCCAAATTAGAGATATCAAATAGCATTGGGGTTATAGGTCTCACAGCTTTGGAATTCAGTATTGGACCTCAATGTACACATGCAGTTTCATTGATTACATTTTATGAGCGTTGATCAAGGGGGAGTGGCACCTCCCATACAACGAAAATTTGTGATATCGAATAGCTTTGTAGTTCAAGGTCGCACAGCGTCGGAACTCAGTATTCGACCAAAATTTACGCTTGCAGATTTACTGATAAAATTTTTTAGAGTTTGTCGGGGGGGCGTGACACCTCCAATTTAACCCAAATTTGCGATATCGAATAGATTTGGAGTTATAGGTAACTCAGCCTCAAAATTCAGTATTCGACCTCAATGTACTCATGCAGTTTCATTGCTAAAATTTTATGGGCGTAGGGAAAAGGGGAGTGGCACCTCCCATACAACCCAAATTTGTGTTATCGAATAGTTTTGGAGTTATATGTCGAACAGTTTTGGTATTCGGTATTCGACCTCCATGAACACATGCAGTTTAATTGATTACGTTCTATGAGGGGTGATCAAGAGGGCGTGGCACTTCCTATACAACCCAAAATTGTTATATCGAATAGCTTTGTGGATATAGGTCGCACAGTCTCGGAATTCAGTATTTGACCTCAATTTAGACATGCTGTTTAACTGATAACATTTTATGGGCGTTTGAATAGGGAGAGTGGCAGCAACGCGCCGGGTTTCAGCTAGTTTTACTAATAAATTTTTTGAGTGTAATGTTTCGTTTTTTTCACATGCATCTGTCAAGCTTAAAATCGTCATTGCCTTATTTCGTTGGTGGTCCAAGCTTGTTATCAAAATATATAATTATGTTAAAAAACTTGTGCTTTCCGCCTTTTAATAGAAAAAAAATGCCAAAAAAAAAGTAGTAAAACTAAATTATATGATCGGCTTCAATAGAACTCATGATAATTTTGTTCTTGCTCGCAAACATTGCATCTGCTTTTAGGAGGGATTTTACAGAATGCTTTTCTTCTTATCGAAATTATCATATTCACAACGACTCACACTCATTAAACAGATTTTTTATGGTTACTGTATACATCTTTTCTTCGCAAAATTTCTGACGATTATTTTTCATCATCTCAATAGGTGATTAAATTTAAGCAAACTTCGGATAACTAAAACAACAACAATTGCACTGAAGTTTCGTAAATTTCAGCATTTCGAAAATTTCAGCAGTGAAGTGAATACCCTTAGTGTAAATATTAAAATTCAAAAAGATTTAGTAGATTCATAGAATTCCATCGACAACAAGGCAACATAAAACGATAAATTTTTCAGACGTGTAAAATTTTAAATTTTATTGAAACTGTGAAAATCAATATGATTGTTCAGCTGAAAAATTCAAATTCAAATCAAAATCAACAATTTTTGATATTAAGAAAAGTAAAGACAAAATTTAAAATTATGTGTCGCAAACATTCCAAGGCTTGGGTAAAATAAAATTTAAGCAAAGAAAAGGCAAAATGATTGAACCAAGTTTTTTCCAGGGGAAAAAAATATCATTCAAGGCGAGCATCCACAATTATGTAAATTTTTTTTTATGAAACAATGTTAATTTATTATTATTCATTATTCATGTTCTTAAAAGTATGTTCTTTACAAAGATTTCTTAGAAAAAGCGTTTGAATTAATAAAGCTAAACTATGCATTCAAATATGCTCAAATTTTCTTAACAAATTCTTAGGCTTTCTGTGATCCGGACATATCCAGTAATACGGACAAACACCGAAACTATATGTGTCCGGATTAGCGAGACTGTACTGTATAGGCATTGTCAAAAAACGCTGAGGCAAAGCATAATTCTTTTTTATTTTCTTCTATCCACCTTACGCTTGTACAACGAAACTTGAGTTCGAAGACCATTCGAAGTTGAACTGGGACCTATGTATAATATAGTCTCTGTGGTTTACTTTTTAATCTAAATATTAAGTATTTAAATAATATATAATGTTAGCACACAAAATTTGTTTCATATAAATATATTTGCACAAAAAAGTTTCTTATTATATTCTAGACCAAATAAAAAACTAAATTTCGCCTTTTGGGGTCTAAAAAGTAAAAGATTTAAAAAAAAACGTTTTGCATACGCCGAGGAAAAGCTTTTGCACAATCAACAAAAAACCGCTCCTTATTTACAAGTTGCTTTGGCAGTTTTCAGCCTCCCAAGTACTTCATCAAAACACTTAAGTTTCACATGTAGTTATGTATGTATGTGCTTTCAAAGCAATGCATTGCTTATTAGAGCACCCAAATGTGCAAAAGTTTTTTTATGCACTCACCGCGAATTTTCATAAAGATTAAGGGCAAAAAAAAAAGATCTGCAAAAAAAAAATTTGTATCGCTAGTGGCAATTAGCTAGTCGGTTCTGAATTTAAGCCTCCATACAGTTCAAACATGCTATAACTCTATACAAACAAATTTTAAGGTGGTTAGTCTTTGTTACGTAAAATAAAGAATAAATAGGAAACAATTTAAGGTATAATTTTTTTTATCTAAGTGCCATAGTTCACGGTGTGGTGAGTGGTTTACGTTGATTTTGCAACAATTTTTGGATACAAATTTCGCTTAGATAATTTTCAAAAATTTTTAAAGGGCGATAAAATTGCAGAAATTAAGGAATCTCAGGGCTAGGAAGAGGTAGAATGGTGAATGAGGTATCAAATGAAAGATTTGGCTGCACAGTATGATTGATGACCTTCGACCTAAAATATGAGCGTAGAAAGAGCACACTCAGGGAATTATTGAATTTCGTACACGGCTGCCATGAAAAAGATGAGGCTGTAGTAGCCATACTAGAGTTATAATATATGAAATGAAGTCACCATAGCTGAAAGTTTATTGCAAGCACTTTATTAGAGCTCTCATAGCCCTAATTGAATCTGCAATAATCATAAAAAAAAACAAAAATTATGTTGAGCGTCTTTTGAAAATAAGAGCTGTGGTTACAGTTGTGATACATTCAGTATTGTGGCTACTGCAACCAACTTTTAAATCTTGCGTGTAGAGAAACTCCAATACGGCTATTGTAGCCTCAATACGGTTTTCACGCTTTTACTGAAGATACTAAAACCACAAAAGACAAATTTCTCCATTTTAGTTTTGGCTTTGCAGCATGCTTGTTGGCAAATATTAAAAAAATTGCTTTTAAAGTTAATAGGTATTTACTTCGATAATCGCTTTACTTTGATAATATATATTATGCCTATTGTATTGAAAAAGGCATGGACTATTTTACAATTCCATTGTCTAGGACTTCTTGTAAGCATGTTTCAGATGCATGCTAATGGTTTGTCGTTTATAATATGCTATTTTTAAAGTTCCATAAAAAAAATTTTCAAAAAAAATAGTTTGTAAAGTTCTATGAACAATTAAAATTTTATATTTATTTGATCCAAAAAGTAATATTTTTCAAATAATTTGAAATAAAAATTTAAAAAATATTTAAAAATAACACTTTTATTAAGCAAACGGCATTAAGAAATTGGTGATAACCTTAAAAGCGCAGAGGTAAGTAGCTTAAATAGAAAAATTTCTGACAACCTCAACATAAGGATTTATGGCTATCAAAACCGAATTCCTCTCACCATTGCAAAAGGCGCTATTATGACTCCTCCACAATTCGGCTGTCAAAACTGAATTCCTCTCACCATCGCAAAAGGCGCTGTTTTGACCCCTCCACAATTCGGCTGTCAAAACCGAATTCCTCTCACCATCGCAAAAGGCGCTATTATGACCCCTCCACAATTCGGCTGTCAAAACTGAATTCCTCTCACCATCGCAAAAGGCGCTGTTTTGACCCTTCCACAATTCGGCTGTCAAAACCGAATTCCTCTCACCATCGCAAAAGGCGCTATTATAACCCCTCCACAATTCGGCTGTCAAAACTGAATTCCTCTCACCATCGCAAAAGGCGCTGTTTTGACCCCTCCACAATTCGGCTGTCAAAACCGAATTCCTCTCACCATCGCAAAAGGCGCTGTTATGACCCCTCCACAATTCGGCTGTGAAAACCGAATTCCTCTCACCATCGCAAAAGGCGCTGTTATGACCCCTCCACTATTCGGCTATCAAAACCGAATTCCTCTCACCATTAAAAGTTCTTACAACTTTCTGTGAGGTTGTCAAAACCGGCAGAGCATCTCTTAAATAGGAATCTAACAGCCCTTATGGAAGTTGTCAGAGCCTCGCATATTAAATTTTTTGAGAACTGTAATATTACGGCTAGAAGAAGCGAAGTTCTGTGAGTATTAAATAAAAGCTAAACTGTAACAGATGGAAGAATATAATGTAAGAGGGAATTTTAGACATTGACAAGGTTTGCAAAATATACTTGCTACATTTTGCGCCATATCTTACGGATACCCTACAATAAGCATTTTTTTATACAACAAGAGTGAATATATATAGTGATGGTGAAATTTCTTACAAATAGTAAAGTCTGAAAAATTTCCGTTATTTTGACATAAAAATTATAGCGATATCTCGAAAACTATAGATGTTCTAAATACAACGTATTTTTGTATGAAAAGTCGTTGGTTGAGGTATACGAAAGCTTTCTTGGTAATATCTTCCACGGATAGCGTGTTAAAAAAAATTCCCTAGAAATGACATTAAAATTATTAAGATATCTGGAAAAATTTATATTTTCTCAGAACAACGTATTTCCTTGACGCAAGGCTATCGCTTCAGAATGAGAAAAAACTATTGAAATTTCAAGTTTTGACTTTGTAAGCAAATATCTCAACCATTTTTTAATCGACTTTCAACAAATTTTCATTGTCTTAAAGATCAATTAAATGACTTTGGAGAAATAAGAAAAGAATAACCGTTATCTCATCAACTCAATGTTTTTTCTTGTTTTAAAAAAACCTCTTAAATATTTAGTTTTTGCTCAAAAAATAGGACAAAAGTTTTTTTGTTGTAATTTTTTTTATTACATTTTATTTTTTGAAACTCGTTCATATGACATACCATTTAAAGGAAAAAATCGGTTCGTTTTGACACATATTTCAAAAAACAGTTTCTATCATCGAAAATCATGAGCTACCACCCCTACTGGCTATGATTTTTTTGATGAAAATCAAGTTTTGCAAAATGTTGTTTTTATATTTTTTACAAAGTTCTACAGCTTAAAAAATAATTTCTGTTGCAAAAATTTTGAATTATTTCAAACTACTCCAAAGTTATATACAAAAATCTATGTTTGAAGCCATTTCGTTATATAGAGATAGATGTAGGATAAATAGTTCTTCCGTGTTTCTGAACCGATTTTGATAAATTTTTTTTAAATAAATTAAAGTAGGGAGAAAGAGTTCACCGAATATTTGTGTGATCTTTGACCTGAAATATCAGTGTTTAAACAATATTTCTTAAGTAAAACCTAAACTATAAAAAATGGAAGAACATGGTGTAAGAAGAAATTTTAGACATAAATACAATGTACAAAACACATTTTTTCTGTCTCTTACGGATACCTTATAATAAGCATTTTCTATGTAAATGTGTGAATATATATTGTGATGGTAAAATTTCTTACAAATAGTAAATTCTAAAAATTTCCCTTTATTTTGACATCAAAGTTGTGACGATATCTCGAAAACTATTGCTTTTTTCAGTACAACTTTTTTTTGTATGAAAAGCCCTGGTTGTGAAAAATAACGGTATATGAAAGCTATTTTTTAGATAATGTTTTTACATATAATATTTTTAAAAAAATTTCGGCTATTTTGATATAAAAATAATTGCGATAATTTGAAACTTCAGATTTTCTTAGTACAACACATTTTCTTAAAGCAAGGTCCATCGCCTCAGAATGAGAAAAAATCGATTAAAATTTCAGAAAGATGGTCGAATTTCGGCCACAGGCGATACTAGTATATAGAAATATGCGTGGGAGAAACAGTTCTTCCGTGTTTCTGAACCGATCTTCATAATTTTTTTTTAAAGAAATTAGAGTAGTAAGAAGGAGTTCACTGAATATTTTTGTGACCTTTGACCTGAAATATCAGTGTTTAAACAATATTTCTTAAGTAAAACCTAAACTATAAAAAATGGAAGAACATGGTGTAAGAGGAAATTTTCGACATTAATACAATGTACTGAAAATATTTTTCGCTATCTCTTACGAATATCCTACAATAGGAATTTTTGTATATAACATGTGTAAATATATATTGTGATGATGAAATTTCTTATAAATAGTAAATTCTGAAAAATTTCCTTTATATTGACATCAAAGTTATGGCGATATCTTGAAAACTATAGCTTTTCTCAGTACAACGTGTTTTACTATGAAAAGCCCTGGCTGTGAAAAATAACGGTGTACGAAAGTTTTTATGGGCAATGTTTTTACAGATATTTTTAAAAAATTTAGACTATTTATATATCAAAATTATTGCGATAATTTGAAGCTTAAGATTTTCTTAGTAAAGCACATTTTCTTAAAGCAAGATCATGCCTCAGAACTAGAACAAAACGATTGAAATTTAAGAAAGTTGGTCGAATTTCGTCTACAGGTGATACTAATAGAGAATAAGAAGTCAAACGAAGATGAACAAAAGACTAACGAATAAAACTGAAGATAAACGAAGACGAGCCGAATAAAAGCAATCAATTTTAATTAGTTTTATTTCTTACGGATGTCCTAAATACACACATCGTTATATTTGTATAAAAACTGAAATTTAACAAATTTTGTTTCTGAAAACTCAAATCTAAATACTCTAAGAAATTATTTCGCTGAATTGTTTGAAGAATACTGATCGAGCAAAGTTACGAAGGGCAAGAACAAGACAAGTGCCTTTCAATATTATACAATTTTGCTCGATGATGGATGCTGTAATTCGGCCCCTGTTTTAGTTTATAAACATGGCGTTTGAGTAATATTGAATTAAAACACACTCAAAAAAATCGGCTTTCCCTTAAATTAAGAAACAGTGGCATCAATGTAGAGAATTTTGACATGAATTAACGATCTCTCGTCTTGAATTCGTTGCAACGTTATCAAAACAGCTTCTTAGTTTTGAAGACAAGTTTTTACTTAAAGTTCCAAAAACTGTATATAAGCAGAAATAATTTGAAGAAAAACTGTATTGATATCATGTCCGCTTGCAACATTCTACAGCATGATTTTTTAAATTTGGAGAAATATAAGTTACAATACAATACATGCGTTTCAAAGAAATACATGTAAGTTTTTCTATTTTTGTACACCACAAGTGATTTATTTTAAGGATGCTTTTCTTATATTTCTAGAAAAAATGCTTGCAAATTACTTAAAAAGCGAACGATTCTAGGGATTCGATGAAAAATTTCTTGTTTTCAAAGAAAAAGTTTCCCTTAGTTAAAGCCGATGGTTGATAAAAGGTAGAACATTTCTTATTTTAAGAGAAAATGTTTTTCTTAGTTATAGCCGATGATAAGTAAAAGGAAGAAAAACTTACGCAAATTTCATAAGCTTTGAACACAATTGAGCTAAGTTTCTTCAGTTTAGCGAAATAGTTCGTAAATGATTGGATAATTTTCTTCAACTTTTTTACACTTCTTGTGTCAATTCAACGAAAATATTTACTTCATTTCTAGAACCCCGATTTTCTAGCGATTGGGTGCTATTCTTCTAGATTTTCTGAAAATTTTTTCTGAGTGTAGTCACGGCCTTTGAATAGAGTATATAAAAGCAATGTAATACCACTAATATGAATAAGTATTCCACTTTAACTTTGCTATGAAATTTAAAATAAAAAAGTAATCATTATTTTTTCAATTTCAAACTTTTTTTTTGGTAATAAAAATAAATATTTGATATTTTTTTTAAAAGCTCCATTTAATTCTGTGTATGTAACTTAGAAGCAATCAATTTTGTAGTCCTTTAAAAATTTATGAAAACTATTTAAGCGAAATTTTTACCCAAAAATTGTTGCAAAATTGAACTTTAACCACTCAAAATACCGTGAACTATGGCACTTAGATAAAAAAAGATTCGCTTTAAGAGTTATACCTTGAATTTTTACCTATTTGTTCTTTATTTTACATAACAAAGATTAACCACCTTAAAAATTGTTTATAAGAGTTATAGAACAAAGCATGTTTGGACTCTTTTTCAGCCTATTTTGTAGGCTTAAATTAAAAACCGACTGGCTAATTACCACTAGCGATACAAACTTTTTTGCAGAACTTATTTTTTATGAAAATGTGCGGGAGTGAAGAAAAAACACTTTTGCACATTTAAAATTTTTCATGGGTGTTCTATTGCTTATACATTGCAATATATTTCTTGTACATTGTAATGTATTAAACAATAAAATACATGCGTAAGTAAGCATAAAATGATAATTTCCATACAATTCTACCCACTCAAGTCGATGTAGTTAATTTAACTATTGCTTTTTTTTCTCAGTGTACCTTTTTTTTAAATCAAATAGTCCACTTTCGACCGTAACATTCAACATTGATTATGCACGAATTTTTTTACTTTGTTTTGACAAAACTAATATAAAGACGGTAGGATCGTATAATAACTTGTATTGACAATTCAGTGATGCTCTCTTATAAAACCTTCAGTGCTTAAAAATCAAATCGTCAGATGAAACTTCTTCCCTAAAATATTTAAAAATATTGAAGAAAGATATATTTTTGTGAATTAACGCACAATTAACCCCCCTCCCTCTCTGCCCATGTCACAGTTTGATTCAAATGTTCAAACCTGAAATTAAAAAATTTTTTTATAAAAATAGCAAGCAGAAGCTTACCATAGACCTCTGATTTTTTGTCTCTTTTTTTTTGAGTAACTGAAATTTTCGGTTTCGAACTTCGTCACGATCTCGCATGAGGCGAAGAACAATGCAGTGAAATTTTGAAATCTATTAATCCATCGCTAGATAAGATCTCATAATAATTTTGCATTTAAAACGTTTCATAAGAGCACCGTTCTATACTATAATTGAACACTGTGCACATCTGTATAAAATATTTTCTATAAAACGAAAAGTTTCGACGTCAGTAAAATTAATGTCCGTCTTAAACGTCAAGCTATTTATTTCGTGCTGATCTAGTTAAGCATCTAGAAAAGTTTTTAAGTCAAAATCCATCAGAAACAATGACATTAAAAAGTAAGAGCAGTCATATCAAAAAAAAAACAATAGTTATAACAATAATTTTAAAGTGGATTTTTAAAGGTAACGTTTAAATGCAATGAATAAAAGAAACGAATTACGTTAGTACGGATGATAGAAATGCATTAATACGGAAATATTGCCAGAGCCAGCCGTTGAGAATGAATACTTATTGTGGGTTAAAACGTTTACCTTCTCTCTTATAGTGATTGTCATAGACTGTTGAGGCGGTGAGTGAGAGGTATGACGTTTGTAGGAAACAACGGAAGCATGACTTGTCATTAAAAAAATAAACTAAGAATGCAAAGGAATAACGACACCATCGACACAAACGTCACAGACTAGAATTTCTTGACGGCAGCTGCAGCAAGAAATGTAGATTTCTAATATTAAGTACAGTAACAAATAAAGCTGCAAATAAATGCAAATGAGACATGAAACGATAAAAATTTGCTTTGTAATTACTTGTGAAGTACACTGAATGCCAAGGTGGCCGTTAGTTATTTTTAACAATCCATACAAAGCGGCACTTAAGTTGAAATAATAAGAATCTTAGACGGCATTGCGAATGTTTTAAGAAAAAGTATGGCATAAAATAGGAAAGGGTAAAAATTCACGTAAGAGCTAGATGTATTCTTTACGATTTAGGTTTGTTAATGTTTAAAAAAACAAAATATTAGTGCTTTATCCATCACCTGTAAGTATAATTCACCGAATTGTTTATTCATGCTCATTTGAAAATTTTCCATTTGTTTAAGTCTTTATTTGGTTTTTTCCAACTTTTTTATTTCAAAAGATGTATAGTTCGAAGGTTTAACTTTTTGTAAAATTTTCGAATTGTTCAAAAATTAAGTATTTTTTCATCTTAAAAATCACATTTATTTTTTTGAAAATTTCTTATTTAGTTTTTTTTATTGACATAAAGTCTTTATTATCTGTTGAGATTAATTAATATGTTCAATTCTCAACTCAGAATGATTTTTCAATTGATTTAATTTTTCTGTTAGGTCGTCAACTCTCTGCAGACAATGGCAAGCCGCAGAGAGTAAAAACTGAAAGGTAAAGTTTCTTGAGAACACAAGCTGTTCGGAGTTGGCATTAAGTTCGTAGGTCCAGCTCTCTATCATTTGTGTTCAAACATTTAATAACACGCATAACACAATTGATCAATAGAAGCTCGGTCAAAGTCCTTTTTAAGGTTGAAATGGACAATTTATTTTTTTTTTTGTTTTGTGTTATATATTTTTTTTTATATTATATTGTGCATGTAAATTGTCAGGTTTACAAATTTGGAATGAATTCAGAATGGTCGCACCAAAGTGAGCACTGATGTTTACTTTTTTAAGAACAATATGATTTCCAGCAGCTCTAAACTACACTTGGAAGAAAGTTTTCAATTTTGTCATAATGCTTGTGTATTTTTAAGATTTTTCAGTATTTTTCAAATAAAAAAGAGTGATTCGTAAGCAATTTGCTATTTAATATTCAGAGTGCATATTAATATTCAAAACATATGTTCGGAATCTTAAGTTACTGTATGAATTTTTGTGGAATTTTAAGAGATTTTATCGTTCGTAGTACGCTATCGTTAAAACGCATTTACGTTGTTGGGTTAAACATTGCTAATAAAATTAAAAAGACCAAAATGTCTTCAATGTTTTCAATTTGTATTGTAGCTTACTTATGAGGTAATAAATTAATTGGGAAAGAACTTAAAAAAAATATATGGCAATTCCTGCAAAAGTGCCCATATACATACATGTCCTCACAGTTTTGAGTGAAAAGAAACAATTTTAGCTACTTTAAAATATTTCAGCTTTATTTAATAGTTTTTTCTTGAAGTTTATGTAGTAACAGGTCATTAAAAAAATTAATGTTGCTACCTTTCCTCGATCAAAATTATAACAATTCAAAGAGTGTAGCTTCCACAACTTTGATTTCTACATGTCCTAGATGACAAGGTCAAAATATTACTTACACCATGTGCATTTTCTGCCATTCTTAATAATTATACAAATTATCGCTTATTTCGTGCAAGACTGTTACAACTCAAAATTTAGTATTTTCCAGGAGAGCCTTATGGAATTTTGAAATGACAACACGATTATTCATTGGAAAGGTAGACTGAAAAATGTTAGGAATATTTGTAGGCCAATGTATTTTCTATCAAAAATATCATAAATTTTCGATTTTGCATCAATAGTGAATTTTTAAGCAATATTTATGCAAGTATCCGATTTGTGACATTATTACTACAAAAACTCATTTAACATACGCAGAGTTAGAGCAATGTCACCAGTCTCATACGCAGAACAAAATTTCGGGGTTTTTAATTTAGACTTGTTCCAATTTTTTTACATAAAATAATCTTTTATCGTAGTGTCTAGTCTTCTTTTATTTTGAGCTAGTGCATTTAAAATTTCTTCCGTGATCACTTCCACATCCCTGTGAACATTTAGAATAGCTAACCCATTGAGCTTATCTTCTCGAGGTTTACTTCTCATGTACGTTTTGAGTCTTCGAAGCGACGAAAACGAGCAAAATTAAGGGATTCGATAAACGTTACAGGTCGATTTGTCTGATTCAAGCAGTGCCTACAAATATGGTGTACAAAATGCTGGACAAAATCAATGTGTACACTGTAAAAATCATCACGCTTTAAATTGAATACAATTCCTTTAATATGAATGCATGCTTTTTTATACAAAATTTAACAAAATTTTTCAATCAATTTTTTAACCACAATTAGTAAAAATTTGCATTAAAAAAATTTCGTCAATGTAGAAACAAATCGTTTGCAATATTTCACCCATTTCACATAGTATAAGTGTATTATTATCAGTTGCATTGGCCATCTCCGATTTGGCTCAAATTTTGTTCTTAGATTGATTTATTGTTTAGAAAACCAAATCCGGAGTTTGAGATTTTAAGAATTTTTTTTCGCGGACCCACAGCAATAGAGTCTATTTTGAGACTACGTTGCTCAGTCAATTTAAATGCAATTTTCGTTAATAGGACTTCATATGTTATTTTGCCCTTTTTAAGGGAAAATATAAAATTTCTGAAAAAATTGCAGTAAGTTGACCCTTTCTTTAATTCAACGTTTAATACCATCCCAGCAACAGGCGCTATAAATTTTTCATTTCCTTCAGTGGTCGTCCATAAACTACGTTAGTGATTTTCCGGTTTTTTTTACCCCCCTCCCCCTGCGTTACTTTTCGTAGTGCTTTTCAAAACCCCTCCCCCCCATAAAGTAACGTGACATATGAAATTAATTCATTCGAATGATTATATATTTTGACTAGCTCTGACAATTTTCACTAGTATTAGTGTCTAGTATGACTAGATTCATTAAAGGAACAATTGGAAAAAAATCCATAATTAATATCATCTGTAAAAGCTATTCCATCTGCGATCCAAGATTCGATGCTCTCAATCACTGGGATAGAAGAAGCTAGTAGCTTTGTTGAGGATTCTTCAAAATAGAATTTTTCATCGGATTCTATGTCAACCCATTCAGGTGAATCCTCATTTCTAACGAAAAGAAATTCACCTGGTCTTTGATACAGAGTACCCTTAAAGGCTGCATCCGAGCTGCACCAAGTTCTGTGTTTTTGTGTAAATGCTTTCTGAAAATTGATTTATTTAAATAGTATTTTTTATTCCGATTTATTGTAAACGATATAATACAAACTTATGGCAATTCATAGAAGTTTTAAAAACGAAATACAAGCCGCAGGTAGGACACGACCTTGAACAGATTTCTTCTTTCCTGTGTCGAGGAAAAGGTTCCTGTGTCAAGGGAAAAGGTGGTGGAAGAAATCGTTGAAACAAAAGTTAACCATCAATTTAGACGATCAAACATAAACATGTAAGGTTAAAAATTTTTGAAATGATTGTGTTATTTATTAAAGGTTTTTCGTCGATTTTTTTAATTTTTGGTAACGTTACAATATCTAAACACCTCCCCCCTACCATTATTTATCGTAGTGCATTTCAAAACCCCTCCCCCCCCCTAAATTGGTAACGTTGTTTATGGACGACCCCTTATTTTCATTTGTTTTACGTTTCATTATCTTTCGAAGGATATAAAATGAAAATGTGCTCTTCAAGGGTTCAGAGGTTATGACGAGAAGCGTGAAGTGTTAAAAAAATTTAGAATACAAGTTTAACTATCATTGATATATATTGTGAAAAGATTATAATACATAGAGACTTAAAAATTTGCTTACGTAAATAATATTAAAAACAATACTCCAAAGTATACAGAGCCAAAAACTCAAATGGGCTCTTCAGTGAGATTACACTTAAGGCATAAGAACACTCTAGAACTTTCGAAAAACGAATAATTTAAATGGTCCCATATGACCTCAAAAATGATTTCTCAAAAGATGATGGCCGGGAAAAATTTCTAAGTACTTGATTTTTGAATTTTAGTATAAGACCGCCTGGTAGCACTTGAGCCCTGCATGAATATATTCGCACTGAATTCGCATAAGACTACACTGCAAGCGAATAAATGTAAACAACAGATCGTGTAGTGAAGAGAAAATCTGCGCATGAGAATAACTGCCTATTCTTTCTCTGTTCTCTCACAACACACTGATCTGAATTTATCGCAAATATTCGGTTTATTTTTATATTCGGTGTATTAGCATTTGCGTTCTTTTTTATTGCTTTATCCGCTTCTTGCTAGTATAATTACAGCAGTGTGCTGTTACTCTTTGCGTTTCTTACTTGCGCATAATACATAGAGAGAGTAAATTCACATATGAGTACATACTTTAGAAAAGCGATGGGAGTAAGCCAGGGCTGGCCATTTTAACACAGACACATTTTATTTTGTCTTGTTAGTATTGGTGCGCTCTCAAATAGCGCACACTGAGCGAAATAGTTGTCACAATTATCTAGATTTGTAGGTTTGTATGCTTATACCTTCACACATACTGTAATATGTGATTAATTTTTATTTTTTGCCACTGGTAATTTTTCTATATTATTATTACTCCAGCATTTTTTTCTAAGTAAATAAATTATGTTAGTTTATATTACAGTTGCAGTGGCAAATTACACATTCTGCTTCGTAAGAAAGGTTCTCTACAGAAAAAAAATCGCATTACGATTCAGAGTCAAACAGGTGTTTAGGTGTTTTGTTTTTGTTTTAATATTATTAAATCCTAATATATACGATTCATTAAAATTATAATCAAAACATCAAAAAATTGAGTATTAAAAAATTAGTGAATACAAATAATATGAAAAAATAATGCAAAGAATCTTAATAGGCAAAATGTATGAATTATATTAAACCTTAATAAAATAAAAAAAATATATGCATAAGAATTATGAATCTAGAAACCAAAAAGAAGGTTTTTGAAGAGTGTATATAAAATTTCCGACAGAGGTCTTTACAGCATCACCGTCAGCGAACGACTGAATAATATTCTCTTCTGTTGTGAGTTTCGTGTACATGTGAAAAGTTACGCTCAGAGAGCGCTTAGTGAGCTATGGGGCACCCAGCGCTGGAGTAAGCTTTTTATTTTACAGCATGTGAATATATTCGAATAGGCGAAGAAGCATACTCATGCAGGGCTGTAGTCGGCACCGACTTTCTTTTGTGACCGCTAGAGATGTTATTGAAATCTTTCGAGAAGGACGCTATTCGAAAAACCCCCGCTTTTTTAAACATTTCTGTGAATTTTCTATTACTTTTTACTGTGAAAATATTGTATTGTTTTACAATGAGTGGCAAAGTAGTGTTCAGTGGGAAGAAAGGAAGAAGAGCGGCACCTGGCAACAACAATAGACCAAAAGCATCTCGAAGAAGACCATTTAGTCGCCATGAGTTAAAAGCACCCGATGACTTGAATGCAAGTACATCGGCCAAAAAAATGAAGAAATCGGAATATCTGTATGATATTGAAGTGAATGAAGCATTAGGTTATCGTATCATAAACTTTATTGCAGTATTTTCGGCTATTTCGAACATTGTCGTTTGTAAGGTATGTCAATCGGATGTGAAATTTACTAAAAGTGGCAAGCGCGGTTTGGGATTCAACTAGTAGTGTTTTGTGAGAAGTGAGAAAGACTATCCTGGGAAAGACTGAGATACTGAGTTGTCCATTTGTTGACAAGGCCTATGAAATCAACCATAAAATTATACTTGCCATGCGATTGCTTGGAGTTGGTTGGCACGGGTTAAGAAAATTCTGTACAATCATGGAATTACCCCGGTCTACCTTTCACTCATTCCACGATAAGGTTGTCAAAAGAATGTCCACTGCATCCAATCTAGTCTGTAAGAACAGTATGATGAGAGCTGCGGAAGAAGAAAAAATAATTTCAACTGAAAATGGAGAAAATGGAACTGTAGTATCAGGCGATGGTTATCGTTGATTGTGTAGTAAAATCAAAATACTGTAAGGCGTGTGAGTATTGGGCTCAACAAAAATATACTGTAGAATATGCGGAGTGGGTTGAAAATCATGCAGAAGAATGTGCTGTGAATCACGAAGGATCGGCAGAAAAAATGGAAGTCGATGCAGTTGTTGAGATGTTTCAGCGCTCTGAAACTTTGCACCAGGTGAAATACACTCACAATATTGGTGACAGTGATTCCAAGACTTTTAAAGGCATTACAGATGCTAAGCCGTATGGAGATTTTACAGTAGTCAAGAAAGAGTGTATAGATCACGTACAAAAGTGAATGGGCACCCGACTACGTAATTTAAAAAAGGAGATAAAAGGTCTCAGTGGAAGAGGCAAATTGACTGGAAAACATGTAGACTTATAGAATAATAATCTATTTATTATGGATTAGCGATTCGTCAGAACAGTGACTGATATGGGCTACACTGTATCATAAATTATCTACTGATGCCAAACAGCAGCCCGATAAATGTCCTATTGGAGAGAGCTGATGCTCATGGCAACGGGCTAAAGCTAAAAATTCTTTGGCTGAGTACAAATATAAGTCGGCTCTCCCAATTGAAGTCTATGAAGCTATAAAACCAGCCTATGAAGAACTGACCAGTGAACATTTTTTAACTCGATGCATCGGCGGTTACACAGATAACAGTAACGAAAGCTTCAACTCGACTGTGTGGGCATTGGCTCCGAAATCAATTCCAAGTGGTAAAACAGTATTGGATGTAATTACGAATATTGCGTTTTGTGTGTACAATGACGGGTTTTCTTCAATTTTGCATATAATGAAGGCAATGAACTTGAAAATCGGCCGGAACAGCTACGAAATGTGTCTATAGATCGACAAACAGCACATAAAGCTTGTAGAGAGATTGCTGTCTGAACGGGTAAAAGAGACACGGCTTGCTTCAAGATCAAGCAGAAAAGAAAAGCAAGAGCAGGACGATAATCTGGAAGGCCAAATGTAAGGTGCAGGCATCGCAGATTAAAGGAAATGCAGAATTATTCCTTAGTTTCTACTGCTACAATTAATATTTAAGTTTTATAGATACTTAAGCCAAACATTGATAATAAAACTTCCGAACATATTTTGCGTGTGTGGAATAAAGGAAAAGAAAACGAAATATTTCTCTTTTTATAATACTTAACCTTAAAAAACCCAAAATTATTTGTTTGTAGTTATATAAAAATGTACATTGTGGGTGCATACTCTTTTGAGTGAAACCGGAAAATATAAAGTATGGAATACTTTTGTAATAAAAAATAAAATAAAAATTTATCTCATTTATTACTATATTAAACTTCAATTAATTATTAAAAACTGCAATAATCAAATAATACTTTTTTTATTAAATTTTTTTCTTATGTGTATGAGAGGTCTTTTGTTTCTTTTTAATAAAAAAAATTATTTGTAAAAACTTAAATTTTCATATTAATAACCAGTGTTGGTTTCGGCCGAATATTATAAAATGGCCGAATACTCGGTTTCGGCCAAAATTCCGGTTTCGGTCGAACATTAGTTTTGAGTAAATCGGAGAGATTCACGACCGTTGTTACGGAGAGCTTTTTTTAAATTATTTATTTAGAAATTGTAAGCGAAGGCGTAATGACATGTGCTAGTTACTAGTTACTGAGCTTGTTATGGCAGTAACGACTTCTCATTTCTCCACTGAGTAGGTAGTTAAGTAAGCTCAAAGAAGAGACTGCACTTGTGTCTCCGGAACTGTGAGCAAAATGTCACAGAATGTATTTTTGTCCAATTTAGTACATTTGCATAGTATTTAGCACATGGTATTTATTACATTTATATTAAAACATTCTTACATCCCAAAAATTTTAATCAAATTTGCAAAATGTATAAATATACAAAAAAAAAAACACAATTACGTTCCAAATTTATTCAATTGTTTTTAAAATAACCTTATTTTTTAAAACAATTTAAAAAAAGCACAAAATTTTAATAACGTCAAAAAAGTTATTTAGTCAATCTATGATAAAAAAAAATGTAAAATAACAAAAAATCGCTGTTTGAACAATTCATGTTTTGAAAAAAAAACTGTATGTTTTGTAAAAATGAAATTGCTAAATATGTACATTATTGCCTATACTATTGTAGCGCATTGTTTCTACAATTAAAAATATAAGCCGATATTTCCAATCTTAGCTTACATTACATTCGAAATAATCGGAAAAATTTCTCTTAACCTGTTTTCTATCGATCTTGAGTGGACTGTAGACTATAAACCTAATAGCTTAGAGTGGCGTTATATTGGGGGTTGGAATTAGTTTTAAAGGTTTTCTAAGAGATGGCGTAACTATCAATAGATAGCATCGGGCACACCTGTGACTATACTCATTTCAAAGCACATTGTCTAAGCTTCATTTTTTAGTATGTGACATTCCACTGAAGTGTAAACATTATATATTTTTTTCTCTGTGAACATGTCGACTTTCGTTCCAACAAAACGCAATTTGCGGGAAGGTTTACTTTTGTGCTTCCATTTGAAGAAAAAAGCGGTTGAAGCACAACACACGCTTACTGAGGCTTACGGGGACTATGCTCCATCGATTTCTACTTGTGAGTACTGGTTCCGTCGGTTTAAAAGTGGTGATTTTGATACGGAAGACAAAGAGCGTCCGGGCCAGCCGAAAAAGTTTGAAGATGAGGAATTGGAGGCTTTGCTCGATGAAGACCGGTGTCAAACCCTTCAAGAATTGTCAGAATCATTGGAAGTCGACTTATCAACGGTCGGCAAACGCTTGAAGGCCATGGGAATGATTCAAAAGCAAGGAAATTGGGTGCCGTACCAGTTGCAGCCGAGAGACGTTGAACGGCGATTTTGCATGTGCGAACAACTGCTTCAACGGCATAAAAGGAAGAGTTTTTTGCATCGTATTGTCATTGGCGATGAAAAGTGGATCCATTACGATAATCCTAAGCGAAAAAAATCGTGGGGACCACCCGGCCATGCATCAACATCGAGGGCCAAGCCGAATATTCATGGCGCCAAGCTTATGCTGTGTATTTGGTGGGATCAGAAGGGTGTCGTGTACTATGAGCTGCTAAAACCTAACGAAACCATCACTGGGGAACGCTACCAACAACAATTGATGCAATTGAGCCGAGCATTAAAGGTTAAACGGCCGGAATATGCCAAAAGACACGACAAAGTGGTTTTTCAACACGACAACGCACGGCCACATGTTGCAAGAACCGTCAAGGAAACGTTGGAGGTGCTGAATTGGGATGTGCTACCCCACCCGCCTTATAGCCCAGACATAGCCCCTTCCGACTACCACCTATTCAGATCGATGACGCATGGCTTGGCTGAGCAGCGCTTCACTTCTTACGAGGATACCAAAAAATGGGTCGATTCGTGGATTGCCTCAAAAGCCAAATCGTTCTTCCGGCGCGGAATCCATATGCTGCCAGAAAGATGGGAAAATGTTGTACCTAACGATGGACAATACTTTGAATAATATACATTGTACCGTTGTTTCTAAATAAATGCTCTAAAACCGAAAAAAAACCTTTAAAATTAATTCCAACCCCCAATATAAATATTACCCTTGAATAAGGAAAAAAGAAAGAAGTTCCGATTTGCTTGTATTAAACTATTATATTAACTTTGTGTTTTCTTCAATGACTTTTTTAAATTTTGCCATAGAAGTTATGGACTTTTTGCTCTAAAAGTAAATTTAGAATTTATGTTAATATTTTTAAACACTTCAGCATCTTATTGAAAAATAATTTTATTATTTAAATTTGGTAATTAATTGTGATCTATTTTTTGATTTTAATTTTGAGCTATTTAGACCAAGTAAGTTGGAAACAGTAAGCAAACAGTGGGTTCGTCACAGCTCAATCACTCAAGACTACTGAAGAGGAAATGTAGCGATTTCCGTAACAGGCTGTCTAGTCTGCTGTGTGATTGACTCTATACAGATTTGTTGTTGTTTTTGTTGCCTTCTTCAAACATACTTGATCTAAATAGCGCACAATCTTATTTTTTGTTTGATTATTATATAAAAATTATAATAGAAATACTGTTGTTACGAGTGTAATCTTCCTTACACCACGTCCATGTTAGAATCGTAGCCAGAAGCCACAAAAAACAATGGTTTTAACTTCGACGGAAAAATGTTATCGTTCTTAAAGAATGACACAAAAATTGGCAGTTGCGAATGAGGACAAAAAAAGCCAGTGTTTAAAGGAAGAAGCACTTTCGCAACTAAATTACCGAAACGAATGCTAGCAAAACGAAAGAAAAAAATGTATTCGACACCAAGTGATGTAAGCGGTGCCGACTGTACGATTTGATTGACCAAAATACCTGAAAGACTCAATAGTAAAACCTCTTTTAATAACACAAATGCAAAACACTGGAAGGATTCGGCACCATTTTTCATATTTGATTTTTCATGCCAATTTTCACTTAATATTTTATGTTCACAGCCATTAAATTTGCTAAATTATGTATTTTGACTTGTGTTTTTTTACATTTTTATTTATTTTATAAAAGGTGGTGACAACTTGCAAGCCAAAAATTTAAAAAGGTTGTATTTAGATTCTTTTGAAAACTTGCGTATGTTTTTAATTTTTTTTTTAAATGCAACTTATTTCTAGCACAGGATTGTGACCTTTTTCTTTCTCTTGCCAAAGTTATGTATATATCAACAATGAGTTGATTCTATTACGAGTTATTGTGAAAAAAGCTATGAGGTGGTAGCCTCTCCTCTACATTTATTTGGAGCTTTTATTTATTTTTGTGTATTTTGCATCGGATTTTAAGTCTGACTGCCTTTGAAAGCCGTAAAAAAATAAAAGCATCCCTCCATTTTTTTTTGTTTAATGAAATCTTATAAAATGAGCCTAAGGTCAACAAGCACCAAAGCTTGGGTAATTGGCTAAGTTTTAAGGAAACAAATGCCGAGATAAAATTACCTTGGAATACATATTTTCACAAAAGATTTTTAGTTAAATTGGCATGAAACCAAATTAGAAATAACTACGCAAGTTGTACAAGATCATACTCGAGTCAAAAGTAACTTTACATAAATTATTTTTAGCGTGTGCGGTATCTTATTGTGTTAACGGGCATTGAATATCCTTTTTATTGATTTAATTTTATACGATGCTTTGCTGAGTGAATTTCTAAGCAGTAGACATTAAATAAAATATCGTCTAGTTGGAGAATGTCATTCGTAGCTAGCTACCTGCTGACAGTTGTTAATAGAACATTAAGAAGCTGCTTAGAAAAAAAAGATATATTACAAAAAATATAATATCTAAGTGAAATGTTATTTGATATTTTTAATTTTTAAACTATTAACGTGGGCAATTTGATAGGTTAGTGACTTTTTAATAAAATGTATTTTTTCGGAAATAGGTTTTTTATTTCTTACAATGTTTCCTTTTAGATGAATTTCCAGGGCTTTTTCAATTTTTTTATCTTTTCCAAATAATAGGTTTTATTAAGGTCCCCAAAATAGGCATTTATTTCAGTGTTGACCTCTTTATTCGACTCAAATTCCTTAACGCCGAGCCATTTTTCAGTTTTCGTAATAGCAAATAGTTGCAAGGGGCTAAATCTGGAGAATATGGTGGATGGGGTAGCTGTTCGTAGACCAATTTATACATTTTTGCCATGGATACTACAAACGTGTGCACCGCACAGTTTTCCCCCTGTAATACACCCTCTAAAAATGGCAATATTGAAGATTTATTTAAGAAATAAATTTCAAGGTACATAGTAATGTTTGATACCCTATGAAAGAAGATAGAATTTTGCATCACTGTGCAAAAAATTTGTTGAAAAATATTGTACCGTTTACCCGCAATGCACTTCGAAAGTCAAAACTTTTTCATTTTGAGTGCGCGCAGGGACAAATGTGTTACCGCAATTTGGCAAGTTTTTTGTGTATTCTTTAAAGCAAGATATACAGTGGCTCACAACGAAAGTCGGGCAGGCATTTCTTAGCACTTTCGCATTGGTTTCAGAAATCAAAATGTAAGAAGAAACTTGGAGTAGATATTTTTTTCAAAACATTCTTTATTGGTGAGCAAAATTAAACAAATACATAGTTAAAAAATTGGAACATAACGGTAAAACAAAATTAAATCAAACCAGAGCTTTAAAAACGAAGCTCACATTGAAAGTCAGGCAGATAAGGAATTCAATGCTAAAACTAAGAATTTAATATTTTTTTGCCAATCCTTTTTCTGATATGTATGACTTCCTGCAGCTTTTTTGAAATGGGTGCAACCAAATTTTTAAAAACTTAAGCTCCAATCTGATTCCACTCTTCACTTAGGATACTTTTTTTTTAGATTGGATCTTTAGTTGCCCATCTCTGATACTGCACTCAGGGTTCAAGTTCTTCTCATAGATGTTCTATAACATTTTAATCTGGGTCTTGTGAGGTTATTTTTATGACATTTGGACAAATATTAAGTACGTATGTTTCGATATCGTATGTTTCAGGTCATTATCTTGGTAAGACTAAAAATTATCTGCAATTCTTTATTTATCCGCACTTTCTTTTACTTGCACCATGAGAATGTCAAGGAACATATTTTTGTCCATTATACCTTCAATAAAATTAATCCTTTTAACATCAGACGCAGCCCAAAACCATGACTGATCCTCTACCATGCATAATAGTATGTTTAGAATTTTTATTGCAAAATTCCTCATTCGGTTTTCGCTTTCCATCTGAACCATATAAATTAAATAACCTTTCATCGGTAAACAAAACCTGTACTAAAAGTTTATTGTTTAAAAGTGCTAAAGATCCTAATATTTTCTGTTTTATTAACCTTGCTCCAGAATAGAAAGTCTTTGGTCATCTGATCATGCACGAAATTGGGGCGTTCTATTACATTTGCCTTTCTAATACAGTGCTTTTTTCGTGCTACTCCTTAATTTAAAAATTTTTTTCTCAAAACTCTTCAAATTTTTTCTGAGTGTACACTCTTTTTCAAATTGAGTTTTAACATGATCTCCAGTTTTAGTGCAAATAAAAATGGGTCTTTTATTATTTCTCTTAAAAATACCTTTCATCTTTGGTGCTAAGTTTATTTTTAGCTACTGTACGTTCTTTATTGCATATTCTCTTATCTTGTATATAATGCTTGATTATATCGTGCACTGTTGATTTACTTTTTAAAGCGGATTGTGAAATTTGACGCTCGGATTTTCCTTTCAAATAATAATCTATCACGATCTGCCTTACTGCCAGTGTTGATTGATTCACTTTTCGAGAAATGTTTATTTTTTTAAGTTTTGGGTTTGACTGAAGTTATGGCAACAGTAGTAAAAATTTATAAGCAGGAATAACGGTTTAAGGACCACAATTTTCATTTTTTCTTACTTTCCCGACTTTCAATGTGAGCTCGTTTTTGTAGGTTTGTTTCAATTTAAATTTGTTTCACCTAATGTTCTAATTTTTTAATTATGTTTCTGTTTTATTTTGTTCACCAAAAAATAACGTTTTGAAAAAAATATGAATTGTAATATTCTTCATTCATTTTCATTTCTGAAATCAATGCGAAAGTGCTAAGAAATGTCTGCCCGACTTTCGTTGTGAGCCACTGTATAAATTCAAACCTTATATTAATTTTTGTGCAATTTGAAGAGATTTTACAGTTTTGATAAAGTCACTTTGTAATGGAGGTTTTTACTCGATTATTTGAATTTCATAATCATAGTGGATATTAAATATCAAAGCTTATATGCAGTATTTTAAAGTTTTGTGGAATCAAAACTATTTGTACCGTTTTGATAAAATCACTTTGTATGGAAGAAGAAAAATTCACGATGTTGTTTGCTTTCAATACTCTAAACACAAACTAAATGACGCACCTGTCTCAAAATTTTACAGCAGTCTATTAACACATGTTAGTTGACAGAACCAGTGTTGCATTTGAAGTTGCTACGCGGAAAATTCAAAAAGTCACTGACTTCTCAAACTGCCAACGTACATTTTGTTTTCCATCGTAAGGTTTACACAAAAGACTATTTTCTAAACATGGTTTTAGATTATACTACAGAAAAATTTTTTTGATTCAAAATTCATTAAATTCATAGAAGCGAAACGAATGCAATCATAGGATAAGTGCTGAAAAACCATTTGTATTCTCAGGCGCGAATTCACGAGGGGGATTCGAAATATCCCTCTTTCTCCCTATATTACCTTAAATTGATATCAAAATTAAATGTTATATTAATTAAAAATATTCTATTATCAGCTATTTCGGCCTATATTTAAAATGATGCTTATGATTTTGAATATTTATGCCATTTTGAAGGACATTAAATAACAGGAAGATGACGTTAGATCGCAAAAAATGCCATATAACCAATATTCGACTGAGCAACTGGCACTTAAGCTACAAAAATCTAGTACTATCTGCTAAGGGCTAGTGTAAGGATAGCAAATAAAAAGCAATCAGGGAGTAACGTCAAAAATTTTCACATAATTTGTTTTTATGTATTTGCAACTAATTAGAAAAAAGTTTAGCGGTTTATTTCTAAGGGAACGTTATTTTTTATCACTACGTTGTATTAAAACCTGACTTTGAACTACAGTGCTTAAAAACAGATTAGTGGGTTTTAGAGTTGCTTCATATTCATTGCGACATAGCCTTAAATCCAGAAGATGTGGTCGAAAGATTTTCAAAAATAAGAAACTATGGAATTGTACTATGAGGTAAATAACAAACGTAAAATTTGTAGTATGATTAAAAACCAAGGTTAGGTTAGGTTAGGTTAAGGTGGCGGCAGGTCCTTAGACCAGCCCATTTAGACCATATTATTGGTCCGTTGTGATACCACAGAATGGAAGAAGGGAATAATAATGTAAAACTTTTGAGTAGGATGTTCTTAATGTGGCAAAAGCTGTAGAAACATGTCATATTAAATATGAAGCAAGTGTTATGTCTTTTCTAAGCGTTCCTCTCTACAAATTTTTCCATCAACACAACTTTTAATCGTAAATTGATGTGTTTTAAAGTTCCTTTCATTAGAAATAAGGAAAGAAAGGTATAGCGTAGGACCATGGCCCGGCCAGGATTCGAACCCGGGACCCCTGAGCGACAGTCAAGCGCGCTACCACTTGACTATCGAGGCCTAAAAAACCAAAGCATTTTTTTAAGTGATGACATAATTACATGTGTGAATTTATGTAAAACATATTAATAAGTATTATTTTATTTCAAATAAAAAATAAAAAAAGTATATGAAAAAAAGAAATTCGTAGAATTTTCCCTTTCCCCCTAAAATTTCTCTCTGGATCTGCCACTGGTACTCTATTTCATTACATGTTGACATCATGGGGAAAAAACACTAAATGGAATGCAACATTTTCTGCTTCCTAGCCGGCAAAAGTAAAGCATAAACTGAAAGGTTTGTAGCTATTTCGAACTTTGGTGGAATATCTAAAAATTTGCTTTGAAATTAAACCATTACGAAATTCCGACTACTTAATTCTCGATTTAAATTCAACTTATTCGGAAGAATGTTTCTTGATTTTTGTCTTAAAGTTTGTCTTAGCAACAGTTCGTGTTCTACAGCGAGCACGATTGTACCTTCAACACCTGCATCCTGAAATGCTAGCAATTAAAACCTTGCTCTTGCACTTGAACGTTGAACTTTTCGAGAAGCACAACACGGATGCATTATTATTGGGTGGATGGCGCATAGATGGCTTTTGTCAGCAAGGTCGATTCAATGCAGGCGTGTGCAATCAGATACTGGAATCCTTGCTTTAAACTTAATTTCATGTCGCACTTAAATGCAATTTTATTTTAATTAGAAAATGTGTGAGCGCATAGTTTGTCAGAGGTTTAAAGCCAGACGATAAAGAGCAACAAGAAGCTGGTCGTTTTTATGCAGATGATTTAGTTTAAAGATGCAGCTTAGCTGTTTTTTGTAGCTGTAGCTATGTATCTGGCATCAACTGCCTATCTCTCACGAGTATCTCATTATGCCTTGTTGTAGATATATCGTGTTTTCTTTGCAACAATTTGCTGCTTTTCTGCATTAAGTCATTTATAATAGCTGAGATTAACTCAAGTGCTGCAGGAATTAAGTTGTTTCTGCTATTTCCAAGTATTAAAATTTTGTTAATCTAAAGACTGCATCAGTTAATCTTGCAAACATTTGAAACCTCTGCATCTCATCTCTACTCAAGTGTTGACCTCTTTGCCCATTTCCTATAAATGCAGCAAGTTTTACAAGTATTGCAGTTCCTGTCGTCATTATCTGCTTATGGCTTCTATCTGTTAGTGAAATCATAGTCACCGCCCTCGCCCTCGCTCACGTCTTTGCATAGTTGACACACCTTGAATCTGGAACCAAATCTGATGCTGCTTCAGGTCTGCCCCAAGCTATTCATCTATCTTCTTCATATGTTTTTTTGCTGTCGTTTGTCTGCTTAAGTATGTCTTCTACTTCTCCTTCGCTTGACTGCCCTTCGTTTTATGTCCTGCCAATGCATTGATGTATGTCTCTGGCATCTAAGTGTGCAGTTATCTCTCAACAGCATGCGGTGTTGCTCTGCGGATATTCTAACTATGCTGAGCATTGCAAAAGTACAGCGTCACATTCTACTCTTGCACATCATTAGGTACATTTGTGGTCTCTGCTGCTATGGGTTGAAGGGAGGTCACCGGATATGCTTACTTGCTTGAAAACAATCGAATTGTTTCAATCTGGATTTTCATTTAAGATAACACATAGTTTCACTTACGGAAGCTCTGGATTTGATTTAGTTTGAGTTGTGTTGGAGAGTGAGTTAGTGAGTATCTTAAGAAATATTGGCCAGTACAATTGATGAAGTTGTTGTTGTTAAAACTGTATTGTTCGTAAACGTAAGTATTAAGCAACATATCATGACTATAATTTGAAGTAAATAATAAAAAAATCCTGTTATATGCGGTTGATCAAAGTTGCCAAGTTATTTTTAAAATTATGTTGTTTCAATTAAAAGGCTTCAACAACTTTTCAAAAACTATTTTGCACATTATAATGAAAGTAATGCGTCTTTACAGCTTTGTGCTACAATAAAAGCCACATAAATAAGTCATATCTGCTCAAGTTTTGCTAATAACGTCTTTTTAAAACAGATATAAGAGTCTTAATACTTATATTTTTGTATATTTTTATTAAATTCCAAGAAAAATTATTACCAATGAATAGAAAGAAAACAAATCCAGAAGTTATTTCGGAGTCAATTGGAAAAACCAACTAGTTAGTTTCCAGCGCAATTTGTACTTGATATGAAATAATACAAAAAAATTCAGCGTAGAACAGTTCACTTTGATTTTATTTTGTTTTCTTGTCAAAATTTATTTAAATTTAATCAGATCACGTGTTGTGGCAATTTTGCAAATTTTCAAACTGTTTAAAGAATAAATTTGAAGAAATCAACAATGGTAAGGTTTTGCATTATATTTAAAAAAGTATTTATACACAATAAAAGAAATGCATCATATATTACGTAATGCACTTCTTTTCGTAATGCATGCAAGAGATAAACATTAAATGCCTCTAACATGTGAGTTCTTTGAAATCTACTTTTAGTATTTAAGACATAAGCAAAAAGTACCAGTTTGGAAATGTTTATAATGAAGCTAGTTTAAATAAAGGGAAAAGGGAATGTTTTTGGGTACAATAGTCTTTTCCTACGACATCAACTCGTAAAAAGCGTCAGTTCGATCAATGTAAAAGGGTATTGTAGAGCGACCAGTACTGGTCCTTTTTGGAACTAGTTCAAAACTATTTAAAAGTTGGTGGTTACAAAAAATCTATGCTCGCTATCTTGTTAAGCATTTATAGCTTTTGTGCAATTGACTATCAAACCTCTAGAAATTTGTTTGCCGCCTATGCCTCGAAAAAAATACAGTATAGCATGTATACAGTACAGAAGTAAAACGACTATTTTTTTTTGTTCTTTTGAGCAGGCCTGTAGCCAGACCAAGAAGACAGAGGGGACAAGCATGAATCTTGGGGCGGGCTATTTTTTTGAAATGAATAAATTACACATATTTTTTAAAAACAGTTAATTTTATAATATTTACATGGATATGTAGATCTCTTTATATATGAGATTAATACACAAAAAAAAATATATAAAAATTAATTCAGGAATTTGTAAAGAAATGAAGTTAAAAATACAAGATTTAAAGTGGCTAGAAATATAAGAAAGGGCTAACACATTTTTTAAGTAAAACAAATAAAAAAATTGAATTAACCCGCATTCGTAGTTTGCATTCAGATTTATACATTAAGATCAAACATGGATGTTTTGATTTAAATCTTTTGCTTCTTTAAATTTTTACTAGAATTAAGATTTGCAGTTTTTTCTTATTTCAAAATTAATCATGCATAAAAAAAATTTTAAAATTAAAAAAATTTTAATGAATTATATATTCTTTTTGTATCTGCATCAAATTGGTGCACAAAGTGCTTTTCATTTCTAGAAAATTCCTATGGATGCGGGTTAAAAAATTATTAAAATTCAAATCTTATTTTTTGGTAGCACATGTTGGCGACCCAGTAGAAATTTGAAAAATTGTAATAATTTGTCTGAAATGTTTTTTTAAACAAATTTCATATACATATTCAAGTCATGAATAAGATGAATGTGTATATTTTTTGTTATTTTAAACTAAACTAATTTTAAAGCAATAAAGAAATATATCTACAAAATGCATAGTAATTATTCATTTAAAGTTTTTCATTGTCTGATTTGGCTAGGGGGGAAACCGGTTGTAGTAGGGTTGCATTGCCCCCCTTGGCTACAGGCCTGCTTTTGAGCAAGACTTTTGTGAGACATAGAGAAAGATCATCTGAAAAGAAATACAATCAGGGTTGTCAGAACAAAAAAAAAATCTGAAATCGTTCCAAGCCTTTTTGAAAATTGTAATTTTGCTGCCAAAATCGTAAAGTTAATAAAAGAACAAAGTATATTTTATGGTTCTTTATTTATAACAAATAAAAAGCGTTACAGAAAATTGGAGTTCCGTTTAGTTTGCAAATTTATTTGAGGGCCGTTTTCTCAATGTCCAGTTAGTCTATCTATTATTCAGTAGAAAACTAACTACTCGATAGCTAAAAAAATATTTTTTATTTTAGTGCTGGTGATTAGGGCTGGACATTGAGAAAACGGCTCTTAAAGTATTGTTTTTATATATGTTAATCAAAAGAAAATTTTTAAATTGGGATCAAGCACTATCAAGGAAATTCACAATAGCGCCATTCACATTTAAAATTTTACTGTTCACATTATCATATTTGAACACCAAAGCTAACACATAAGAAGAAGAAGGAGAAGATGAAATAATATATGAAGAAGAAACTAGTTTTAAAAAATGCAATAAATTTCTATGTTAATGCTAATGTTGTATGGTGGAGATACGTACTGCGACCTAAATGAGATCTATTGTACCTCCTTCTCAAAACTCCGCTGGTTTTGCGGATTACAGAATTTCATCCAGCCCTATTTCTCTAATGAATATGAGAATAAATTTCTAAACATCCATTCCAAAAATATTTTTCTGCTTCTTAGTTTTTCCGTGAAGTGTTCAGTTTGAAAGTTTCCTGATCTCAATTCGTTCTATAGAATTTGACGAGTGTTCATATTGTAAAATTTTCGTTAAATCGTTGAACAGTGTTTCGAGTAGAACAAACTTACTGAACAAAATTATTTTTTGGGTTCATTGTATTTTTTGGGTGAAAACATGACAAAAATTGTGTGGGGGCCGGGTCGCAAATGACCCCCTGACCCACTATGGGTTTAATTATGTAGAAAAAAGTACACCATGTTTTCTACTGTAAGTTCTAAAGTTATTATTTATTTTTAACTTAAAATTACTAATTTAAAGTTTAAAATATTTTTAAAGCTATGGCTACAGAGGCCTTACGCTAAACTAAGACTATACTTAAGTACTTATACTTCGAAAGTACTAAAGTTAAAGACATAAGTGCTTATAAATTGGAAAAGAAATTTCACGACAAAATTTTTGTTACAATACTTTTTATCTTGAATTCGCAAATAAAAAGATATTAATTAATAAACTTGAAAATTGTGTGTATTCCTATACATTTGTTTTCTTTTTTACCAAATAAAAATAATAAAAACATACATGAAAATGCAGTTTTCTCGATATAATTTTAATTGAAAACCAAGAAATAAAACTTCTGTTTTTTTTTGCTATGCTGTGAAAAGATCTCTTGTATCTTATTGTGCAATCAAATAAATATCAAATAAATATCAAAATTTAAAATAATTATTTTTTAATAATTAATTTTTCATGCTTAATCTAAGTAAATTTGAATTGATTTGCCATAGTTTGTGATGATCTCTCAACGTAAGAAAATTATTTCCGTGTGTATCTTCAGAAAAAGAATAGTTGATATATTACAATTCTGATTCAACCTGAAAAAACCAAAGCACACAATAAGACGTTCTTCTTCTTTAATAAACGCACAGAATGTTTACAAAGTTATAGTTATAAGTGTAGATTGCGGATTTTTATGTAATTGCATATATGTTTCATATCCTGCATATTGCATAAATTCTGCATATGGCGTTGCCTACAACTTGCATACAGTTTGCATACAATTTGCATATATTACATATTAGAGCGTATCGAATTACAATTTTTTTCGAATATAATATTCTAAGAAGTCTCAAAAGATGCATTGGGTGGTCAGGATTTCCCAAAAAATTTTAGAAAAAATAAGGATACCTTCCTCTCTCGCAAGGATAAAGTGGTTTTTTGAGAAAAACAGTAAAAAAATCACAATCTCAAAATGATTTAATTTTTATAAGAAAAACTACATATGTGTAAAAGAAAAAGTAAATAAGAACTTAAACTAACAATATTTTGGCAAACACGATGCTACTCTTGGTTTTTATCCAAAAGGTCTTGTGTGAAGGATACTCGAATCTAAAGGTACACTCAAGATAGCACAGAAGTTTTAATTGTTTTCTGATTGTCCAAATTTCGGTGATATTGATTAGAGTGTTAAGGTTTTCCTTAAATATGGCGAATTAATAAATTGCATTTTTTTTTGCATATGCATTTTCTTGTTTTGAAGAAATGTATACTTGAATGCAATTTTTTAACTTTTTCAAAAAAATTAATATAAGGTTTTATATCTCGGGCATCAGAAGTGGTACCGAAGATAATTTTCTCAATTCGGATTCTGCAAATAGCTTTGAACGAAACCCTGTCTAAAAATCTTTTTTAAAAGAGCAGGAAAAGGCCACGATTTTTTTACCTATTTTGGTATTTAAAAAAAGTTACTTCAAGCATGAAATGTAACAATTTTGTTCATATCTCCTTTGTGGTTATTATTTCATGTAAACACTTCTTAACAACAATTGTTAAGTCAATTGAGACCCATCGAATGGCAAGCTCAAAAACTTAAAATTTTAGTATAAAATTTTTGTGAATGCTGCGTTGAGGTAATAATAAAATTCATGCCAGGACGGAAAATTTTTTTAAAAAATCGAAATAGGAAAAAAAATCGTGGTCTTAACCTGATATTATAAATTGATTCTTTTGGACAGGGTGTTGTTCAGAAATGTATGAAGAATCTAAATAAAGGAAATTATCTTCGGTACCACTTCTAGTGCCCGAGATATAAAACCTTATATTAAGTTTTTAGAAAAAGTTAAAAATTGCTTTCTCAAAAACAAGAAAATGCATATGCAAAAAATATGCAAATTATTAATTCGCCAAATTCAAGGAAAACGCCAACACTATAATCAAAATCGCCAAAATTTAGACAATCAGATAGGAATCAAAAGTTCTGTGCTACCTGGAATGTACCTTAAAATTCGAATATCCTTCACACAGGACCCTTTGGGTAAAAATCGAGAAAAGCATCGTGTTTGGCGGGATATTGTTAGTTAAAGTATTTATTTTTTTTTACTTTTAGACATATGTAGTTTTTCTGACAAAAATCAAAGCATTTTAAGATCGTGATTTTTTACTGTTTTTCTCAAAAAACAACTTTGTCCTTGCGGGAGAGGAAGACATCCTTATTTTTTCCTTAAATTTTATTTGGTAGATCTTGACCACCCTATGCAACTTTTGAGACCTCTTAGAATACGATCTAAATTTTTCGATACGCCCTATTGCATATATCTGTGTCGATAAGCAATAATCGCTTAAGACGACTTAAGACAAAACTTAGTAAAATATACTATAAACACACAAAATCTGAATTTTCTGGCGTGACCTAACCAAAACTATAACACGAAAACTAACGACCTTTTCACATAACTTAAATGACGATTTAAAATTCTTAAGCAGATTCTTCGAAACTTTGAAATTAGACCTAAGCTGTTATTCTTATCGGCACAGATATATTGTATACAACTTTTGCTATAGTTTACTTGTTTACAAAGATGAAATTTTTAATTGCATACAAATAAAGATTTTTTAATAGTATTCGAATATTTTGTTTTTTAATCAGAGCTGGGTTCAAATGATTCCTTTATAATTTCATTCCACCTCAATTCCTAGTCCTTGGAATTGGTAATTGTACATCTTAATTCCTCAGGAATGGAATTGAAAAAATAGTAAATTCCATTACGGGAATTGTAATTGGTAATTAAACGCCCCAATTCCTTAGGAATAGAATGGGAAAACATAACTTTTTTAGTTGATTAATGAAATTTTGTGCAGGGGTGTAGGAGTTGTGTGCCAAGCACCTTTAAAAAAGTCGTCAAGATTGAACCAGGTAGCGTAGCAGCTATATATTTTGTTCTAACTCAAAATGTGGTATTAAATTAAAAAATTGGTATCTTCGATAATACATTTATTTGCAAATATTTCATTAACCGACTAACAGTGGGAGTAAAATAAAATTTTCTTACACATAATGAAGTAGTTTTGAGTTGATAAAATGCAATTGAAATTTTAACTTAAAATTTCAATTCCTGTAATGGATTTGATGATTTTTTCCAATTCCATTTATGAGGAATTGAATTGAAGTGTTCAATTACCAATTAAAATTCTTGTAATGGAATTTTTTCCATTTTTTCCAATTCCATTCCAAGGAATTGAGGTGTTCAATTACCAATTACAATTTCCGTAATGGAGTTGACGATTTTTTCAATTACATTACTGAGGAATTGAGAGGACCAATTAGCAATTCCTTATTCTAAGGATTTGGAATTGAATTGTAATGAGTACTTTTTGACCCAGCTTTCTTTGTAGTACTGTTATAAAACTTTTTTGAACATTATTAATTCACAATGAATATTTAAAAAATTTAAATAGTATAGGAAAAAATCGGATAAAAATATCAAGAAATTTGATAATTATTAGGCTCTATAATATAACTTCTGGACTTTGTCACCAGAAGATCCGCCACTGAATTTTATCACAACTTAACAAAGGTACTTATTTTAATAATACTTGTTTTTGTTTTTGTTCTTATTTGTTAATGTGCGTAACTGTTTAAAATTCATTCAGTCTCTTGTTTATCTGTGGCCTGCAACTGTTCAGAATATATTAAAAAAAAGTTAATTGAAATTATTACACACACTCCTTAAAAAAATACGTTTTATTAAAAAATAATGCAACTGTTGCTAGATATTTAAAAAAAACCTAAAAATTATCTTGATTACAATGAAAACTGAAAGTTTGAAAGTTGAAAGTTTTTTGCATATAATTACTTTGCATATTCCTTGCATTTAACTATTTACATATAACTTGCATATAATTTGCATATTGAAATAAACTTTAGTAATTTCTGTAGCATATCTTATATATATTACGCAAACGCAAACTTTGTCCGGCGTTAGGCTTTTTAAGTACAAGTCCAATCTTAATAAATTTAGTATGGTTTGGTAGGTTTAGACCTGTAGATGTGCAAACTGGACTTTTTAGTTCTTAAAAATTTTTATTTTTTAAGTTATAGCGAGTGAAATTTTGCATATAATTGTAGTTGCTATGTTGCTTTGTCTCTTCTTAATTTCAGCATAAGCCTAAAAATATGTGAGGTATTTAGCGCCACCTATCGGCTAATAGCTATGAAACTATTATACTGATGAATAATCTTTTATAATTTTACAGCTAAAACTATGAATTAATATATTCAATATCAAAGTGATACTGGAATGATTTCTTACAGTCTAAACTGTTGGTCGAAAAATTTTTTTATTTTAAAAATTTAATAAGAAATTGGATACTGGTAATGAAACATTTTTGTTCAAGAATTTTTCAACTGGAAATCAATAAACATTCTTATCCCTGTATATCGTCGGCCTAATTCTAATACGACGTAAGTCAAAATTATCTATTGTTCAGGAGGCAAAGAAAAATGTTTATTATTTGTATAAAGTTCATACGATAATGTATTGTTTCAAACGTTCTACCTCCCTTTTTTTCATACAAACATTAAAAACAAAAAAAGGACATAGATGTAGCTTTGACCAATCTACCTAAGACGCTAATAAACGTTACTTTGGCCAATTTTGACGTACGTCCTATTTGAATTAGGGTGACGATATTCAAAATAAATTTCGGTATGAAATTACATATCGTCGACCTAATTCTAATAGGATGTAAGTCAAAATTGGGCAATGTAACGTTTAATAGCAGCTAAGGTAGATTGGTCAAAACTACATCTATGTCCTTTTTTAGATTTTAATTTTAGTATGAAATAAAAGGGAAGTATAACGTTTGAAACAATACATTATCGTATGAACTTCATACAAATAATAAAAAGTTTTCTTTGCTTCCTGATCAATAGATAATTTTAACTTACGTAGTATTAGAATTAGACCGACAATATGCTAACATTTTATCGTCGTTGCGCGTGCAATGCCGCGTATATTGCAAAAAGGCCAACATTAATTTCATTTTAAATTTGATCAGTTGAAAATCTATTCAATTTAAAATAAAATCTAGGTATGTTTGATTTTGGCGTTTTAACGCCACACGGGTTTACTAGTAGGAATATATAGGTAAGAACCGTTAAAACATCTATATGTGTCATTCTTTTACAAATTGCACTAAATTTGCAAAAAATAAAATTTAAATGTTTTTAAATTTTCTCTACGTAAAATAAGCTTACACGTGCATAGGGATTTTACAGTTTTGAGAATTTTGTATTTTATAAAAATGTATGGCGCGTTGATTGGTGCTGCCAAGAATGTCATTTACCTATTTTTAGGGCATCGATGTGCCGTTTGAAAAGTTCAATGAACTTTTATACATTTATTTTTACCGTAGAATTAAGGAACAATAAATAATCTATCTAACAAGCTTAAAACGAACTAAATCGGAATAGCACAAATCGAGATATTGCGATTTAAGTAACACAGACATTGACAAAATGTTGTCATTTTCCAAAATTTTGACCTTACGGTATTACGTATAAAAACTTTTCCGAGGGAAATCCCGATAAACGTGTTAGATTATTTTACGTAAAAAAAATGTAAAAATTTTTTCGGCCGAACCTGAGACATCAAATCCTGGAATATGTGCGATTTGTAAAAGAATGACCCATATTGAGAAAAGACATTTTCTGCACAAAAATCCGCAGTCTTGTTATAAGTACACTCTTACAAAAATCAGCGGGAGTTTACAGCAATTATTACTGGCAACAGATTAACTTCATTAAATATAGTTTTATTTTAGAAAGCCAAACTAAAAATTTTTCGTGCTAGAAATGCGTAAAAATTTTATTCTACAATTATTGCTCTTGCATTGTTTTTGAGAAACTGTTTCCTTAAGTTATCTCTTTCAATTTTGTCTACGCTTATAAAAAACGCTAGAAATGCATGAAGTCTCTTAAGTCAGTTTTGAAGAAGACAACAACAACATCTCTGTTTAGAGACAATCACACAGCAGACTAGACAGACTGCTTCGGAAGGTGCTGCTCTTTCCATCTTCAGAAGTCTTAGTAATTAAGCTGTGACCGGCCCACTGTTTGAGTTTTATATGATTTGACACTTCTTCGAATAAACTCTTTGAAATCATATGACGTTAAAGCAAAGGTTTTTATTTTAGGTCAGGCATTTTTCAGGATTCAGGACTTCAAGACCTGCCTGAGGTGATTACTTACAAAACGCCGCCTGCCGCATCTTCATCCGACTTCTGGTTCTCGAGAAAAACGACACCCTGTTTGCCAATATATTAACAATACATATATTAAAATTGAAAAAAATGCTTGTATTTCTTAACTAAATAATAACATTTTATTTGTGTTACCAGCTACAGTGCCTCCAACGAATAATTGGACAAACACTGTAAAACTAAGTCTTATTTTAAACACTGCCATAAAATTATCAATAGCCTTAATTTCATCGTCGTCTTTATATTAAGTTTATGCAGCCTTAATTTCAGACAGTAGGAAGTTGAAATTCAAAATTTTTAAGTGTGCCTGTTGAAAATCATATACTCTTACTCTTATTTTCAGCAAGGCTCACATTAATTTGACGTATAGGCTGCTTTCTTACTAATAATAAGAGCTGGAATTCAGCGAAGCTACTGCTGCTTTTACAATTTAATTGCCTTAAAATAAGACAGTATTATATGCTGGTTTGCAGCAAGTAAAGGCCAGTGTAATTTCATTGAAAGCTGTCTTAAAGCTGTTGCAGCTTACTTTAAGACAGTTTTTTCACCTAGTAATAAGATTTACTTTTTACAGTGAACATCTTAGTTTTATTAAATATAGAGTTTATAACGAAGTAGCTGCAATAAGGAAAAAATGGGTATGTCATTTTATTTCTGGTTAGTCTTTATTACAATATGCAAAAAAAAAAACAACAACTCTTGTAACTAAAACAAATTAACATTTTAAAGAACATACTTAATGTCTGCTACTTAACAAATAATCGGACAAAATTAAAATTCAATAAAGAAAATTAAAGAAAAGGAACATTGAAAAGTTTTTAATATTTTGTGCCATATCCTTTGGCTTGGAGTACTATTTGAAGTTACTTCTGCATTAAATCAACTAAATTACTGCAGACCTCAGGTGGTATTGCAGACCAAGCTTGCAATAGGGCCTCTTTAAACGCATTTATGGACAGTAGGAGTTGTATGGGCGCGTGAAAACTCTACTTGCTAGTTTTTCCCACAAAAGCTCAACGACGTTTAAGTCCGGGGACTGAGGTGGAGTCTACAAAAGCTTGGGACGATTGTGGATCAACCAAAGCTTCGCAACTCCTGAAATGTGTTTTGGATCGTTGTCCTGGTAGAATGAAAAGTTGTGCCTAATTTATCTGTGCTCTGTTTGACATTCTCCTTCAGAATGCTAAGATAGACAAACCTGTCGATTTTGCCATCTATAAAAAGTAGATTGCCTACCTCAGCACTGGACGTACAGCCCTAAATTATTACGAAACCACCACCGTGCTAAGAAACAATTCAATCCAGTTATCAACCAACCAGCACGCATACACGAAAGGGAAATCGGTGGAAACGGCACTACATTCCCTAGTAGTAACCATAGAAAAAGCCCTCCACCACAAGGAATACGCACTCGGGGCGTTTCTAGATATCTCAGGTGCATTCAACAATGTATCAACCACCGCAATCCTTAGTGGACTACGTGCAATAGAGGCACCACCGGCAATAAACCTTTGGTTAGACAAGTTGCTTGGCTGCAGAAAGGTGCGGGCTGAGTGGGGCACTAAATCCATGGAAAGGGAAGCTCGCAGTGGGACACCCCAGGGAGGGGTCCTCTCGCCACTACTATGGAATCTTGTAGTTAATGAACTACTCGAAAAGTTCGCAGGTAGAGCCCCGAGGATAACTGCCTATGCAGACGACATAAGCATTATTATAGTAGGGAAATGTCTATCAACAGTAAGCTCCATAATGGAGAGCACACTCAAAGATGTACTTAGATGGGCAAATTCAGTCGGTCTTAGTATTAACGCAGAGAAAACGGATCTGGTTCTGTTCACGAAAAGGTACAAGATACCACAGTGGATACCACCGAAATTGAACGATATACGTCTCATACCGAAAACTCACACAAAATATCTAGGAGTCGTCCTGGACAGCAAGCTGTCATGAAAAACCAACGTGGAAGAAAGGGTGAAGAAATCCACCATTGCACTATACACATCCAAAAAGATGCTAGGCAGTACTTGGGGTCTCTCACCCTTTCTGATTCACTGGATCTATGTAACGGTAGTGCGTCCTATTCTACTCTACGGGATTATTGTGTGGTGGCCGGCTGTGAACAAATCAACATCAACGCTATGCATCACGGGGGCACTGAAGTCAACTCCAACTAAAGCGCTTGAAACGATTCTAAGTATGGACCCCCTGGTCCAAACTAATAGCCGGAAAAACGGCACAACGCCTCACGGCAGCAGGCAACATGCACACTCAAAATTTTGGACATTGTACAATCGAAAAGGATCTACTTAGTAGCACGGACTACATGGTACCTCGCACGATAGTCAATTCCAAAGTACGAACTCTTCTGGGACCAAACGACTGGTGCAAAGGTATAGAACAAGCACAGCGGGCGGTCAACATATTTACCGAGGGCTCCAAAATGCCTACGGGGGTAGGTGCGGCGGTGTATTGCGCAGAGCCTAATATAAGGCAGCCATATAAACTGCCGAACCACTGCAGTATCTTCCAGGCGGAAATATTTGCCATAAGGAAGGCTGCTGAGATAGCCCTCAGCATGGACACACAACACTCTAACATCAACATTTTCGTTGACAGTCAAGCGGCGATCAAATCCATGCGCTCCGCTGGCATCAAGTCCAAAAGTGTCTTGACTGGCAGAGATGCACTAGATGCACTATGCGCTTCGAAAAGAGTGCGCATCTACTGGGTCCCTAGCCACCAGGGCATTGAGGGAAACGAGATGGCAGATGGTTTAGCAAAGGAAGGCGCCGGGCTGGAATCAGAACTCGCAGAACATGTACTTACTCCGCTACAAGAGTTGTACAGGAACCTCGAAAGAAGAGCCACACTAGCAGTGAATCGTAGATGGAGAGATACGACAACGTGCAAAATCTCGAAAATCATGTGCAATGCACAATGCGAAAAACGAACTCTGTTCATCTTGGCACGCCCGCGCAAGGATTGCAGGACACTAGTGGGCATGCTCACTGGTCACTGCATGACGGCAACCCACGCGAGGAAGCTGGGCATCACCACGGATGACATCTGCAGGAAGTGCAAAGAACTGGGCACAGTGGAGACCCTGGAGCACCTACTATGCACATGCCCCGCCCTACTTAGATAGAGACTAAAATACCTAGGCTCATCGACGTTCCCGTCACTTAAAGATGTAGCCAGGGTGTCTCTAGAATCCCTCCTAAGGTTTGCGAACTCAACGCAAATCTTTAAAGACTTTTAAAACAAACACAAAGGTTCTTTGCTCGCTACCGGTACCACTAAGGACCTGAATTGGTCTATGTGAGCCTCACGAAGGCATCCGGTCTAACCTAACCTAACCTAACCACCGTGCTTAACTGTTGCACGCGTGTTTCTTGGCTCGAATTCGGCATTTGTTTGACGCATGTGTGTGACATGCGGCTTTCCGTTCGATCCGTGCAGGTTAAATTTGTTCTCATCTGTATAAAGAATCTTTAAAATAAAGCAAACAATTAGAATAATATCATTAATGATCTATTAAACTGGCTATTACCGTTTTCCAAAATGCGATTGTTTAGAGCAAATATTCTTTAGCAAATTTGATGCGTAGTTGTTTATTTTTAGAGCTAATAAATAGCTTTTTCCTCGCGATTCTTACGTAAAAGTTGTGTCTGTGCAAGCAATTGCGGATCGTGTTCACGCAAACATCTTTTCCTATGGATTCTTTAAAAGAAATTTGAAACTCTTTTGCGCTTTTAAATGGATCTTTTTTATTTCCACTATTAAACTCCTTTATTCTCTTTCATTAAGAATTCTTCCTTGGCCTTCTCTGCTCTTGTATGACAGTCTAAATTCTTCACGGCACCTTTTAATAATATCGTGGACAGTGGATCGACTTTTTCCAGCTAATTCAGAAATGCACTGTCTTTCCTTCTGCATTTAATTTGACAATAAGCTGTCTGACTTCAAAAGTTGCTTGTTTTCCTCTTGGAGCCATAAAGTAAAACACACAAAACTGTTCCAATTTAAATTAAATACTGCATGGAAGGTAACAGGTCAATAGGTTAATATGCAAAATTATAATTAGAAAAAAAATAACTTCTCTCAATTATAACGATGTTTTTTGCTTGCTTGTTATTGTGTCCGATTATTTGTTGAACACAAGAAACTAAGCTCTTTGACTTAATCGAAACCGGTGTTTAATCCGATTATAAGAGTGTATAAAAATAAATTTATAAAACAGTCTTTTTATTAGTGAATTTAATAACACCAAATTGTCAACAGAGTGCGATGTGATTAATTTTTTTTTATATCTGCAGCATAACAGTGATCGAAATCGACAGTTGGGTGCATTTAAACAAGAATCTGTCAGAAAGGTAAGCCTTTTGTAGAATCGCGCGGGCATTCCAATAATATCTGAATCAGCTATTCGTAAATGTTTAAATAAGCTTGTGAATGTAAAAGTAAACAGCTTAATTTGATATCTTTCCTTACTCAACTTATGTATTTTCACAGCTTATTTATGCCATTCTCAAAGTACTGAGCGCTTTGTGCACGTAGTACATGAATCTGCCATTGCTGTCACCGATGAACAACCCATGGGTCACATTTTACAATATCTAAACTCGAGAGCCGCCAGAAATACAGTATACTTGAAGCATGTTGAAATTTGGTCTCTTAAAACTCGATGATTTTAATATGTGAAATAATAAAAGTAAAATAATAAAAGTTTTTAATCAACAGTTTTCCCAGAATATAATTCTGTGTTTTATTTAAACGATTTTCTTGGGAAGAGTTTAATGGTTTTTTGAGGGCTTTAATTGTATTACTTTCCCTTAAGTTTTGCAAAAAAAAAAAAGATAAACAAATTTTTAAAAATATTTCTAGAAGAAATAGCGAAAAATTTCTTTTACAATAGTTTATTGATTTTTTACTTACTTTCCATTTCTGAAATCAAAATGGTACCTTAAGATGATAGAAACTGAGGTCCGGTGGGTCAGTACTATAAGGGCTCAACTGAGGTCAATAAATCCTAGAAACAGAAAATAGGTCTCTCTGAAACAACAACATGGACATATCATTCGTTTAGATCGAAAGGTACATACCGAATTTATAAAGAACTATGTCGATGCGTTACCCCTACGTTTGATAAAAAAAAATTTTCGAAACTTTCTTTCAATAATGCTTCAGATTAGCTGGTAAACGGCGAAATTAATTTTTTCGATACGGTCTAATATACATATTTTGAAAAGAAAACGCTGAATTTGAAACAGAATTCAAAATAGACCGGCTGCATAACGTGATCTTCTTACAAAACGCCAATAAATATCGTGAAATTTCACAACATTTCGTTGCCTGAGAGAGTAAAGGTCGTATGTGAAAATTTTCACTTTTGAGATTATTGAGAAAAAGGGGCTACAAATTCTAAAAAAACAAGCGGTAAGACCACAAAAATTTCGTAATCTATTGTGAAATGTGTCTGCAAATAGGCCTGAAATTCTGAAGAGTATTGCTCTGCTTTATTTTGAATTATAGCCCCTTTTCCTCAATAACCTCAAAAGTGAAAATTTTCGCATACGACATTTATTTTCTCAAGCGACGATTTAATGTAGTGATTTTTCAATAAGTTTTTAGAGTGTATATAAAATGTTTCACCTCACATCTTTTTGAAATGAAGGTTTATGCGAAATAAGTCACTTGCATATTTCATAAAGATCTAACCTTAAAACTAAAATTTAAATTGCATCTAAAATGAAAATAAATTTTCTTAAGAAGAGTTAAGTTTTCTTGCCTTCTTTTATCTATCCTCATTCTTCCATTCACCCTACTCTATAACATTTATATTTTTCCCCTCTCATCTATTCAACTCTTGCTGAATATCTAGGCCATTTAGTAAGACTTCAGAGATGGATCAGCTTTCTTTTGTCGTTCTTATTATATGTATATTTTTTCAATTAATTCAATTTGAACTGAAATTCAAACCACTTACATTTCCTACTTGCCACTCCCACGTCCCTGAGCTTTAGAAATTCTAAGCTACGCAGCTGTCTTGTCTGTATTGGTTGGTTGGTTAGTTACTAATAAATAAGTTTTCAGACTCGAAAATATTTGAAGAGTTTTTTATTCGAAATTCACTTAAATGGACACTTAGAAGAAATATGTTATTGAACTGTGCAAGGTTGTTGCGACACATTTCTCGACACAGACAAGCACAAGCAACAAACACACACACCAGTGCACTGAAATGTATGAATTCTAATATCCCTCCAGGAAAAATCGGAAGGCTTTCATCTAAAAGTGATAAAGAAACATTCCCCACCGTATCTTTTGAAAGCTTAAGGGTAGTTTTGTATTTATATTGTTTCCCCACCGTATCTTTTGGAAACTTAAGGGTAGTATTGTATTTATATTGTTTCCAAAGCGCTTCTTTAAGAATGCATGTGGAAACTTTTATTTATTGTCAAGCAATGACAATAGAAAATATTAATATCATTGTTTTCTAGCCGCTTATTGTAGAATTCGATAGTCTAGTGGTAGCGCGCTCGACTGTCGCTCAGGGGTCCCGGGTTCGAATCCTGGCCGAATCCATTTTCATAACAAGGGAGAGGAATGTTTCCACATTAATTCTTAAAACAGGGGAGAGGACTGCTTTCAATTCACTTTTGAGGACAGCGGAGAGGAATGTTTCCACATGACTTTTTCACACAGCGGAGAGGAATGTTTCCCTCTAATGACATGCTATGTTAAAAAAGCAATGGAGTGTGCAACAAAGAGGAATGCTTCCTACATTCCATGGAATGTTTCCTGGTAACATCCGGGAATGCTCACATTTCCTGGAGGGATGCTTTAAACCGATTAAGAACTCAGTTGACAAATATAAACTTCATTTTTCTGTATATAAAAGAGTGTGTGTGTGTGTGTGAGAGAGTGTGCGAATAACACATTCAGAATCAGATAAACACTCTTGCTCTAAATTTAAATCAGTGCAAGAAGTTGAAGGAGAGCTTCTGGAAAAATGTGCATGTGTGAGTGTTTGTCACAAAAAAAATTAGCTGAGTAACCCTTTCCTCCCATTGAGAGAAGTAGCTTAACTGAATTTCCTTGCGCCATAAATTCTAAAAGTAGTTTGCTGCAGTGGCAGGGCTGCCAACATTTTGGCGACATTTAGACGAAGGACGTCACTTGGTTATATCTTTTTTGTTTATTTTTTGTGTGTATCTATGACTATTTTTCACCATCTACTGTAAGGTTTCTTTACAGATATTTGCAATTTAATAGAATATCCTGACGTATGAATAACAAAGCATAGCCGCCGATGCAATGTCCTGTTGTGTAAGTGAGATAGGGAGTATTGAAATGAGTGAGTGGCAGTTTGAAGATAGGATTTGCTTCTTAATGTCCTTGACCAGAATGTCCTGAAACCAACTGTGCCAAATATTTATAGAACAAACTTTGTGCAACAGAAAATTTTATTATTTTTGACATAAAGCTGAAATTATGAAGGGGAATATTTTGCAATTCGCTTGATCCTTGTCAACTTGGCTTTTTTAATAGAGCTTTCATTTTGCATTTGACCAGCATACAAAGCAGCCTTATTTTTATTGTTGTTGTTTTTGCTCTTTCTGTTGACGACTGGAAATGGCTTAAAGCTAGCCTTAAGTTGATATTATTGTCTGTCACCTTTTTTTTATGTGCTTGCAGTGTATTTTTTTTGCGGTTTTTTCTTGTACTATAAAAATATTTTAATGCATTCCCATACTAACATCGGAAGGCATTGCTTGTGTGTTTGAGTGTATGTGCTTGTCGTCCTTCAATAACTTATTTTTATTGAACGTCTTCTCTATTAAATATTGAGCTTTTTGCTTATACGAGTTAATATATTATTGTATGCAATATAAAATACAGCTTGGAAAGCTTTCAAAACAACCCGGCGTGGATTGTGACGACTGTTTGTGGGAAATAAAAAATAAATATATTGGAAATACTTGGAGATTGTATATCAGAGTCAATATAATGATGTGAGGTCAAGTTATCAGTGTGTTAAAATTCTGCAATACAGATTATGCAGCTAGGAACGTAGCCAGGTTTTTTCATGGAGGGGTTTCCTGTGTGATATGTAAGGAAAGGATACACGACTTTTTCACTCAAAATTGATTTTATTTGGGGGCATTTTGAGTGTGGCTATCATTCTTTATTTGTAAATATCGGTGTAAAAGTTGTCAACATGTTTTCTAATTTTTTAACACTAGATTTACGGGTGTTGATTATATACCATTGTCTACAACAATGTGCGCCTTTATCTTCATTACTTGCATAAAGCACCGATCTCTACCTGTATAGAAGGCAAGACCAAGACAAGCCTCAAAGTCTTGATTCAGCAAGAAGGTCTGCCTACCGGTGTCAATGAGTTGAGCCATTTATTTGCCAGATTCCACGAGCAACAGGGTTGCCAATATTTGAAGCGCCTATTTTATTTTTAATAAATCAAAGAAACCACAATTTTTTGTCTGTTCGTCATGAATATCATTTAATTGGGTTCAAGAAGATTTGCTTACATTATTTCTTGAATATGATATCTCGTAAATGGTCGCCATTGGCCTCTACGACATATTGTGCCCGTTTTGCAGCATTTTCCATGGTTTTCTTCAACATTTCGATGGGAATGGTGGTTATTTCTTGACGGATGTTGGTTTTCAGCTCTTCTAGGGTCTTTGGCTTGTTGACGTAAACCTTTGATTTCAAATAACCCCACAAAAAGAAGTCTGGAGGCGTTAAATCTGGTGATCTTGGCGGCCAATCGAAATCACCATTTTTTGACATCAAACGGCCAGGGAACAATTGCTTCAAAAAATCGATTGTAGTGCGGCTTGTGTGTGGTGGCGCGCCGTCTTGTTGAAACCAGTAGTGCCTGATACGCTTTCGACGAACGATTGGCATGAAAAAATTGTTTATCATATCGCGATAACGCTCCTGATTGACAGTAACTCTGTGGCCATTATCATCTTCGAAAAAGAACGGCCCAATCAGCATTTTAGCACAAACGCCGCACCAAACAGTGACTTTTGCATCGTGAAGAGGTACCTCTTGAATCTCTTGTGGATTTTCAGTGGCATAAATACGGCAATTTTGTTTGTTTACCGTTTCGTTCAACTGAAACTTTTCACTTTATTTATTTTTTTGAAAGCACGTTGAGTTTTCACTATTGACTTGTTTTGTTGAATGTAAATTTCAACAATTTTAGAGCGTTCGCGTGGCGTGTACTGTTCCATTGTAAACATTTGCTTGGAATGACGCTTCAAACGCGGTATGTCATTAGTCGATTTGGCATCACTGCGGAAAGTTACAGTGTTGCCAGATGGGCGCTTCGAATATTGGCAACCCTGTACTTGGCTTGACGAGCCATCAAGTCAATGAAGATCTTGACACATATGCTACTCATGTGAGGTCAAAACATATCTCTTATCTTCAAAAGTCCCGTAAAGAGCAGCAACAATAGTATTCCTAACCAAATTATTACTCCTACTCAAAACCCTTTTCCCAGCCCATTATTTGTCTCTCTTTACTACCAAAATGTAAGAGGCTTACGCACCAAAATCTCTACAGTGTTTCTTAATTCTCTTAAGCTTCCCTATGACATATTTGCCCTTACTCAGACCAATCTTACGCCCGACTTTAAGGATACTGAGGTCTTCGCGTCTGAATTCGTGGTTTTCAGAGACGATGGTCTCGACAAAGATGATCTCTCCTCAGGTCGTGGTGTCCTTCTCGCTATTCACAATCGCTTCAATCCAACCATTATAAAAAACTCCCACACTGCCAACTTTGAATTTATATGTGCCAAAGTTTGCATCGCAAAACTTAATGTATTCATTATTTGCTGTTATATTCGCCCGTCTCAACCAGTGAATGGTTATCAGCTCGCAGTAGACGCAATAGATTCACTTTTGGACCTTATGGATCCATTTGACACCGTTATTTTTCTGGGAGATTTTAATCTTCCCAACCTTCAATGGGTCCTCTCTGATGATGAATCCTACTATCTTTCTTCAAATCCTACCTCTGAAAAAAAAAATTATTTTTACTAGTTATATTTCAGACTGCGGCCTTTACCAGTTGAGCGGAGTTACTAACAATTTAGGTAGACAACTGGACCTAATTTTTTTCTTCGGAGATAACTAATTTAGATAAACCTAATTTAGATAACTGCGTAGTCTCCGCAAGTAACCATCTTCTTTCAACACTCGATCAGTACCATCCACCATTATCACTTACCTTATCACATAACATTGATATCAAAAATACACATTTCGAGCACTCGTACAGCTTTAACTTTCGGAAAACTGATTTTGTAAAACTAGAGCTTTTAATGCTCATGAAAGCGTTGATACTGCAGTTGCTCACTTCTATGACATAATTTTCGGCTGCTTCACACATTCTGTCCCCTTCACCAGGCAGAAAAACTTTTCGTCATGTCCTCCCTGGTACAATAAGGAACTACGTGTACTCCGCAACAAAAGGAACAAACTATGGCGCGCATATTAAATTTCTCGTTCTCCTCTTGATCTCACAAATTATCTTCACGCCTTTAACCTTTTTTCTGCACTCTGTGAAACGCTATACGAGTCTTATCTTGTTCATATTCAAAGTAAATTGCTGTCGGATCCTAAAAGCTTCTACAAGTTTATAAATACTAAAAGAAAATCTGACAACTACCCATCTACCCTTACTTTTTCGGACATTTCCTCAGACAACCCGGAAATAATTGCAAACCTATTTGCAAATTTTTTCAGTCAGTCATACACTAATCATAACGACGAACTAGACTACGAGTATTTTTCTTTGTTAAGGGACTGTCCTCAAACGTCGCTAACTTCTGTTGATATTACACTAGCTGATGTGTTAGAAAAGATAAATAATCTGAAGGACGATTATTCTCCAGGACCCAATGGCTTGCCTGCTATTGTTATAAAAAAATTCGCGGACGTGTTGGCTCATCCCCTATTGGCTCTTTTTCAACTTTCTATTTCTAATTCCGTTTTTCCTAAGTTGTGGAAGAGCTCATACATAATACTTCTGCATAAGAAAGGACCAAGAAACGATATTTCCAATTACAGACCTATTGCAAAACTTTCATGTGCTCCAAAAATGTTTGAAAGCATTATTTATGACATTCTCTTTTTCCATTGCAAATCTATTTTTCCTCCCAGCCAACACGGCTTCCTCAAAGGAAGATCGACTACCACTAACCTTGCAGAATTTGTTTCAAACGCTCTATGCTCGTTGGAAAGCGGGTACGAAGTTGATGTAGTGTCTACCGACTTTAGTAAAGCGTTCGACAAAATCTCACACACTATCATTCTTCTTAAGCTTAAAGCCTTTGGTTTTCCATCACTCTTTATGTCTTGGATTAAATCATATCTCGAAGAACGCCGTTATAATGTCATCTTTAGATTTTCCAATTCAGATTCTTTTTCAGCTACCTCTGGTGTCCCACAAGGTAGTCACCTTGGTCCTTTGTTGTTTGTCTTAACAATCTCTGATGTAGATGGCATCATCACAGAATCCAATCTCTCTGTGTATGCTGATGATATGAAAATCTATCGGCGCATACAAACTAACGACGATTCTCACTATCTTCAAGAATATCTAGTTAATTTTTTCCACTTGGTGTCAAAAAAATCTTCTAGAGCTCAACGTTAGTACATGCCAAGCTATTACATATTCACGCAAGCGTCTCCAGCTTCCCCCAAGAACTTATTACTTACTCGGCAAGCCAGTTCCTCCTGTAAGCTTTTTACGGGACTTAGGTGTAATATGTGACAAGGAACTTAATTTTAGGTCTCATATTGATAATATCATTAGTAGAGCCAATTTTGCACTGGGTTTTGTGAAACACTGGTCCAGAGAATTCTCCAACCCTTACGTTACTAAATCTCTCTACCTTACTTTTGTTAGACCCATCCTCGAATATGCCAGCCAGGTTTGGTCTCCTATCTACAACATCCATTCTATGCGAATCGAAGCCGTTCAACGAAGATTCATTCGCACTACGCGGTCTTCCCGGTTCTGACAGTTTCAACTTACCTCCTTATGCAGACCGCCTGAAGTTGATTAACATGCAATCTCTTGCAAAACGAAGAGAAGTTGCAGATGTACTCTTCATTCATCAACTTGTATGCGGTACCATTAACTGCCCTGCACTACTCCAATTAATATCCTTTAATACCAACCCACGTAACCTTAGGTCTATTCCTCTTTTTCACCTCAACTTCCATCGTACCGACTATGGTTGCAGTGAACCTGTAACCAGGATGCTTCTTGTAACTAACAATTTGATCAGCGAATTTGATTTTCATCTGAGCAGATCTCGACTCCGAAATGCCCTTCTAAACTCCAACGCCACTTCTTCTTAACTCCAACGCCATTTTTGCCCCCCTCTATAATCTTTTTCTTTCAATTAAGATATGATACATATTCCCTGTTAATTATTGTAAGTTCCCTTTAATACTTTTCTCCCCGTATTTCCTTTTTGACGTGTTCTTATAATTACGTTTTTCTGATTACGAATTGGATATCTTTCGAACACTAAAACAAGGAAAGGAGAGAAAAAAATAAACTCTGTTAGAATAAGTGAAGACCCTGTTAGAATAAGATTATTTCTTAGTTAATCAGCTTGTATTAAGCTTAACGAATAAATAAATAAATAAATACCTATTTTTACTGAAGAGAGCCAATTTGACTCATACAAGTCATTTAAATTGTATGAAAATGACTTGTAAAATTTAAGCTTAATGAAAAAAAAAAAACGGTTTCAACTGAATTGATATACAAGATTTATTATTTAAAAATTCATTCACAAACATTTTTTACATATAGACTCTGATTTGAAATAACTTTTCTGCAAACGTTTTTATTGCATTTAGCACAACACCTTTTACATCTATTACTCTTGCATAATGCTTGAACTTGAAAATTCTTCCATACGTCTACAGCATGAATTTTCGATATGGGAACGGAAGTGTTCTTGACAATATTGATCATGAATGTTCAAGCATCAGCTTTCTTTAGAATTCTGAGAAGAACTTTCTTTATGTAAGCCATAAATTTCATGTTCTTAAAGCAATTAAATGTGCAATCATTTTATGAGTCAATTTGGCTCATAGCCGTCAAAAGAGGAATACCACATCCGAATATGCGACGTAAATCTAGTGTTAATGTATATTTTGAGAAAACGGTCATCGAATTCTTGCCTTATGTACATGTGTCACATGATTTAAATTGACAATTCTGTCCTTGTGTATTGAAATACCTCATGGTAAAAAACTATTTGAAATTTCTTTTAACCCATTAACTTCCAAGGAGACGTAATTGCAGGCTCTGGTTTGAGATATGCTAATAAAAACAATGTAATTAAATAAGTTAGCGTGTCATTTTTCGATTTTTGAAGTCAAATTATACTTTTGTTACTCCAAACAAAAAAGTTTTATATAAGTTTTTAAGAGAAAACTTAAAAACCGACAAAACAAGGACTTAATTCTGCGACTAAAAAGTGTAAATAAGAAAAAAACAAAAAAAAAAAATACTTAAAATTTTGCAGAAGGAACAATTCCACTTAAAATCTGCTAACTTTTTTATACAATGGGAAAGAGTTTGATTATACTTAGTTTGAGTGTGCGCAGTCTTACTATATTTATTGAGCTATAAACAAATTTTGGTGAAAATTTCCATGTAAAGCCGTACTTCAATACGCTCATACATGTTGAGTTAAAGCCTTTATTTATTTAAATGGTTTTGGTAACTAAATCAGATACATTTTCTATACTTTTTTATAAAAGAAGACTCAAAAATTTGATGACAGCTTAGCTCGTTAACCGCTAAACCAATTTTGACAATTCTTTCTTAGTTCAATTGCTCTGATAATTGTCAGTGGCAAAGTTTACCAATTTTTTCAAAAAATCTATTTTTTAACTACTCAACTAAACAAGATTTCCAGAACGAATGACGATAACATTTTCTTTAGTGAAATTTACCGTAGAATCCGAATATCGTAATGGTTTTTTTGATTAGCTCCAATTTTCCATATAAATAGCAAAATTAAAAAAATAAACTGTTACAACGTTTATAACAGTAAAATACTTTAAATAAACTGTAAATACTTAAAATGAACGCTTTCATTTTCTTCCAATCAACTGTCAAATTATTGTTTATTGTAGAAGAAAGACAAAAGCTTTTAGGGTAAAACGTGCCAAAAGCGTACCACTGCTTGTTATTATCGAAAAATAATTTTTTTTTTCGTTTTTTTTTTAAACAAATTAAACGTTTCAAGCCCTGTATTTCAAAATAATATTATAGGCGATAAGAAGTTATTCCTTCTATTTGATAGAAAATTTCATTATATAAAATTTAAGCATATAAATGTTTAGAGAAAAGTCGTAATATACAAAATTATAGCATAAAAAAGCAAAAACTATTTTCTGTTAAAAAATCATTTTATTGCAGGCTCATTCCATAAGATTTTGCCAAGGGTGATCTCTTAGCCATCTAGAAAAAAATTGGTAAAAGCATATGTGAATGGAAAGATCAAAAAAATTTTTTTAATTCTTTTCTTATACCGTTAGCCCGTGGTGCCACTCGAAACGCTTCAGGGTTGCCCCAAAAAATATGATTTAGGTGCATACGATTTTTCTTATACAGTGATGTGCAAAGAAATAGGGACACCTGTATTTTTATATATAAAGCTACATTAATTATATACAAGGTGCCCCAGATAGAGCATTAATTCCCTTGGGTGGTGATTCTCTTTAATTAGGCGAGTAAGAAAATGCAAGGTTGATGGTGACCCCCTCCCCCTTTTAGAAGCTAGAGAAGAAAAACTTAAAAATAAGTGTCATAACATTTTACTCCATATTTAATGTAACTCTTAGCCGATCTCCAAAGCCAATATCATTTTGAAAAAGAGACTACATGACCTTCAAACCAATATTATAAAAGCCGTTTTCTAATCGTACCACACTAAAAGTTAACTCTTTTACTTGTGGCAATTTAGAATGAAAAAGTAGTTATGATTGCATTGAGTACTCAAGTACTCAAGCAAGATCAAAAACCAAGTCAGTAGAAAATTTGTCATAAAAAGATATTGCATCACAAAAATTATCAAAAAATATATTTAAAATTCGAGATATTTATTATCAAAGTTTCAATCAAAATTTTTCTAGAATTTAGTTGCTCATAATTTTCTTAATTGCGACTTTATGCAAAATGTTTTATAAAAATCTTAATGTCAATTTGATTTTCTTCTCAACAAGTTGTTAACTTTAGAAATCGGCTAAGAGGTACATTAAAAATGGAGTAAAATGTAGTGACAGCTATTTTTGGTTTTTCCTCTCTAGCTCCCAAAGGTCACCATCATCCTTGCATTTCCTTACTCGCCTAATCCAGAAGAATCAACAACTGAGGGAATTAATGCTATTTTTGGGGCACCTTGTATATAATTAATGCAGCTTTGAATATGAAAATACAGGTGTCCCTATTTCTTTGCACATCCCTGTATCTAAACCGAAACCAAAACTGGTTATTAATTTGAAAATGTAAGTTTTTTACAAATAATTTTTTTTTATTAAAAGGAAACAAAAATACCATTTCATACGTATAAGAAAAGAATTTAATATAAAAAAGCATTATTTAAATATTGAAGTAAATAATAATTTATTGAAGTTTATTATAATGACAAAAGAGATAAGTTGTTTTATTTTTTTATTCCGTACGCATTCAAAACAGTATGTACAATGTACATGTTTATAGAACTACAAAAGAGAGTATCTTTGTTTTTTTTAAGGTTTAGTATTATAAGAATAGAAATATTTCGTTTTCTTTTCCTTAATTCCACACACACAGAATTCCTTCTGAGGTTTAACTATCACTACCCTGCAAACCATATGAGTTTTTAAAGACTCTTTTCTCATAATGAGCTCTTATTAGTTTAAAAAATGAGCAGTTTTTCCGTTGAAAGTGGTCCCTCTTTAAGAGCTCAAATAAGAGTACAAAATGATAATTTTTTTTGGCTCTCAAAAGTAGTTTATTCGGACTCCAAATAGTCTCTTTTATGAATCTTATACTAGCATATTAAGAATCATATAAGACTCTTCAAAGTTTCAGAAAAGTGCTAGTTTTCCTTTAAAACTGGTTGCTCTTATGAGGCATCAATATGAATCTTAAAAGACTCTTTTATGATTCGTATTTTTCTATTTTTTTTTCATAGTGCCGAAAATGAGCTTGTTTTTTTAATTTAGTTACTTTTTATGATTTTTTTATGAAAAAAAAGTGTCAGAGAACGCAGACTAAAATTAAAATTTTCCAGCTCTTCCTGTGCTGAAATATTAAGTTGTAAGCTATTACGATTACCGAACCGGATGAAATATTTCAAATTTAAAGTGAATGAAAAGAATTGGAAAGCATGCTTTTTTTTTCTTTTAATTTCTACTCCGAAAATGCTCCCAATTGGGATGTTTTTAGGACCTAATTTTTTTTTAAATACAGAAAATACACATAAAATACATATAAAATTTCATACTCAGGAGGCTTTTCACAAAACACTCCTAAATGTGCTTCCAGAATTTTTTCAATGGAAGATTTCTTTGAGCCCTTAAATGAAATGATTCTAGTAGGTGTTTTTGAAGAGAACTTTAAGAAGGCATTCCATGGAATGAAATGGTTTTTGTGGACTTAAAAAATGCGACGGAAAATATTCTTTTTCCCGATTTTCTCCCGATTTTAGTGTTGGAAATGAGAAGTGTATGGGTTTTGTTGAGGATTTTAAATAATCCATGTAAAGTATCCCTTTTCCCGATTTTCACGGCATTGTGGTGTTTGAAGTAGGAAGTGCTTGTTGGAGGTTTGAAAAATCCCACGAAAAATGAAAAAATACATCAAAAAAATAATTGAAAATAAATGCAATTTGATTGTCTTTGACAAGTGGTTTATGGGAATGCTTCTTGAAAGCACTTCTTGATAAGACTTAGAAAAAGCACAATTGGATCTATAGAAAGTCTTCTGGAAGCAGTGCCCTAAGAATGCATGTCATATTTGTAACACAAATTTTGCTGGGTTTTGCATATTTATTGCGCATATATTTGGAAATTTTACAATTATTGCATGTGTTTTTGCATATTTTTGCTTTTTTTTATTTGCAATCATATAAATTTAATGCAAAATATTTAAGGAAATGAAAACTTATAATTATTACTCCTATGTATACTTTATATTTTTGTCGTTTTTGATAAATTAATTTTATAAGCACATATTTTAAAATAAATTGGTTTTCATGTTGTATTAAATTACATGCAATATTTATTTTAGAACTGATAATAATATGTTTTAGCGCATACTTTAGAGTTCTAAGGATAGCTTATATGCGCATATTTTAGATTTTTTAGTGCATGAGATTCCTAGCCCTAATTATCACTTTTTGGATTTTTATTAAAAAAAATTCAATATTGATTGCAATATAGATGATAAAATTGAAAATGATAGTATCGAAGGCATAAAATTAATCAAAATGTTTTGCGTTTACACGATAATTCAAGTTATAGATGAATTCATCATTTTTGTTTTGTATAACGCGTCGTAAAATTTTGATTAAACCAAACTTGTATATTTGAGATAAATAAGTGATGGAAGATATTTTTACCAAAATCGGTTTCGGTTTCAGGGTTCGGTCATATTGAGACCGAATAGCCGAAACTAGCTGAAACTGTCAAAAAGGGTCGTAACTGGCCGGTCGGACATTACTTAAATCTTATCTTCTAAGATAGGTATTGACTTCATTTAATAACAGTTTAACAGAAAAGTTACTGGTCTTAAAAAACTTGTCTTACATTAAGGGCCCGTTAAAGTTTTTTGGCGACCAAAAATAAATTTTTACATTTTCTGAATGTTTAAGAATGCTTCAATATTCTCAGAAAAGTTTTAAGTCAATTGAATAAAAATTGCTGTAGTTATAAGCATAAATGTTCGAAGAAAATTCTTCTCTACCTTATTACTTCGAAAACTTTAAACGCGTTTTTCTCGAAAAGTGCTGCTTAATACCTGTGCACAGCATTTCTCGAAAACTATGCCAAGGATCGCTGCCAAATTTTATACACTTGCTAGGCAAATAAAATTGGTACTTGTAATCGTTCGATTTTTATTTTAGAGAAATACTTTTTTTATAACCTAAAACAAATTACATTTTTAGTCCAAAATCGGGTTTTCAACTACCATTTTTGTAATAATCAAAATTTTTCAAAAATCTCGATTAAAAGCTCATTCAATTTCTGCAGAACCGAAATATATATATTTTTTTTAATGAACAAGCTCTGAAAAATCGTCCAGTCGCATATTTTAGGTGAATCAAAAAAATTCAAAATTCAAATTTAAAATTTTTAATGTAGGGTTTTTTGCAATAATAAATTATTATTTTATAAAGGCTGAAAGGAGCACTAGCTGCCAGGGCTATCGGCTCTAGCTTTGATTTTACCCGCCGCTATAAAAAAGTGGCGTTCTCTTTAAACATACTTACCTTTAGCTCTTTCGATGCTTTAAGAATTGTATGATCCGAATATAAATTGTAAACAAAAGGAAACAAAATTTTTGTTGTTAACTTTGCCCCTAACCTGAAGGGGAGTATTTTAGGGCGCCCAGATTTTGTGTAAGCCCTTTTTTACAATCGAATCGCATCTCTTAAACTTTGCTACTGAATTGACTGATACAATTCTTTGAGTTTTATTCTAAGAAACACTCTGACGACAATTTTGTTTGAGATAAGCCAAGGATAAGATATTATGAAAATATAATTTCGGAATGACAGATTTGTAAGATTAGAAAAACTTCCTTTTGTATATGCAAACATAAAATCCCGCAACTTGCAGTAGCTTTGTGCTTTTGACAGTTATGAAATCTGAATGCGCCAAAAATGCACTCATCCTTACGAGTACCAGCATAACACAGTAAAAAAAAACACTAATAATAACAATAGAGAAGGAAATACAAGACGTGGCTTTTAGCCCTAAAGCATGCTTTGCAAATACTTCTAAGCACTTGAATTCAGTGCAAAAGAATGCTAAAGTGGTTTTTCGAAAACAAACGAAAGGAAGCCGATTTTGCAGAGCAGCAGTTGAAAAACTTTTGTGATTGTACCCGCTTTGTTTGCCGGAATAAAACTACATCAAAAACAGTAATAATAACAACAACAATTACAATTCTAACAAGAGCAATTCGAATCGCTAATTCCTGCACATAATTTGAATGCAAGAACAGACGGCCTCGTTCATAAAATAAATCATTGCTTAAGTCATAAAGCTGCAGTTCAGAGGTTAGTGGAAATTGGTTGTAGAATGAGTAGAAGTATGCGCGCTTGGGACATCATCCCATGAGTTTATTAGAATTAAAATAGAACTTTAAGAATTTTAATGGCGTAACGTGACTTTACTATAAAAGCATTTTTATGACCTACTTGAAGGCAACTTTTAAATTAATGAGCGTGTGATTTTAGGTTTTATTTTCATGGTTACGTTGTATGTCAGTTTAACAGCGAATTTAAATGGCTTCTTTGTATGTTCTAAAATTTATTTAAATTATGTTTTAACCCTAGCTCTTTTCTTGCTTTTATTGCAGCTCTACAACAAGGTGTCGAGAATAAACATCCGCCCATAAACGCCTAAAAGTATATAATATATAACGTCTTGGTTTTCAACAGCATCGAAACTACGTTTCAATTTAACCAAGGTTGACACTCTGCGGCCTTTGATGTATCCAGCCACATTCAACGAGATGACGATTTAACTAAGTATTTCAACGCATCAAATTTCTGTTGCATACTTTTGAGTGATGCAACGCACTGCAAGTCCCGACGATTTGGCCAATTCAGAAGTTTAAACTTTGCGCTTTTGACACGTGAAGCCAAAACACATATTGCGCAAATTGTGTCCAAAAATTATTTCAATTGTTGTCTACTCTTTGGCGGCATCAAATTTTCACTTGTGTACCGTGGAACGTTTAAATGACATGATTCGCCATGTGGACTTATATGATGGCCGCAGCTCGCGGAGATCGAGCAAGCTCCATGATGTCAAGACGACGCAATGAAAGTGAATCGCCAAAATATGGTTACAAGTAAGTAGTAAAATCCAATTAAAATGCGTCTAAAATGACTCAGCAAATAGTTAAATATGCTATTTCCTAAACTCTCTTCCCCTCAGCCTCTCCCGTCCCATGTACCGTACCACACGTCTGAATGGACCCAACGCCTCCTCCTCAGCGGGTTCGTATCAATATCCTGGCTCCACTTATGGCAGCAGCAGCAGCACGAGCGCCTCGCAAATGTTTCACACTTCCACCTATCAGCTGCAACAACATCAGCTGCATCAACAGCAGCAGCTTCAACAACACCATCAACAGCAACGCTTGCAACGCGCCGTCGCTGACAGAAACGACGATGACTACCAACAGCTAGCCGCCAGCGGAGCTGATGACGGCACAAGTCTCTTCTCACCTCTGTCCACAACCACAGCCACGGTGAGCGGTGGCAATGAGGCAGAAACTTGCCTCTTCCAGTGCAAGAACACAACCGCCTCGGATAAACGTCAAATGCGTAAACATCACTTAATCGCCAATCATGTGGGTGAGTCCAAGACAGGTGCTTCGGTCGCACACATACACACGCACGACAGCGATGAGGAGTTCCATCAGGGAGCAATGGCGCTGCAGCGTCAAATGGAACGACAGTCCAAAGCAGACCAAAACGAGGATGATGATGAGGACGATGTGGAGCATGGCGATGACGAGGAGGAGGATTACTTGGAGGGTGTTATAGAAAATGGCAAAAGAATGTCGCAGGTGAGTCCTTTTATCATTGTTGCAATTAAATGTTGTCCCATGCTTAAGCGAAGAGTAAACAACAATTTTTTAATGAACGAGTTGGCACGTTGCTGTAAGCACGGGAGGATAAAAGAGTCTTTTTGGACGTATGCATGACGTATTTCATTAAGTGAATTGTGTACCAACCGAGTAGTTCTTTGAATTTTTTTTTTGACTTGATACCTGATTCCGAAAATATAACTACCAAAAGTTCAAGAGAATTTCACCAACGAAAGTGCAATCGTACAACTTGCTGGGAATGTAGTACATAGTTTTCGTTGGAAAATCCAAACCATACAAAGCTGTGAAGAAAAAATGGTCAAACATAATAATGGAGAAAAATAGAATTTGTATTCAAAGAGCAAATAGAACTGAGAAATCTGTGTGGCACAAGTCACTCAAATCAAGATTTTCCACTCGACCTTAGTCGTTATCATCATCCTGAGGTTGCCATATGGCATCTAGTTTGAGCCACATTGAGAGAATTCATTTCCTTGTATCTAAAAATTATTTGGCTTGATTTAAGTAATTTTTATTACTATTACTTTTACTTATTTTGAATAGACTCAATCATTTTTTTATACTACAAAAACTGTTTAAATACTCTTGTCGATGAGCTGTAGACTCAGTGTCAACCCGAATAAACCTGACTGATTTCAAATCTCCCGATCATCTGAATCATTATTCTGTTAATAATACAATATTATCAATTAGTGATGGGTTAAACTTCCGTTGAAAACAATAAAATGCTTTCAGTTTTTAAAACTTGAATTAAATAATCTGAATCAATCTGTTAAGATTAATTTATTAACATTTTTATAATTCTTATTCCAAGAATATTTTTTTAATAATGAAGATAGAGTTGTTTCTTATGAAATTGTGTAGAAAAGGTTTATTTTTTGAGAATATTTCCATAACCTTTGGTAATATTTTTAATTCTGAATCACAAAACTTACATAAAGTCATTTGATAGTTCAGTGCGAGATGAGATAATAGTCTGTGAACACTTCTTAAGCTAATATTTTGTTTTAAATTTTAAGAGTAAAGTTTATAGTCACAATCTATTTTTTAGTGTATTCCATATTATTGCAAAGGCGAATTCTTTTGTTGGGTAATAATTTCTCTAAAGCAAATATGTTCTTCTAAGATCCTTGGTTTAGCCTGAGGCACAAAAACTTAGAACAAACGTAATTGATGCATTGGGTGCAAAAAGGGCGTGTGAACCTTCCACGCCCATTTTATATGAATGGCAGATAATGCTTATAATGTAATAAACTAACGTCCTGTGAAACTTCACATCGATACGAAAAAGTTTATTGTCATTTTATGCAATCGTTATGCACCCAACTGTTTTTTATATGATATGGGCGTGTGACAAAACGTTAATATTTGAACAATTTTAACAAGTATTTGATAATGTTTTGCCAATTACACTAGGCACCACCCATTTTGTGATCCACACGCCACTATTTTTTTTCTTATGGACTTTGGCCTTCTTAGCACGAATAACACAATAAAAAAATGTTCTATGGATAAGTTTTTGAGATATGATATTTTGAAAAACTTTCCCCTTTTTCCAGGATGTAGTGTCATAAATAGCAACCTATCTCGAAAACGAATTAATCAATTTAAAAAAAACCTAAATCAAGTCAATTAAATTACCAACATATGCTTAGAACAAACTTTGTCATTTGGTTCAGTAAATTTAACGAAGTTAGAAGAGATTCGGCGTTTTTTTTTTTTTTTAAAAAATCAAGTCGTATAATGCTTCAATAATCTCAAAAAAATCAAAATCTCAAAAAAATCTCAGCTTATCATTTTGTACGTAAAGATAGTTCTTTGAAGAAAAAAACACACTACCTTTAAGGAAAATTCATGGTAGAATAACGAAGTTATAGACCATTGGGTGAAGGTACCGAAATTCTACTTTTATATGATTTTTTCATTTAATGCCGGTTAATTTAATATAAACACATCTGAAATTAATTTTTAATTAAAAACTTTTATTTTTAACGAAATATTAAATATCTACATAAATCCTTAAAAAGTACAGAACAAAAAGAATACCAAAACAAATATTGATTTAAATAGGAAAGGAAATAAGATACTGATGTTGAATTGGAAAGCGATAAAATAAGTTCAGAAAAGTTTTCGAAAATTAAATTGTTTGGCAATGGCAAACTTTAAAAATTATTTTTTTTCCTTTTTTTCGATTATATTCAGAATCAGTTTCTCTAATAATCGCCCATCATATTTGATTTCCAGAATCCCTGATAGCGTCTCTCCATGGATTTCATTTGTTGATGAAAACGTTCACCGTGTTCGTCACTGACGTCACCAAGGTTTGGGGGAAAAAATCTAAGTGACAAAGCAGGAAGTGGATCTTCAAGGACATGTTTGTTTTTATTAAAAACATATCTACCACACACGTAACAAAATCTTTCAGGATCGTTATCGCATGAAATAATCTCGCTCTCTTGCTCATTTCACCAGTTTTAATCATCAAGATGTAAAAAAATGTAACTAGGCCGTGTATATAGCTTACAAATAACGTGCTTACAAAAAATGCACTTATTGTGATTGAAATAGAGAACTGAAGGCAGTGGCATATTTTAAACCTATTGCGAATTGTTAAAAAATTCCAGGAAGTAACCTTCTAGCGTCGCCAACCAAGCATGTTGCGCATTTTTTATTTCTAAAAGTACAGCCCATGCACAAGGAAAGTAAATAAAAAGAGCTCCTATTAGCTTCCACTCAAGCCTTTCACTCAAAAGCAGGTATGCGAAAAGGGTACGCTATAAGCAACTAAAAAATAAAAAAAATACAAAAGAAAACTGGTTTGACCTGTTTTACGTCAGCAACAAAAGAACAGGGAAAAATCTAGCGTATCAAGTGAATCTAGCAAACACATACTGAATTTTTAGCTTTACCTTCTTGTAGCGTACTCGTTTTCGCATATCTAACTCTGAGTTAAAGGCTTGAAAGGAAGCGAATAAGACCTCTTTTTATATACATATATATTAGGCCGGGTCGATTTGTGAGAAGGAAAAGTTGGGACATTAGAATTCGTTTTAGAAATATAGTTCCTAGAGCAAAGTTTCTTATTTTGATCCCTAGAATACGATTTTCATTGAGAAATGGGTGATTTTTAAATCGAACCGCCTTTATATATATATATCTGAATACAATCGACAAAAAAGGGACAAAATAATTTTGAAACCATTGCCGAACAACTTAATTTTCGAATACTTTTCTGAACTTATTTTATCGCTTTCTAATTCAACATCAGTATCTTATTTCCTTTCCTATTTAAGTCAATTTTTTTTTAATTTCTTTGTATTCTGTACTTTTTAAGGATTTATGTAGATATTTAATATTTCGTTAAAAATAAAAGTTTTTAATTAAAAATTAATTTCAGATGTGTTTTTATTAAATTAACCGGCATTAAATGAAAAAATCATATAAAAGTAGAATTGCGGTACCTTCACCCAATGGTCTATAACTTCATTATTCTACCATGAATTTTCCTCAAAGGCAATGTGTTTTTTTCTTCAAAGAACTATCTTTACGTACAAAATGATAAACTGAGATTTATTTGTGCGATTTCGATTTATTTGAGATTATTATAACATTGTTCGGCTTGATTTAAAAAAAAAAAATCGCCGAATTTCTTCTAATTCCATCAAATTTACTAAGCCAAATGACAAAGTTTGTTCTAAGCATTTGTGTACAATTTAATTGTCTTGATTTAAGTTTTCTTTTTTAAATTGTTAATTTGTTTTCGAGATAGGTTGCTATTTATGACACTACATCCTGGAAAAAGGGGAAATTTTTTCAAAAAATCATATCTCAAAAATGTATCCATAGAAAATTTTTTTATTGTGATATTTGTGTTTAGAAGGCCAAAGTTCATGAGAAAAAATTAGTAGCGTGTGGATCACAGAAATTTTTTTGCATTTTGGCACCTAGTGTTATTATTGGCTATAAAGTGTTTGGACTTTTTATTTTTCTCTGCATCATTGATTATGACCAAAATAAGGCTCAAAGGGAGCTGCAGAACATTTTTCAAACAGTACCAATATCGATAATAACTCGAAAATCACAATTGACTAAAAAGTTATTGCTTTATCATATATCTGCATGTATACAAATTTTTATTAAAATCGGAGCGATAAAAGGTGTTTTATGCAAAACGGGCGACCGACATGACTTTTGAAAATATGTAATTAAATTGAATGTTTATCTTTAATAATTTAATAAATAAATTTGATCACTCACTGAAATAAACTTCAGAATAAATTTTAAAAAAGAAATCAGCAAAATTTAACCTCTAGCTTACGAGCTACAAGTTTTCAAGAACTTTAGACTTGATTTTCGCGGAACACAGTTTTTTCGCTCACGCCCTTTTTGCACCCAAATTTTAGTGTAGATAAAATTTATTGGATCCCAAACCTAAATGTAGCTAATATTGGCCTGTTTTCTTTTTTTCGAAAACTTTAACGCTACTTGAAATTCAAATATCCACCATTTTTGTTATTTTCAACTATGTATTGATATTATAGGTTCAAGCTTCAATAAATATAATATAATTTATAAAATTTTTTGGTTTTTTAATATTAGATGACATGAACGTACTCTGGGATTGAGACCGTTTGGATACCTTTTTTTCAACGTGAAGTTTTACGGCGTATTGACACTTTTATGAAACAAAAAAAAATATTTTTCTACACTACATGAATTAAATTATGAGCTTTAGATAAAGTAAGTTTTTGTTGTTGTTGCCTTCTTTAAAAAATTACTTCATCTAAAGCTCACAATATAATTTCGGCATCTTAAGCAATCTTTTGAATGAAACTAACTGGACAAAACTATTTAATGAAAAAAGCACCGCAACATGTTTTGATCTCTTTAGAAATAATATTTTAAATATTTGTGAAAATAATGTTCCCCGTATTGTGCAGAAAAACCACAAGCTGCCGTGGTATACTAGTGGTCTCAAAAAATTAAAAAATTTACGTTATAAGTTTTTCAAACTTTTCAAGTCTAATGACACTAATAGTTATAGTTCTAAACTCAAATTTGAGTATTATTCGAGAGAGTTTAATTTCTTAAATAAATTTTTGTACAAGCAATATATACTTGGTGTTGAAAGTAATATAATTTCAAAACCAAAATCATTTTGGAATTATGTCCAATCGAAAAAAATGGATCCCAGATACCTTCATCAATGGTCTTTAATGGTATTAAGTGTTCCACAACAGCTGACATTGTGAATCTTTTTGCAGATTTTTTTAAATCAAATTATGTTGATGATGAGTCGTGGTATGATAGCGCCCTGTTAGAAAATTTTAATTTATGCTTCGACATTGGCTCCATTTCAGTGTCAGTCGAAGATGTTTTCAGCGCATTGTCTGACTTAAAATGCTCAACCAAGTCCGACATCGATGGGTTGGCCCCTATTTTATTTATTCAGCGTGCATCAGTTCTAGCTAAGCCACTTTTTTGATTTTTAATAAATCTCTGTCGTCGGGTTCTTTTATAGAGCCTTGGGAAATTGCAGCTATTACGCCAATCTTTTAAAGTGGTCAAAAGAATGATATAACGAACTATCGGCCTATATCTAAACTAAGCAATGTATCAAAGCTGCTTGAGGTAGTTATTAAGCCTAAACTTTATTTCCTTGCTAAGCGACACATCTGTATTGAGCAGCATGGGTTCGTAACTGGGAAGTCTACAGTGTCTAACCTTTCGCTTTTTACAAATTATTGTATATCTACTCTTGAATCTGGTTCTCAAATTGATATCCTGTATACAGATCTTTCAAAGGCTTTCGACAAAGTACGCCATAAGGTGTTAGTCGCAAAGCTTGGGAAAATGGGATGCCATTCCACGTTCCTGGAATGGATTAAGTCCTACCTAAATGGTAGATGTTTCTACGTCTCAATCAATAATATTAATTCATACTGCTTTAAAGTGTCTTCTGGTGTTCCGCAAGGTAGCATATTGGGCCCCTTGTTATTAGTACTTTATATTAATGACATAAGTAAATGCTTTCACTACTCAAAATTTCTACTTTATGTTGATGATTTGAAATTTTTTAGTAAGATTAACAATCTAGAAGACTCAGCACTATTGCAAGTCGACTTAAATAATGTCTTCGATTGGTGTGTCCGAAACGGGTTGCCGCTTAATATTAATAAATGTTCTTTTTTTACTTCTAATAAATCCAACAACTCAGTTATTACTTCCATACAATGGCCGACTTTCCACTTAAAAAAGTTGATACAATTCGTGACCTGGGGGTGGTTTTTGATTCCAAATTCACCTTTGCAGATCACTTAATTTTTTTGCTTCCTAAAGCTTATTCTCTTCTTGCCTTTATTCGTAGGAGTAGTCAAGAATTTATTGACCCTTATACTATAAAAGCTCTTTATAGCTCTCTTGTAAGATCGAGACTTGAGTATGCATCAATTATTTGGAATCCTTCAGCTGAAATTCACGCTTTTAGGCTAGAAAAAGTTAAAAAAAGCTACTATTGTAAGTATATGTTGCGTTGTACTACTTTTAATTCGAATTTACCCGCGTATAATGTTCGTTGTCTGTTAATGGGATTGAAGACTCTTGAATGTAGAAGGAAAATTAGTTCATTAATGTTTATATATGATATCATATCTTGTAACATTGATGACTCCCCTTTATTAAATCTAATTAATTTTAATGTACCTCCAAGGCAATTGCGGTGTTTTAAACTTTTTTTTTTATCAAACATCACAGAACTAATTATGCTTTAAATGAACCAATTACAAGATCTTTGTGTTTATATAATGAATTATCTATAAAATATGTTTTTGATTTCTCTATACCAAACTTTTCTTTAAAAATTTTGTTAATAGCTTATTTTAGTTACTTGTAAGTTTTATGCTTCTCTTATTTGTTATTTATATTTTATTGTTTTGTTTTATGTTTATTATAACAAAATGTATTACACTCTTAGTCTGTAAGGATTTGTATCCATAGACTCAATAAACTAAACTTAACTAAACTAAATAATTTATGTAATAATTTCATAGATCATAAAAGTAATTAACTATTTTTCTACACTTTAAGAATCAATAACTAACTGTCAAAAGCTCAAGGTGTTCATTTTACTTCCTACTATGAAAAAAAACAAGAACATCACCATTTGTTCTGATTTCTAGATAAGAATCTGCCTTTAAGTGATTTTAACTTTTTTGCTATTCCAAAAAACTAAAATGAGCGATATCTTCAATACAAAATGAGAAATCTATTAAAATAACTTCAGTTTTGTATTAAGGGACTGATTTTACATAAGCAATGGACACTAGGGCGTATCGATTTACAATTTTTTATTGAATTTCATATTTTAAGAGGCCTCAAAAGTTGCATTGGGTGGTCAGGATTTTTAAAAAAATTTTAGAAAAAAAAAGGATAAAGCATTTACTTTTGCTTAAACTTTGACTAACAATATTTTGGCAAACACGATGCTACTCTTGGTTTTTACCCAAAAGGTACTGTGTGAAGGATATTCGAATCTAAAGGTACACTCAAGATAGCACAGAAGTTTTAATTGTTTTCTGATTGTCTAAATTTTGGTGATATTGATTACAGTGTTAGGGCTTTCCTTAAATATGGCGAACTAATAATTTGCATATTTTTCGCATAGCATTTTCTTGTTTTGAAGAAATGTATACTTGAATGCAATTTTTCAAAAAAAATTAATATAACGTCTTATATCTCGGGCACCAGAAGTGGTACCGAAGATAATTTTCTCAATTCGGATTTTGCAAATAGTTTTGAACGAAACTCTGTCTAGAATATCTTTTTTAAAAGAGCAGGAAAAGGCCACAATTTTTTTACCTATTTTGGTATTTAAAAAAAGTTACTTCAAGCATGAAATGCAACAATTTTGTTCATATCTCCTTTGTGGTTATTATTTCATTAAAACACTTCTAAACAAAAATTGTTAAGTCAACTGAGACCCATCGAAGGCAAGCTCAGAAACTCAAAATTTTAGTAAAAAATTTTTGTGAATGCTGTGTTGAGGTATTTTTTAACGAAATAATAAAACTTATGCTTGGACTGAAAATTTTTTTTAAAAAATCGAAATAGGAAAAAAATCGTGGTCTTAACCTGATGTTATAAATTGATTCTTTTGGACAGGGTTTTGTTCAGAAATATATGAAGAATCTAAATTATGGAAATTATCTACGGTACCACTTCTAGTGCCCGAGATATAAAACCTTATATTAAGTTTTTTGAAAAAGTTGAAAAATTGCATTCTCAAAAACAAGAAAATGCATACGCAAAAAATTTGCAAATTAATTAATTCGCCAAATTCAAGGAAAACGCCAACACTATAATCAAAATCGCCAAAATTTAGACAATCAGATAAGAATCAAAAGTTCTGTGCTACCTCGAATGTACCTTTAGATTCGAATATCCTTCACACAGGACCTTTTGGGAAAAAATCGCGAAAAGCATCATGCTTGGCGGGATATTGTTAGTTAAAGTATTTATTTGTTTTTACTTTTAGACATATATAGTTTTTCTGACAAAAATCAAAGCATTTTGAGTTCGTGATTTTTTACTGTTTTTCTCAAAAAACAACTTTGTCCTTGCGGGAGAGAAAGACATCCTTATGTTTTCCTTATGTTTATTTGGTAGATCTTGACCACCCTATGCAACTTTTGAGACCCCTTGGAATACGATCTAAATTTTTCGATACGCTCTAATGGACAGTGGCTTTCAAATCGCAAACCATTTCCAGTTATTTGTAACCAGTGTTATTAGTCACTTCAAGTTCCTGGTCATATTTGGTTTAAGCATAAAATTTAATTTCCGACTTACTAAAACACATATACAAGCGGTCGTACCTTTAGTGCAGCCTAACATTTTTTTCTTGTAATATTTCTTTTGACACACGCAATAATAAGGCGATATGCTTATCACTAATTTTCAGAAAAATTTCACTTCTTACAGACTAGTCAAATTAAGTTAATTTAATACAAACATTCCGAAGAACTGACCTTTGATCTAATCATCCAAACAAGTTTAAAATTTATTAACAGTATTGTGCTCAAAAATTGTCACCCTTTTTCACGTTTTAAGAAATAAACATGATATTCACGAGTAAACGAGTATTATTAGAATTCTAGAAAATTTTATAAATAATATGCTTATACTATGAACATCCGTTAAGCAGATGAGAGAACTTTTATACTTAATGCTTTTAGCGTTATTTTCTCTGTTTGGTTAAATCAGAGATATATTGCAATAAAATAAATTTTCCATAACTGTCGGTAGGTGTCAGATTTCGTACGTCAGATCCAGCTCACTGCATGAAGTTACAACAACAGCTTTGTTTATGTTCAATATTGATAACAACTAAAAAGCCAGGAAGCGATTTTCATGTCGTCGTTACTTGTTCGTATAAGAACCGGATGTTGGATGAAATGAAACTTTTTTTGCTGGTTGACAACTCTTTTTTGCTCTTCTTGAATATTTTAAAGAAATAAGAAAAAATGTGTGAATATTTTCTCAAAAAAAAAAAAAAATAAAACTTTTCAGACTCCTGAATACGTTAAAAACGTAATAACTTTGAACAAAAATTGAAATGTTTCTCCATTAATAGAAAACATAGTCTTGGAGAAAAATAAGAAACGTAAATAAAATAATAAAACTTCGCATAAGCTCTGCTTAGACCAAAATATTTACGAAACTGGAAAACATTAAAAGGTTTATCTTTACCGCACAGTAATTTATGTTTACTTTGCACTCCTACTCTCACATCCGGCAAAATGATTACGAAAATAAACAGATATTCTGCAACAACAACACAATAAGTAACAATCAGTGAGTGAACAAAAAACAAGAACAGCCTTTAAAAAAAAATTTCGGTGGATCGAATCAAATACAGCTATCAACAGCGGATGGTATCCTTTAAGACATGTGAGCACTAAACTACCACCATCCCAGCACACGCGTTTCTGAACAGAATAAAGAATAGCTAAATGTGCCAAAAATTCCAAACAGACAATAACACAGGTACACCAAATTAATGGTGTGCAGGGTTTAAATACCAAATTCCACATTTCACATTCAAATGCAAACAAAGGGAGAGTCAAAAATCAGATAGCAAAATTGTTGATAAACATCAATTTGTATCTTAAAAATGTCGTAACTATATTGATTTTCTCTCTTCCTTTAGGCAATAAAATAAAAACTTTGCAACAACTTGTGGAAAATGTAGAATAAGAAATGAAAGAAGGTAAAATAGATAAAATATTTACGCAAAGTCCTTGCGATTACTTTGAAACACCATCAAATTCTGTGTTTATTAGACTTGCTTTCAATTTTATTTTATTTGTTACATTTGATACATTTGTATAAAAGCCTGTCCTACGAGAGGTCCTCCGCGACAGGAACTTTTATACACTTGATTTTTGAAAATACAAATGTACCACTTTAAATAACACTTTACGTATTGAAGCAAAGTTGAAAAATTAGTTCAAATGTAAAAGTTCAAAAATTCGAGTTTGGTAACAATCATATTCATACACAACTTTACGATCTTTGCAAACTAGAAGGTTGCAACCTTCATATACATAGCAACTCAAGTGTCCTTTTGCGGCTGATACAATTATATTTTTTCGACTCAATCGACTCAAAAGAATTTCATTAAATTCGTCATAACTTTTTAAAAAGGGTGAAAAAAGAGGTAGTTAGATCAAAAACGTACTATTGTAAAAACCCAATATTGTCACTGATATGTATCAAATACATTTTCTGTGCATACTTTCAGGCTGAATTTTATGAGAACAGTGTGTCTTGTAAAATTACTTTACTGTCAAAAAATAATTACAATTTGAGAAATACTCTGTGCGGAGCAGCATGCTTGCCTTTTATGTATTAAGATTTGCATACTTTCAAGCTGAACAGTTTGAGAGATATTGGACATGGAGCAGCGTGCTTGCCTGTTGTATATTAAGATGGCACTCTTATAATTTTCAACACCTTTATTGTTTGTTGTATTGATTATTTATTTGTATTGATTATTTATTAACTTAGTTGGCGCTACAACCGTACTTCGATTTTGGAGATGCAGTCATCTTCTTTTCTTTGACCGCCACTGAACCATCGTCTTTCTTACGCTTAACGTGATCTAGCCAGCGGAACCGCTCGATTTTAATGCACAAAACTCAATAGTGCGTTAGGTCGGTAGGCCATTGATCGTACTTTGGTCTGCGTTGTAAAAACTTTACGATAAAAGTGTCAAAACGGACGACCTCGATACTTTGCAAAACTTAATGTTGCGTTGACAGATCTTGCCTCTGCCATTTCGGTGGTGACAATAAAAGCAGCTATTAAAAAAAAACCCACAAAACTACCTTTTATCCCAAATCATGCAATTTTGAATGGATGCGAGCTTGCAATATTATAATTTGAGCAATAAGTTATTTTTATCAGGCAGGGTAAAAGAACAGTTCTTAAAGTCGATTGTGCATTTGCAGTAAAGAGCTGCAGGAATGTATTCGTTGCGTTTACCATTCGAAACATTCTATGAGAGTATTCCATATTCTCAAACCATTTACAAAGCGGAACGAATGAGCGCGAAACATTAATTTTGCGAAGTGAATAAATATGCAATTCTCTTTGAGAGAGTTTTTATGAATATGAATCATTTAGTCATTTGTAGCTGTTTTTTATGGAATGCATTCGAAGAATTGCGAATACTCTCAAATGGTTTTCATGAATTTTGGCGTTTGCTTTAGTTTTGTCTGCTTCTGATCATGTGAAGTATTTTAGTTTTTGGGCAATATGAATTTAAATAATGCGATTTACAAATGACTACACAAACAGACCTTATATTGTGATTTTAAAAATTATGTGATTTTTATAATAGGGTTGCCACCTAATAATATGTATTTTTAAGAGTTTTAAACATCATTATCAGTGCTAGGGGGTCGCTCATTTCGAATCTAAAGTCAGAATTTTAAAATTCAAGATGGTGGATAGGGTTGCCACTTAATTTTTTTTATTTTTACGAATTCGGGGCTGGCAAAAAAAAAGGTACACTAAGAATTGGTCGCTGAATCCGAATCCGTGGTCAGAATTTCAAAATTATGTAATTTTGAAAAAGCAGGGTTGCCACCTAATCTTAATTATTTTAAAGAGTTTTAAACATCATTTATCGGTGTTAGGAGGTCGCTGATTTCGAATCTGAAGTCAGAATTTTAAAATGCAAGATGGTGGATAGGGTTGCCACTTCATTATTTTTATTTTTACGAATTCGGGGCTGGCAAAAAAAAAGGTACACTAAGAATTGGTCGCTGAATCCGAATCCGTAGTCAGAATTTCGAAATTATGTAGTTTTGAAAAAGCAGGGTTGCCACCTAATATTAACTATTTTAAAGAGTTTTAAACATAATTTATCAGTGTTAGGAGGTCGCTGATTTCGAATCTGAAGTCAGAATTTTAAAATGCAAGATGGTGGATAGGGTTGCCACTTCATTTTTTTTTATTTTTACGAATTCGGGGCTGGCAAAAAATAAAGTACACTAAAAATTGGTCGCTGAATCCGAATCCGTAGTCAGAATTTCAAAATTATGTAATTTTGAAAAAGCAGGGTTGCCACCTAATAATATATGGGTCGCTGGATTCGAATGTTTTTTAATACTTTCATAAACTTTTGTTCCTCAAATTTTATACGAAAAAAATTTATATATGAAAGATATTTTAGATATTTTTAAAAATTTTAAAAGGGAAAAAAGAGAATTTTTTATGTGTTTGTGGGAATTTAAACATAAATATACTAGCAACATTACCACTTCGTATAAGATACGGGTTTTCTTCATTCTTTGTTTCCAAGTGACTGACCAACAAATTTGTCCTTTAAATAAAACAAGCGAAACTGAATTTTTTTAAAAAATGGAAAATTCTTGGTGAACTAAAGTGTAATTTCATGATTTTTAAACATATTATCCAACTCCGATTTTCCCATATTGTGATGAACGAACATTATTTCATTTACAAGTGAACTGTTTGTGGAAATCGCGGACCTTTTTTCTGAAATAAGGTTTCGTGCTACAGAAAACACAGAAGATGCGCTACTGCATGGTGTGGCTAGAATCATACAACTGACTTTGTGAAGTAAAGGAAATTCATTTTTGTGGGAGTTCCACCACTGCAATACATCAAATTCAGCGGAATAATTAACTTCGGCATGCTCGTACCGATCTAGTTCTCTTTTGATTTGTTGATCTGTGCTTTGCGGCTCCTGAATTTTTACGAAGTCTTCAAATAAATCACACTTACTTCTTGCCACCACATTTTCTACAGAAAGTTCTTGCTCACCTACATCGAATTTTGCCATTACATCAGCACAGAAACTCTTAGTGCACTGTTTTTCACTTTCAGAAAATTGGAAAAGTTTATTTGCGGGTGGAAATAAGAACAAAGCAAGCTTGTGGTAATTATTTAAATTTGGAATAACAATTGAATTGAAAAAAGAAGCTATGTTGTTCTTGAAGCTTTGTACTATTTGTATGTCTCCTTCGTTTAATACAATTTTTTTTTTGTAATTTGTGGACATGGACTAAAACAAGATGCAACGTTGCATAATTTTCACCCTCAAGTTTTTTTAACGTTTCTTCGAAAAGGTCTAGTATAGGCAATACGGCTTTAATGTTATTAATATTTATATTACAAAACCTAGCAAATTGTCCTTTTTCCTGGAGCATTGTCAATATTTGTGTCCAATTACTTTCAATAGATAAAAGCACATAGTACATCGTGTTCCACCTAGTAGGTGAAAAACTCTTGAGGGTTGTCTGAAATAAACAATTTTCTCCAGATTTTTTTACATACTTTACAAGCTTAGAGCACAGCCGACATAATTCGGAGACTTCAGCAGTGTTTTCAATTGATTTTTGAAGAACGTTATTAAGCAAGTGATTTATGCAATAAAGATGCTCATACGATCGAAAAGCAGCGATCATGTTTGAGCCTCTATCCGTCACTATAATGCAATTGTTCGAAAGTCGAAGTCCAAAAGAAAACATAAGTTTCTCTACTTTCGCTGTAATATTGATATCTGTAAGAAAACACTTTCAAAAACAAGTCAAATATAAAATGGAAATTCCTTACGTGTTTCTTACGTCCTTACGTATTTCTCTCCATTCATAGATGCCAGCCCTAGCAGCCTATGTTTTAAACACCCATCACTAACAACACCCATGGCTTCCATGGAGCTGCTCAAAACATGACATTTATGTTTTATAATATTGGAGGTACTCCTTTCATTATATTTGTAAATGTTGAAGCATGTCTTGCACGCAACAACACGTGAAAGCTGTTCCCCCTTTCATTTATAACTGTACCGAATGTATCCCACACTTTGCTTCTGCCTCGTTTTTGAGAAATTTTATTTGTACCAGCTATAATATTTTCTTTTATTTCTTGCATATTAACACCGGCAACAGAAATTGGCTATTTTAGAGAGAAAATGTTAATATTACTTCTATTTAAGAATTAATTTGTAACTTACATTATTTAAATTTATATTGCACAAAAACTGAAGCACTGGGCATGATCAGAAGCAAACAACACTAAAGCAAAACTAGATCAAAATCCATAATTCACGAAAATAATTTGAAAGTATTTGTGGAAACTCTCTCAAAAAGAATGGCACAATATTTGCTGCGCTCACACTTCAAATCGCTTATCAAATTGTTTGTCAAAATTGATATTTCGCTCTCATTCGTTCCGCTTTGTAAATGATTTAAGAATATGAAATACACACATATGGCTATATTATGGTTGCGGTCATATGAGCCACGGTCACGGTGATTTTAAAATTCTGACTTCAGATTCGAAATCAGCGACCTCCTAACACTGATAAATGATGTTTAAAACTCTTTAAAATAGTTAATATTAGGTGGCAACCCTGCTTTTTCAAAATTACATAATTTTGAAATTCTGACTACGGATTCGGATTCAGCGACCAATTCTTAGTGTACCTTTTTTTTGCCAGCCCCGAATTCGTAAAAATAAAAATAATGAAGTGGCAACCCTATCCACCATCTTGCATTTTAAAATTCTGACTTCAGATTCGAAATCAGCGACCTCCTAACACCGATAAATGATGTTTAAAACTCTTTAAAATAATTAAGATTAGGTGGCAACCCTGCTTTTTCAAAATTACATAATTTTGAAATTCTGACTACGGATTCGGATTCAGCGACCAATTCTTAGTGTACCTTTTTTTTGCCAGCCCCGAATTCGTAAAAATAAAAAAAAATGAAGTGGCAACCCTATCCACCATCTTGCATTTTAAAATTCTGACTTCAGATTCGAAATCAGCGACCTCCTAACACTGATAAATGATGTTTAAAACTCTTTAAAATAGTTAATATTAGGTGGCAACCCTGCTTTTTCAAAACTACATAATTTCGAAATTCTGACTACGGATTCGGATTCAGCGACCAATTCTTAGTGTACCTTTTTTTTTTGCCAGTCCCGAATTCATAAAAATAAAAATAATGAAGTGGCAACCCTATCCACCATCTTGCATTTTAAAATTCTGACTTCAGATTCGAAATCAGCGACCTCCTAACACCGATAAATGATGTTTAAAACTCTTTAAAATAATTAAGATTAGGTGGCAACCCTGCTTTTTCAAAATTACATAATTTTGAAATTCTGACCACGGATTCGGATTCAGCGACCAATTCTTAGTGTACCTTTTTTTTGCCAGCCCCGAATTCGTAAAAATAAAAAAAAAATGAAGTGGCAAGCCTATCCACCATCTTGCATTTTAAAATTCTAATTTCAGATTCGAAATCAGCGATCTGATTGCAGATATCTGGTTCTTAAAAGTCCTAATACGCTTCAGCTTTTCCTACCCAAGCTTAGTCAGTCATTTGGAAGTACTCTCAAACGAATACTCTCAATTGAGAGTATTCCTTTGAGAGTATTCAATGTTCACAACTGCCACATTCCATTCCATTCTAAGCGCTTTGTTTGCGCTCTCACTCTATTCGTTCCATTAATGTAGTTGCTAGCCTTCGTTTCGTTATTATGAGAATGTTTTGAAACGGCTATTAACTGCAGTTGTGCAGCTCTTTAATTTGCAGCATATACGTATATAATATATACGTCAGCTACAATACATTGTCATAAGCTGTATATGTTGTAAATAAGTTTTTAAGTTGTAATTTTCAAAATTATTTCTGAAATTTTAAGAATTAAATATTTGTTACTCTTGTTTCAATTCACAAATTCTTATGCGAGTCAAAAATGCGAGGCATTGATTTTTTACTGGCTTCTGATAAGAAATTAATTAATTTTTGAAAAACGAAAACAACTTCTTCATCATAAAGGTTTGGTGCCTCGTTTGCTCACTTAAATCAAAGAGCAAATATATCTCGTTTGTGCAAAGGCTTCTCTATTCAAATTTTTAAAGATGATAAAATTATACAATTTTTACTATTTGTAATGGTATTGCCCACTTGCATGAAATAATAGAGGTGCTCACTATCCAAAGCATTTGGCTGTGCATTTGAGCACGAGCATAATATTCATGCTTTTATGCACTTAACACTTACAAAATATACATATATGCACATTAGGGCTGGTCGATTTAAAAATCGCCCATTGCTCAGTGAAAATCGTATTCTAGGGATCAAAATAAGAAACCTTGCCCGAGGAACTATACCTCTAAAACGAATTCTAATGCCCCAACTTTTCCGTAGGGTCTAATTTTGAAAAATCCCTCTTTGACCCATTTAGAGTGCCCTAATCGAGTGCAAATGTATGATCGACCCCCACTTACTTTGGAGGGCTGATCCACTCATGCCAGTGGCATATCCCCTGCGACCCCCCTGGGGATTATATATATGGGGATTATGCCATAATTTTTTTTATTAATTAAATAAAATTAAGCTACTTACATAGACAAAGTTGCAGTCGACTGCAACCACTTTTAAGCCATTTGTGTACAAAATAAATGCGTTCTTTAAAGAGTTTTTACATAAATGCCAATTTATTTTATAAATAAAAATTCTCTTAATGGCATCAGTGAGGAGTACACATATAGAAAGCTTTTTAACTACATTTTCACTTGATTTAATTTGTTCTTGATTTTCTGCCAATTTGTGCTAGTTGGTTGACCACGTAAAACTACACTTAACAGCTTCTTAGTCAGTCACTTCTAGCGTTATTTAGGTCAGGTCACTGAGAATTAAGTTATTTATATAGGATGTATGCGAATGCTTGAGAGGATAAAGATAAAGGCTATGGACATGTGAGTAAATGCTTAAGCATGCATAAGATGAGGAGCCGGATTGTTTTTGCTTAATTCTGCTTGAATTGATGCTTGAACTCAAGGGTCTATTTATACTTATGTTTGCTTTGCTATATATTTTCAACAGTCACTGACAGTAATTTTGTAATGAACATTTATATTTATACACAAAAACATAAAAAAAAAATATATAATTTTGAAACACTATGGAAGTTATATAAAGAATTGAAAACGAATTAACTAGAATAAAGTTTATTTTTAAAATTGGATTTGATATTGCATGACTCTACAGTCATCGTCGAACGTCAAGGTCAGCAAACGTCATTCGAAATTTTTAAACGTCATTTAAGTCACAAAAATAAATTACGTTCCTTTTAGAACACTATTCCATTTTTTTCCTTTTGTGAAAACCATTTGTAGTAATTGTTGCTATTTGTGTAGGTCTTAGGTTTCTCATGCGGAAAAAACAAAATTTTCTTATAATTTTCAGCTTCCACATATTAAATACATCCCTGCAAAATTTTTTGATGCAAATGTGGCAAACCAGATGACATTCTATAGATTCTATTGTGCTTGTTCATAGCCTTATCAAGAAGTGATTTTAATTGGCATTCTCATAAACTACTTCTATGGCCTGTTGCATTATATTTTACAAGTTAATTATATTAGGGATTTACTTGTATTTTGTGATTACTGTTGCACAGTAAATTTATGAAAGTTTTAATAATACAAGTCAATTTACTGATAATATTTGTAAGTTTTACAAGTTTCCATTGCACAAATGACTAATATTATTATTGTTGTCAAAATTGAACTAATATTTCGTTATTTTTTACAAGAAAATACTCACTTGTAAATTATAATTTTTTACTTGTAAATAAGAGATTTTTAGAATTTTATGTAACTTTTAAAAGATTTTGGTAGCAAAGTGTGCTTAAGTAAGAAAAAAATTTGTAGTTGTGAATCACAATCGCATATTCACCACGATTATCACAAGGCTGTTATCGACTTTAAATATGTTGTCTTTGGGATTATTTAATAATTTATTGTTCGATTCATCCAATGACGAATTTGTTGACGCAACAAAAAATCAGCGGATAAATTTTAGTTTCACCTCGGATGCTGAGTTTCTAGAAAGATTCCGAATGAAACCCGAAAAGGTACAATCTTCGAATTTCATTTTTGGAATTTTGTCTTTAAACAGACTTTTTTACTTAGATGCAATTTATTTATTGTTTCTGCGGTTAATGCAAAACTATTTCATAAAACAATTTCATGACCAAACAATGTTGAAGATGAAGTTGGTAAATTTTATGAAATTGCCAATTTCCTTTGTGTTCTCGGAGCAGTTGATGGCTGCCTTATAAATATTGATGCACCATCGCAACATGAGGCAGCATTTGAGACCGCTATGGCGATCATTCACTAAATTGCATGTTTTTTTGTGGAGCCAATTACCAATTTTTATTTGTAAATTCGAACTGGCCGGGAAGCGTACATGACAATAGAGTACTTCGTAACAGAGTACTTTTTAACAAAATGGAAGAGGGCCTTTTTTCAAATTATGTCCTTCTAGGAGACTCTGGTTATAGTCTCAGAAAATGGCTTATGCCGCCTTTACGAAATGACCCTTAGAGTCAAGCAGAGCGCCTTTATAATTCTCGACACAAATCAACAAGGCACATTATAGAGTGCGCATTAGATATTCTAATTGAAAAATGTCCATGCCTTAACAGACTTCGCGTTGACCCGGTTTTTGCTGCAAATATTGTTAAATGCTGTGCGACACTTTGCAACATAGCTAGAAGCAATGGCAATGAGGACTATGCTCTTTCTGAGCAGAATATCTAGATTAGCGATCATGAAGATGTGGAAGAATATCTACCGGAGCATCAACCATCGGCAGAGGCTCGAATAAGACAAAATAATATAATGGATATGCTAGTCTAAGCAGTTTTATTATTTTTTTTCAATTTTTGTCTTCATTAAAATTAAAAATTAATAAAGTTTTTTAAATAAAAATAGTGTGTCAATTTTAAACAACTTGTAACGAATGCATGCTTGACCCTACGTATATACTAGGGAGTCCAATCTCAGAAGCTTTTCTCAATCCCGGGATTATCGGGATTAAAAATCTCAATCCCAGGATTCCGGGATTGGTTCGGGATTGAAAATTTTAAGAATTAAATAATTCAAAACGTTTTTAATAAAATTTTTTGTTATTTATTACTTGAAACTAAAAAATGTAAATTCATTTATAATGTAATATAAACAAAACACATTAAGGGTATTCGTAATTTAATCGTTTAAAAACCCCGTGGTATTGATACCACACTTTACCGAGCGGTTTTTATATTTTTTTATTCTTTTACATGAAATCTCTAAAAACCAAGTGTGGTAATTTTAAATAGCCCAATAATATGTTTAACGAACGTGGTTTCTAAAGTTCCATAAGCAACTGATCGGTTGGCAGTTATTTTCTTATTGCAAAAATGGAAGAAGCTCAAATGCAAGTTTAACTTTTTATGCTATATATTAATAAAATGTATAAATTTGGATAGTTAATTCATTTGCATAGTAACAAAAAGCTATAGTGGGAGGTTCCCAACCACAATTTCTATTTTAAAGGGAGCTCATAATTGTGATTTTGAACTATGGCAAAAAAAAAACAATACTACTATACTACACAATTGTGAATACCCTTATTGTTAAAAAACAAAGAACTTAAATAATATTAATGACTAGCACATTGTATTAATTTAACCCTTTCAGTGGATTTGTCCAATATATTGGACACGTCAGAAAGTAATTTTTATATGCATTTATTTTGCAAAGCTTTTTTTAAATCAAATCGTTTGGTTCTATGAAAAAAAGATGAACCAACATGATAAAAATAAACTTAGAGATATATTTGATATTCAAGTCAAATGGATTTTCGGTTTTGTGGCGAAGAAAAGCAAAAAAAAATTTTGTTTGCCTCTTTTATAAGAAAAAATCAACCGCACAAAGATCAAACATATGTTTTTTTATCTTTTTATGGCTTAAAGGATAAGAATATTGAGAGGGTTTAAAAAACATAGATCTACAGGTTTGAGGAACCTTTAAGGAATTAAAAAAAGACTGTGCCGAACAGGAGCAAAGTAATTTTTTCTTTGTACAAGCTTGCAAAACGTAAGTAGCGCAGGTTAAAATCAAAGGCATGTTTTTTTCATCTTTAAATGACCTACATGATAGGAATATTAGTTTAGCCTAGAAATTGAAAGGGTTAAAGAAAAAAAAAAAAATATATAAAGAAATAAAATACAGAACAGTTAAAGGTATTTCTATATAAATGTTACCCTTTTTTTTTTGTACACCATCTTCATGTTTTTTTGAGTTAAAGGCAAATTAAGGTTGGAAAAGACTTTTCAAATTAAATTTTTTGTTTTAATTATTTTTAAAGTAATACTTTAAGCTGATTAATGCGTCTTATTTTTCATAAGAGAGTTTTGTTCGAATATTGTTACAAATATAACCCACTGATGAGAAGCACCGTTATGGTTCTATTCTAGTTGGAGAAATAGTTGTATAATAGTAAGCAATTTGTAAGTTTCGATCGCGATTGCCTTCAACATAAAACAACATTATTTTTTAAGTCGGAATATCTGACAATTTTGAAATACATAGTTTACTTCCCGATGTTGCAATTCTTCTAAAACTTTGCAAAGTCTTTGCTCCAGTGATTCACACTCATCGTTCTAACAATCTTTTTCAGCCTTAATAAATTTTTTTTCTAATTCTATATTCAAATCAACTTAAACTGAAATATTTGCATTTACATGAACATTTATAATAGAAATTTTTTATCTAATTTTTTTTTTTAAATACAGGAATCCAGGAAAGGCAATCCCGGGATATAAAGTGGCTTGACTTCCCTAGTATGTACATACATATATGTTATGTTTTGGGTCAAGCATGTTTTGAAGAAATGAGAGTTTTAAGTTTGTGATTCGTTACTTAAACATTGATCATCAAAGTTCCAGTTCCAGAGACTGAACAGACATGGAACGATTCTTTTGAAGAAAATAACTAGTTCACGAAAACATGTCCGCGGAACTATCTAGTTCCTTTGCTTATTTGAACTGTATAGACTATTTGGACTTGTCTGCTTGTTGAACTACAGCGGAACTATCTAGTTCCTTTGTTTATTTGATCTGCAGAACTATTTGAAGCATTTATTTGAATTAAGTGCTTGTTGAACTGCAGAGAAAATGTGTAAAGGTCCATATAGAATTTCAACTCATCACTCTGAATCAATTGAACAGAATTTTTTGCTTTTTTATTCTCTTTATTTCAATATTTTTAACTTAAAGAAAAAAATTACTTTAGTTTATATAAGAAAAGGAACTTCTATCATTTAGTAAATAAAGTTCATGAAGTAAATTTATAAAATTGCTGAAAAGCGAGCAAAAATAATTACCAATCAGTTCCTCATAAGCTCGAAACTCATTTGAATCTTATAGTTCATCAGCTTTAAGCATGTTCGCGGAACTATATAGTTCCAGCAGTTCTCTTTATATGAATGAAAGTAACAAAAGCATGTTCAACGTCATTTCGTGATTGTTGTTTCATATGTTAAAACAACATGCATGATTTGCTCTCTTTCCCATGCACAATTGGCTTACTTGTCGTCGCTCAAGCAATTCGTTTAAGTTATGTAAGTGCGAAAGAGATGTCAGCTTGCTCAATTAAAAAATTTTATTGCAATCGGAACTATTTCGACATGCTTAAATCGTACAGATGGAATGATTGGAACTATGTCCGATAGTAAACATAGTTCCATGAACTATGCAGGTCCGGAACGACTCAACTCTAATTCCAAAGATAAAAGAGCTTTTTGGCAACCCCATTGATATCTCCAACTGCCTTGCTTCGAGTTTCGTTTTGAATATACTAACATTCAAAAGCTCAATTTGCAATCTTTGTTTTTCTACACTTAATTGACTTGGCTCACTTTGCACTATAAAATAAAACATAAAAATTAATATTTAATATCGAAACTTTCATTATGGAGTGCCTACTATTTTTTTTTTTTGGTGCTCTCCAACTAACGTTTTTAAGGGAATATGCATTTTGTTGAAGACTCTTGGGTGACAATTTCGGTCCTAAGAGCTTCTTTGGTGATGGCTTAGGACCTGACGTCGATATATCTTCTTCGATTTGGACATGAAACTCGTTTTCTTCAAGTGATTCGCAAATTCGAACGTCTATGGCGGCATCACTTTGCACTGATTCGGAAACCCCTAGACCACCAACTACAGGCAAATTTTTCCCAATTATGTCCATAACAACATCGTCCATATCTTAAATAATTACTAACTTTACTAGCAGTTATGATGCCAAGCAAATTTGCGTAGGTACCAACATCTTTCCACGCTTGTTTTTTATCTATTTTTGTGAGCTTTTCACTAAAAGCACCGAAAAACATATCTTTTTTCGTTTTTATTTTATTTGAAACGTAAACTTTTATTTTTCGTTTTTCTTCACGCTTTCCCATTTTTGCTTTTTAATTCAAAATGTAACGTCAATTTCATTGATGACTTGTATTTTTTAAACAGCTGATTTAAAAATTTTCCAATATTATTAGCCAAGTAGAAATCATTGCGCAACACAAAATATTAGTCTTAATATTATTAGAACTTGTAAATTGTAAAATATACTTATAATATTAGTAAATTATGCAACAGGCCCCAGAAAGAGATTAAAATAGCTTATAAATTCAATTAAAGTAAAAACAAATTTATATTTGTTATAATACATGTTTTAGACATTTTCCGTGGGAATTTTTAAACCAAACACTTCTCATTTCCAACATCAAAATCGAGAAAAAGTCGGGAAAAGGGATATTTTCCGTGAGATTGTAGAAGCCTCCACCCCCCAACCACAAAAACCATATCATTCCATGGAATCAAACTTCTTAAGTTCTCCTGTAAAACACCTGCTAGAATCCTTTCATTGATTAAGGAGTTGTTATTTTTGTAAGACTTAAGTAAGTTAATCATTTTAATGTTTTATGTTGTATCATAAGAGAGCATAGGTCTTAGTGTACATATATTTACACTTATACGAATAAATTGAAATTGAATTATTTATATGAACATTCTAACTAAATTGAACATTTCATATATTCGGGTTTTGTGTGTATTAAGGGCTGCAAAAAAGTCCGTGACAAAATTTATATAGCCTCTGCTCAGTTTATATAGCCTTTATAAAAATCCATTAAGTAGTTTAAGAGTTTTTTGCATGCATACATACATACATACATATAAACAAAAATAAAATGTATGAAGACTTATGACGAAGACAGTATAAAGCAACAAAATAGAAATACTTTTATCAACTCATTTTCTACACTCATTTGTACACACATGTAAACACGTGCAACATGGCGTATGATTAACATTTAATATACTGCGCTAATTAAATAAAACCCATTTTCTACATCAATAAATCTTTCCTATAATGAATTAGCACTAATTTAATTTCAAACATCTTGAATGTTAAATCAGCCACATAATAATTCAATTTAAATTTCCCTTGCTTGCGTTTAATCAGTCTTCATGATGGCATCTCTTACAAAATTTCATTTAATTCAACACATCGAGTCTAATCAAGCTGACATTGTAATCGATTAAAATGCTGCTTGACGAAGTCCTTAATGATGACATTGCTAAGCTTATGCAGAACACAAGCACAGGCATACGCTCCCACACTCACACGAAACGAAACACAAACGAAAGTCAAAGTGACACACAGACTCAGAGAACCAAAAATCGACAAACAGATGCCAAGAGCTAGCATTGAAGGAATCAGCGTTTTAAGTGAATGTTAATATTTTCCAGCTATACATTTTATCAACATTCTTACACCCAAATGCATATACACCTACACGCACACATTTCATGTCATATTTGTCCAGCTTCAGTAACATAACAACCCAATATTTTTTTTACCTGCGTGTCTTTTAGGGTGAGGCATCGAAAATTAAATTAATTAATTTAATATACTAATGAAACCGAAATGTTAAACAACGGTAACTGTTGCAAGCCCGAAGTAATCACAACAACAATAGGTAGTACAAGACTCAAAAGGGGAAAAAACGAAGAAAACTGTATAAAAGTGTAAGTAGAACAATTATACTAAAAGTGAGCAATTTATTCAATTGAATTATAATTGTTAAAAAAAAAAAACAAAAGATATTACAACATTTTATTTCCCATCGCGTGCAGAACGCTGCACCTGAAATGACGGTCATGGCGCTGTCCTTAGTATTGATGAGCCGATGTCTACGCTATATTGCTATGGTGCTTTTTTTATTATTTTTCTGTTTCACTCTGTGGGAGTTTGTGTGTGTTTGTATGGCTTTGTGTGAACTTGAGAAGCACACTCCGCCAATAAGTTTTGAGCAGCTATTAAGTCATTAAATGCTAGCTTTATGGCATCTAATGTAAGCAGAGCGTGTAGAGATCGAAGTGAAGATGAACGTAGTAGTGTTTTTGGTTCAGAAACAGGAGCCAAGTCAACGAATTTAATTAAACTGTGTCTTGGTGAAGAACGAGCTTCAAGTATCCTTCAGATGTGGCGAAGGCAATTGAGACAATGCAGAGACTCCGCAATGGTTATTTTCTTCAGTTAGTGAAAACAACACTTATCTGTAATCAAATTAATTCAACGAACAAAGATTTTTGTAGAGTGGAGTGGTATGAGATGCAATTCATGTCATCGATGTCAGCTAAAGAAGCATAGACAACTCCACCTTCTTAGTTGATAATGAATCCTGCCAAACCAAAAATATTTCAAAAAGTATAAAAGTTATAAAAGTATGTAGTATTTTTTTATTTATTTTATGTACACGACTACAATCATGGGCGTGAACAGGATTTGTTCTAGGGGGAACAAAGGAATTTAAAATGAGCAATAAAAAAATGTAACTTATATAATGATATTTACTACAAATTTTGGTACTAATTTTGTAAGCATGATGCACACACTAAACCAGTTGGCGCACGCTTGTTCACATAAGAAAATAAATTCAATATATTTTAAAGACGGTTTAAAAGTCTTTCTCGTATCATGTCTGAAATATTTTCAAATTTCGTTTTATTGGGGGTTGGAATTAATTTTAAAGGTTTTTTTTCGGTTTTTGAGCATTTATTTAGAAGCAACGGTACAATGTATATTATTCAAAGTATTGTCCATCGTTAGCTACAACATTTTCCCATCTTTCTGGCAGCATATGGATTCCGCGCCGGAAGAACGATTCGTCTTTTGAGGCAATCCACGAATCGACCCATTTTTTGGTATCCTCGTAAGAAGTGAAGCGCTGCTCAGCCAAGCCATGCGTCATCGATCTGAATAGGTGGTAGTCGGAAGGGGCTATGTCTGGGCTATAAGGCGGGTGGGGTAGCACATCCCAATTCAGTGCCTCCAACGTTTCCTTGACGGTTCTTGCAACATGTGGCCGTGCGTTGTCATGTTGAAAAACCACTTTGTCGTGTCTTTTGGCATATTCCGGCCGTTTAACCTTTAATGCTCGGCTCAATTGCATCAATTGTTGTTGGTAGCGTTCCCCAGTGATGCTTTCGTTAGGTTTTAGCAGCTCATAGTACACGACACCCTTCTGATCCCACCAAATACACAGCATAAGCTTGGCGCCATGAATATTCGGCTTGGCCCTCGATGTTGATGCATGGCCGGGTGGTCCCCACGATTTTTTTCGCTTAGGATTATCGTAATGGATCCAATTTTCATCGCCAGTGACAATACGATGCAAAAAACTCTTCCTTTTATGCCGTTGAAGCAGTTGTTCGCACATGCAAAATCGCCGTTCAACGTCTCTCGGCTTCAACTGGTACGGCACCCAATTTCCTTGCTTTTGAATCATTCCCATGGCCTTCAAGCATTTGCCGACCGTTGATAAGTCGACTCCCAATGATTCTGACAATTCTTGAAGGGTTTGACACGGGTCTTCATCGAGCAAAGCCTCCAATTCCTCATCTTCAAACTTTTTCGGCTGGCCCGGACGCTCTTTGTCTTCCGTATCAAAATCACCACTTTTAAACCGACGGAACCAGTACTCACAAGTAGAAATCGATGGAGCATAGTCCCCGTAAGCCTCAGTAAGCGTGCGTTGTGCTTCAACCGCTTTTTTCTTCAAATGGAAGCACAAAAGTAAACCTTCCCGCAAATTGCGTTTTGTTGGAACGAAAGTCGACATGTTCACAGAGAAAAAAAATATATGTTGTTTACACTTCAGTGGAATGATACATACTGAAAAATGAAGCTTAGACAATGTGCTTTGAAATGAATATAGTCACAGGTGTGCCCGATGCGATCTATTGATAGTTACGCCATCTCTTAGAAAACCTTTAAAACTAATTCCAACCCCCAATATTTCTTAGTCATGTGATATATATTTCAATAATTTTTTGCCAAAGAAAATATTCTTAATAGTTTATTAAATTAAATAATGTGAGGTCTCTTTTATCCTTAAATTAAATCGCATTAATTACTATTGACCCCAGAAGTTTTCAACTTTTAAAAAAGTAATACAAAAATATCCTAATAATAAACAATTCTTTTTTGTTGGAAAACTAAAAAAAAATCTAAATTTTTAGGCCATTTTTGAACTTCGGAAGCTTTTAACTCCTAAACCAATTTCGAGCGAACTGAAATTTTTCAGATTTGTATTTAGGAGATGAAAATCCATATCATCCGTAAAAATTAAATGTTTGAGCTGTCACTGTTCTTGATATTCCCCGCATGCTAAGAGAGATATTTTTCACCGGATATCACATCGCATTGGCACCAATCCATTTGTTTCTTTTTCAAACATGAATCAGTTCTAGCAGCTTTCAAGTTACTACAATCGAATACGGAAACATACTTATTATCTGAATGATTAATTTTTTTTATTTAAAACGTATGAATAAATATATAAAGAATTACATGTATATTAGATGGGTTTTGAGTTCCATTCATTTTCTTAACATTATCCAGAGCCTCCCTGCAAGGCTTGATTCTCAATCCTGAATTTGCTTGAATTTGAATTAGCACGTGACCATTCAAACATTTAAGCCATTTAGCCCATTGACATTTAAGTCATAAAAAACTTTTGGTTTTATTAAATTCTAATGTTAATAGAATTTGCTATTTGCCAATATATCCGAATATGCTATCAGATTTTTTTAAAAATTATTCCTTGGTCCAAAATTGGTCAACTTTATTAAAATTCCTAATTCTTGTTCTTTCGCTTTTGAACTAGAGGCTTTCCTCTAACCTAGATCGCTGCAGCTTTCTAAAATTAAAATACTGCAGGATTGTTTGCCATTTTATTAAGTTTAGGAAAAATTAAAAAAAGTAGCCAAATCGGACCATCTTTAGATAGAAAAAGGAACCGGCTTTTTGGAAAACATTAATTTTTTTATAAAATTTATTTTATTTTGTTTTGTAATTTTTTTAAAATGACTTAAAACATAAGTTTGCCTATCGTCAAAGTTTATATCCGTTATTTAATCAAATGGCCCTTGTCATCTGTTGCTACGAAGAATGATCTTCGACTTATAAGGGATATCATTCCTAACATTCTTTAATTACATTCGAAATATTTACTTATCGTTTCGTTCTATTTTCGAATTAAAAATAATGTTAGTAAAAAAATTCATTCGTAGGTTAACCGTACGCATTATTCGTAGAATGTACGAACTATTAGTTGAGATCAAAAAAATTTAAAACCGAAATCGTTCCGCCTGGTCAAACAACTACAGAATATAAGGAACTGTATGATTGTAAAGTGGCTGTAGCCTACTGGTAGAGTGGGTAGCTTGACAGCTAACGAGCCGAGGTTCAAACTGCACCTCAGACAGAATGTTGTTTTTTTTTCATTATTAGATATTATGATCATTCGTAAATGTAAGAAATGTATTAGTACAATATACAATTGTTTTTGTACGAACACGAATAAAATATTCGTACTGTGTACCAAACTACATTAATTCTACGAATTCTATTCGTGGCTGAAAATTAAGAATAAAATTCGTAGAAAATTTATTTAATATAATCGTAACTTATTACAGCAACGAGTACACACTGTAAAAACTAAGTCTTATTTTAAACACTGCCTTAAAATCTTCAGTAGCCTTAATTTCATCGTCGTCTTTATATTAAGTTTATGCAGCCTTAATATCAGACAGTAGGAAGTTGAATCATGCAGAATTACTCTTATTTTCAGCAGGGCTTACATTAATTTGACGTATAGGTTGCTTTTTCACTAATAATAAGGGCTGGAATTCAGCGAAGCTACTGCTGCTTTTACTAATAATAAGGGCTGCTGCTGTCTTAGAATAAGACAGCATTAGATGCTGGTTTGCAGCAAATAAAGGCGAGTGTAATTTCAGCAAAAGCTGTCTTAAAGCTGTTGCAGCTTTTTTTAAGACAGTTATTTCGCCTAATAATAAGATTTACTTCTTACAGTGCAACGAAACTATTAAAAAAATGCATGATTTAGCTCAGCTTTTTTTATAAGTTAACCTAAAATAAGTAGTTTTGTATTCTCTTCAAAATATATTAACGTTCAAAATGCACATATCGACATATGAAATCAAAAAATTCCGTATATCAAAATGTGACAGTAAATATTTTTGGTCTTACATAAATACTAAAAGAAAAACGAATGGGCTGCCTAGTAAGTACTATGTTTCTCTCGGACTGCTCATCTAATGACACTCAAGCCATCTGAAATGTCTTTGCTAACTATTTTAAATCTGTGTATGATGACATTCCTTCCACTTACGAAGTATCATATGCTGCAGCTAATTTATTGCTAATATATTGGAGACTAACATTTCAACGAATTCATCGATTTCATCGTGAATAGAGCCCTTAATGATCTAAAATGTAAAAATATGGGAGGTCCTGATCGTATTGCAAACATTTTACTTAAAAACTGCTCAGCAACCATATCTGTCCCCTTCTTAAAATCTTTAGGGAATCATTAGACACTGGCATCTTCGTAGAAAATTGTCCCTTATCAATCCAATCCACAAGTCGTGTCCTAAACAAAATATAAGCAACTATAGACCAATCTGCAAATCTCTTCCATCCCTAAATTATTCGAAAAAATCATTAATGCAAGATTTCGACTCAACTTAACTCTGAGTTATCTGATCAACAAAATGGTTTAGATTTTCCAAGTTGTTTTAGATTTTCATTCCAATTTGCTAATTTAGATAGAATCATACTTAAAAAACCGCAATCAAATCGTTGAAATTAATAGCATAAAATTACAGCCCTATTCTGGCAGCTTAACTAAGCTCACCACATTAACAAAATAGTTAATATTAACTATTTGTTAAGGTTTCGTATTCTGCTGCAACTTTAAAAGCTCTTTTCCTTACAATTTTGTTAATAACAGAAAGAGTCTTAACAACGAATGAAATGTATGTGCTTACATAGAAAATTGTTGTGAAAATAATAAAAAAATACAAATTTTAATATAATATTGAGTTTAAATACATTAAACTGAAAAATGAAAGAATTTTTTACTTATTTTAAGTGTTGATAATGAAATCTTTCAGTAGCCGTGTCAAATTTTTCAAGCGCTTGCAAAGTCACAAGCTGCACTCGAAGCATCTATTTATATAGCGCATCTCTTCTTTCAACAGGCATATCGATTTTCACCATGCATGGTGAACTTTAAAAGCTTTTTAAGCTTTTATGTTGTTAATGATTTTTAAGAATACCAACATTTACATAACATAACAAGCAGCTTAACAAGAGCTCCTTAACTATTTCTTGTTAAGTTAACAACCAGAATAGGGCTGTTAGTACCTTCAGTCATCAAACATTCACAATACCTCCTATTTGTGGATGCTCTGAAAATATATCGGTCCATAAAATCTTATAATGAGTGTGCGCTCTTGCAATCTGATATAGATTCCGTCTCTTATTGGTGCGATGATAATAGCCTGCCCATAAATATTTCCAGATGCGAGTGTTTTTCTTTATTTAGAACTAATATACCTTCAATCAGCGCAAACTCTATCAAATTGTCTGTCCTCGAGCGTTTCACATTTAAAAAAGATCTCAGTAACGTCTTGGATCGGCGTTTAAATTTCACAGAGTATGTGAACTACATTGTTTTGAAACTTGTTCTATGCTCAGTTTCCTAAAAAGAAATTCTACTGCTCTTACATACCCCTATGTACTCAAAACTTTATATAATTCTTTGGTAAGTTCTCAATTGGGATACTGTTGCATAATCTGGCATCCTTCTTTCGGGGTGCACTCTATCAGAATCGAAAGAGTACAAAAAAAAACTTCACTAGGTGCTTAGTTAATTCGTGCTAGGGAGTCCAATTCCAGAAGCTTTTCTCGATCCCGGGATTATCGGGATTGAAACTTTCAATCCCGGGATTAGTTTGGGATTGAAAATTTTAAGAAGTCTTAAAATATTCACAATTGCTTGGTTTCCAGTGTAGTTAAAAAATCCCGTGGTGTTGTACTACACGGTTACCGAGCGGTTTTTATTTTTTTCGTGCTTTACATGAAATCTCTAAAATCCAAAAGTGTGGTAATTTTAAGAAGTTCAATGATATGTTTAACGAACGTGGTTTATAAAGTTCCATAAACAAGTGATCGGTTGCCAGTTATTTTCTAATTGCAAAAATTAAAGAAGCTAAATGTGCAAGTTTAACTTTTTCATGCCATATATTAATAAAATATATTAAATTGGATAGTTAATTTATTTGCATAGTAACAAAAAGCTATAGTGGGAGGTTCCCAACCACAAATTATATTTAAAAGGGTACCTTCAACATAAAACAAAATTATTTCCTAAATCAGAATATCTGAGAATTTTTAAATACATAGCTGACTTCCCGATGTTGCAAATTTTTCTAAAACTTCGCAAAGTCTTTGCTCCAGTGATTCACACTCATCGTCTTAACAATCTTTTTCAGCCTCAATAAAAGTATTTTCTAATTCTTTATTCATATCAACTTAAAATGAAACATTTGCCATTTGATTAAATAACGGATATAAACTTTGACGATGGGCAAACTTTTGTTTTAAAGTCATTGTAAAAAAATTACAAAACAAAACAAAATAAATTTTATAAAAAATTAATGTTTTCCAAAAGCCGGTTCCTTTTTCTATCTAAAGATGGTCTGATTTGGCTGCTTTTTTAATTTTTCCTAATCTTAATAAAATGGCAAACAATCCTGTAGTATTTTAATTTTAGAAAGTTGCAGCGATCTAGGTTAGAGGAAAGCCTCTAATTCAAAAGCGAAAGAAAAAGAATTAGGAATTTTAATAAAGTTGACCAATTTTGGACCAAGGAATAATTTTTAAAAAAATCTGATAGCATATTCGGCTATATTGGCAAATAGCAAATTCTATTAACATTAGAATTTAATAAAACCAAAAGATTTTTATGACTTAAATGTCAATGGGCTAAATGGCTTAAATGTTTGAATGGTCACGTGCTAATTCAAATTCAAGCAAATTCAGGTTTGAGAATCAAGCCTTGCAGGGACTATATTTGTATATGAATATTTGTAATAGAAATTTTTTATTTAAAAATTCCAAGATCCAGGAAAGACAATCCCAGGATTCAAAAGGGCTTAAACCGTCCGGGATCCCGAAATCCGTGATCCTGGGATTGAATTCCCAAACACGTACGTATTATGTACGTAATACGCAATGACTTGAATGTCGTCGAAAGTTCTTTTTTGTTATGTTTGTAAGGGATTTAATCGAGAACAATTTCATTTTCGTGATAATCACCACCGGTCTAACTTTGCTCAGAATGAACTAATTGATCGTTGCTTTGAAGAAACGTATTCAATTCTTCCATTTATTAATATCTTTCATTTTATGTCACATTTTTCCTTTCAAAAAAATGCTATTATAGTTCTGAGTCAACTTAATAATACCTAAAATACTTCATGTTGTAATTTCTTGTATAAGTTAAGCAAAACCTGTTTGGAAAAAGTTAGTTAAGCAAAGCTGTTAGAATAAGTTATGTAATAGTAAATTCCAATTTAATTTAACGTAGTCTAGAGTACAGTATTTACTCTATTGATGAATAAATAAAGAAATAAATACTCAAAATCTTGCCACACTCTTCTAAAGTAGACAGCCATTTCTTACTAAGAAGAAGAAACTGCCTATGTTTAATTTTTTCTAAATATATTCACAACTTTAATAAATAAGCATATTTAATTTTGAGGACCTAATCTGATCTAAAATAAAAAATATAAGTTAATTTTGTGTGCAAGGTTGGGCAAAAATTTCATTTATTTCTTAATATGAGACTTTGCAAGTTATAAGCAGATGAGAACAATTTTTTCTAAGATATTAAGAAATTTCATAAATGAAATTGTGAGAATGCAGGCTTAGCAAGTGTACTAAAGAATAACTTTAGTTTTAATTTATTTATTTCCAGTTTTTGTTCAAGTTTTTTATAATGGGGCCAGAATATCTTTAAGAAAGTTTATTTTCGCAGCTCAGTTGTAATGGATATAGATTTGATCATGGGCGTCCACAGGATTTGTTGTTAGGAGAGTGGGGGAAAGGCAGAAAGGAATCTAGAATGAGCACAAAGAAAATGTAACCTATATAATGCTATTTACTACAATTAATAATTTTGTAAACATGATACGCACACTACACCGGTTGACACACGCTTGTACACATAAGAAAATCCAATATATTTTAAAGATGGTGTAAAAATCTTTCTCGGATCATGTCCGATATTTTTTTAAATTTTTTTTTTTTTTTTTTTTTGTAATGTAATATACAAAACATTTCAATAATGTTTTGCTAAAGTACTATAAGTAAATTAAATAATGTGAAATCTTCTCTATCCTTAAATGAAATCGCATTAATTACTCCAAGTTTTCAATTTTTAAAACAAAAATTCCAAAATTTTCTTATATTAAACAATATTTTTTTTTTTTGTTGGAAAACTGAAAAAAAACAAACTACATTCTTAGGCCGTTTTTAACTTTTGAAGCCTTTAACTCCTAAACCAATTTCGAGCGGACTGAAATTTTTCAAGATATGGATTTAGGAGATCAAAATCCATATCTTTCGCAAAAATTAAAAGTTAAAGTTATCGCTATTCCTAAAATGATCCCCGCATGGTAGGGAAGATATTTGGCACCGGATCTCACACCGCATTGACATCAATCCTCTTATGTATTTTGCAACATGAGTTAGTTCTAGCAACTTGCAAGTTACTAAAATCGAATACGGAAACATACTTTTATCTGAATGATTTTAAAATTTTTTATTTTAAATTCAAAACGTATGAATAAATGTATAAAAAGGTACATATATATTAGATGGGTTTTGGGTTCCATACATTTTCTTAACGTATTCCAGAACCTCCCTGCAAGACTTGATTCTGAATCCTGGATGTAATATAAGCACATAACGCGAAAAAAGTCTAGAAAATTCTTAAACTGGGTGGGCGCAGCTAAATAACGTGAACTTGAAGAAGCATAAAATGGATGTTTCAAATGGAGTTTCGTATTTACATTTAAGTCATAAAAATCGTTTTACTATAACAAATTCTATTGTATTTATTTTGAACTTAATTGAACTTAATTGAACTTAATTTACAAATATATTAACTCAATACATAAAAAATAATGGTAGCAAAGACCTTCTGCTTGTACAGTTTGTGTTGTGTCAACTGCCTTATTAACTATTTAATATTATTTTTATGTAGTTTTTATTTGTACAGTTTTAATACGATACGATAATTAAATAAGATGATATTTATTGGTTGCTTTAAGGAAATTTATGATTTTGTAAATATTGCTGGGGGATGGAGTTGAGAGGCAAATAATGCAATGTTGCATTAAAAACTTGTCGTCTGGCATTACTAAAGTATGGGTAAGAGGTAAGGATGTGGTAAAACACAAATCTTCAATTTGTGTTTTGAAGACGAAGTGGACAGGCACATGGCAATCTGTATTCGATCTTAAATAAGTGTCCGTGCGAAAAATGTGAGTAACCTAGCCTAAGTCGCTGAAATCTTATAATATATCTTTTCTATCAAAGCTGTTTTATAAATTTAATTTCGAGACATCTTTGATTGAAAGCTTGTTGTTATTTACTAGTTGATACCAGGTGGAAGTTGATAGAAACATGTGTCTATTTAAAAAATGAGGCTTGAGAAAGTTATTTATATCTCTAAAGTTAAAGTCTGGTGCATGGTATAACTATCAACCATCTTCGAAATCAACACAATGCTTATACATTTATATGAGGCATCTCCAGAGCGTTGGTTCAATCTAAAAAAAAAAAGGATAGAGGTAGCTGCAGTGCTGACTGTGCTCTCTCTCCATACTGCCATGTCTGTCAAATTTAGCTGTGTGGCGAATGGAAACAAAAGAAAATAAATAAAAAGTTTTGCTTCGTTTTGACATTTCCGGCAGTATGCTCTCATCTGGTGCATCTGCCTGTATTCTTCTACCATGGTTTGGTGTTGTTACTAGAAAAGACTTATTGGCACGTTTTGCCAACTTGTCTGCGAATTCATTTCCTAAAATTTGAGAGTAGCCAGGAACCCATATAATTGTTATTTTGGAATATAGTGCAATCAGTTAATTTCTGATTTGTGAAATATAAAAGCTATCATTGTACTTTGTTCTTAACGGATGTAAGTGTGGAGAACGAGTCTGAGCATTTTGCGAATTTACCTCTACTGCACTTGGCGTATTTAATAGCTTCGTATACAGCAATGGCTTCAGCTGAAAATAAAGTGCTATAATGGGGTGAATGTGACATTTTTATTAATTTGTCAACAATAGTGATGATGTAACTGGTCCATTCAACGAATTCTCTTCGTGTCTGTGAAACAAGGGTAAATGAAATGGTATCGTAACTTATCACAGCAACGGGTACAATATACTATTTCAAAATGCATGGTTTAGCTCAGCTTTATTTATAAATGAACCTAAAAAGAGAATTTTTGTATTCTCTTTAAAATATATTATCATACATATTAAACTCTTCTTCATTTTAAATCAAAAAAGCTGTAAGTTACAAAAAAAATCAAAATCGACTTTTTGATTGATTATGATGTACCTTATCAAAATACATGTTCCGCAAAATTTGACACTTCTGCAACTAAAAACGACGTTCTTATTATCAAAGTTCTTAAAGCCCTAAGCTTAAGCGCAACATAGTTTTTTGCTTCTCTTTCAGTTTTAATAATTTTTTAATGTAATTCGATTTAATATGAAGATATATAAAAAATGTTCATAGACTAGGGGGAAAGTGCCCCCTTGTACCCCTGTATACACCCGTGGATTTAATTTAATTTTGACTTAAATGTAGTTCGACTGAAATTTACTTATACATATAGCAATTTGGTTGAAGACTTCATGGTTTACTTTTAAAATTTTCACATAGTAGTGAACTTTCGGGATCATATTATGTGAGCAGGATCGATTTCAAAAAAACTTTAAGCAAAACGTAATGAAAGTCATAATTTTCACAAAGCCACAAAAGCAAAGCAAAAAAAGAATTGCTTCTTTTTATAGACCTGTAAAAGGATAAGCACAACGTTCTATTTATATATAGGACATTCCACACAAATTTTGCCACCAACAATTTTTTCTCATACAATTTTTTTTATGTGTTCTCATATAAGCGTTTTTTATTAGTCAAAAATATTTGATACATCCCACCCAGCATTTGGAAGATTGTTTTGTAGAGAACCACCTAAGCGAGTCTTTTTCGAGTCCGCTTGCTGATCTACAAAAACAAAATACATGTCGTGTTCGGAAGCATATTTTGCTCCTCACAGTTGATCAAAAACTAGCTGTTTTTTGGACTCGAAAACGAGTCGTTTTTTTAATTTTTTTGGTATTTTCGGTATCAAAAAACGACTCGAAAAAGACTCGTCAAGAAGAGTCGCGCATAAGGTACCATTTTCACCCGAACAAAGAGTCTTTTTTGATCAGAAAATGAGCGCACTTTCGACTGTCACCATCGCAGAGAAGAGTCGAAAACGACTCTTTTATGTTCAAAATTTTCAAAAAATGCTGGGTGGGATATTTTTTATTTTAACATAAAACAAGGAGTTTTTCTAATTTTTTTTTTATTTTAAGATTTTAAAGAAGGATCTCTTTTCAATCGCTTATTTCAATAACAGATGAAGATAGAAAAATTTTTACCCATGTTCCGATGTTTACGAAAATTTATTCAGATTATTTTTTGATTGCGAAAAATAGAGATTTGCAACAAATTGGTTTTTTTTTTAATTTTTGCCTAAGTTTTTTTTTATTTTTATTTAATAAAAAAAAAAGCCAAAACATTATTCTTTATACTGGGAAAAACTTTAGTTCATTCATTGCTCCGGTAGTATTCAAGTGTTCACTTTTAAATTCTACCAGTGTTATGAATGTTTTGGCTTGTATTTTTAACAAAAAAAAAAAAAAAAAAAAAAAAAAATAAATTGGGTCCAAATTAAGCAAACCTCTATTTCTCGCAATCAAAAAATAATACGATTTAGTTTTAGTAAACATCATTCGAAAGCTAGCAAAAAGGCGCACATGTCTTCTTCGGTACAAATTTTTCTATCTTCTTCAGTTATTGCAGTATAAGCGATTGAAAAAGGTCCTTTTTTAACAACGTAATATAAAATTTTTTTCGCTAACTCCTTGTTTTATATTGAAATAAAAAATAATACGTATCAAGTATTTTTGACTAATGAACCAAAAAACAAATTTTTATGTAAAAAAACTGTTGGTGGCAAATTTTTATTTATTTATTTATTTAAAAATTCGTCTACTGGGCTTAACTCTAACAAACCTATTAAACTATTTATAATTTAACTATGTATAATAAAGTAATATGCAATTTATGATTTCATTGTTTCAATCATTAAGAATATTATAGAGATCGTGATATATATATATCGAATATATGTATTTTTAAATCAAATTTGAGTTGAATAGAGTTAGACATCTTGATATTGGTTCATTCCAACCATATTTAGAACTATGGGACTGTGATAAAAATAAATTTCTAATTCGCAGAGTTTTCTGCGGCGCATAAAAATTTATAAGAGCTAACAATTTTATTGTCGACGATATACTTGATAAAAATAATGCTCTGAGCCTTTCTTCGTTTAAGTTTAATAGTTCGCAGAGCGGTTGATATGAGGGCATATTCTCACCAGAAAAACTGCGACTAAGTTATAGCATATTTATTAAAACAGTTTTGTATTTTTTCAATTCTTCTTACCGCTATGGGCATGTCGCACATTGTCTGCTTTTCTGTCAAACATTGGAATTTTCGCCATTTTTTTCTCTCTCATTGTTTTGCCCACGGTATGCTACACATACTTTTCTGTTAGAGAATGGTGGAAGCAAAATTTACTACGTTTTTTCTACCATTACGTGCAGGCAATGTTCCTTTATGCAATCGATTCAATAAAACGGCTACCCTCTGTAGGTTTTTATAAGTGGTCTTATTTGCATTTAAAATGGATGGGTTGAATTCTGATCTTCTGGGGTTAAAATGAATTAGATTGGTCAATATACAGGGTGTCTAGACTAAGAGGACAATAAAGCAGGGGGTGATTCCTCGAGATGAGACGAGCAAAAAATCGTATGGGTGGGGGTGGTCGAAAATGCCCCCTAGGGAGGTAGGAAGGAAAAACAAAAATAGTAGGTGTCATTACGTTTTAATCCATATGTAACACACCACCAAACCGATTACCAAACTTAATAACTTTTTGAAAAGCAAATTTCCTTTTCAATATAAGTAAAAAGATTTGTCATATAGTCACAACTAAAAAAGTTATGAGCACTTAAAGTAAAAAAATAAATTTTTTTCTTAAAAAATTCAAATTTAAAAGCAATTTTCTAGAGAAACAACCAACATTTTAATTTTTTCTTATGACGTTATTCTTTTCCTTGGTAAATTCTCTATTAATCCGCCTTACATTGTTTTATTCTCAAAGCACCTATTTCTTCTTTTCCCTCTATCCACTTTTTCTCTCCCAAGGTTTTTAAATGCACGCGTTGTGACTTCGTTTACTTTGATTACAATAACTAGTTAAATAGTTAGATTTAACGGAAGTTTAAAAAAAGTTTATTTGGTTGCTAATTTTCATTACAGTCTTTAACCGATCGTAGAGTTATAATGTTCTCCTACTCAGGGTACGCAGATACTGTTTTTTGTTACGGTTTTGCAAATGGAGGGCCATCCAGGCCAGAAAAGAATACGAGGCTCGGATTCCCAACAGACAACTTCCCTCAGAGTTTTTAATGACACATTTAATAGATTAAGAACCAGCGGTTCTGTCCAGCGAATAAGAGGAGAGCTTGGACCTGGTAATCGGCTTGCACAGGTTGATGACGAAATAAAACGAATAGTGCACAGTGATCCCCTATTAGTAAGCGTAGGATTGTAAGCAGAGTTCCAGCATCGAAATCCCATGTTCATCGGGTGCTGCGTCGTGCGCGTTTGCATCCTTATACGTTGGTCCAGGAGCTCCAGTGAGAAAAAAAGTGGTTATATCCGAAACGCGTTTTTTACGATAATTATCGACGATTTGGATCCACAACTTAAGAGAGTGCGATTTGCAAGTCCAGGGCCATCAACATTATAAACATAATACGAATATTTTGTTTTATAATTTTTGTAATAGATAGCATAGTATTGTAGTGCCATCCCTGCTAAGACTACTAATCCCTACAACACTGAATTATTATTGCAAAATATCTATGCTACTACTCTTTGTTACAACCCTAACTCTAAATGTCAACCCATACCACCAAAGAACTAAGATTAATAAAATCAGTAATAGTATAACAATGAAACCTGCAACATGCCTTTTCACTTACGGGAGAAGGCTTTATAGTATCTCAATGTTGAGGTAAAGAAAAAACAAATGAAATTAAAAAATTTTCGGGAAATTTTTCACTTTTGCGGCTACCTAAGCGCTACCTAAACGGTGTTAAGAATCATTCCTAGGAAGTTCATATTTTCTAGAAAGTTGTTTACTGAGATCTTAGGTTCATTTTTGTAGTTGATTATTTCCTTGAATTTTGAACGATTTGCTACCTATGGACCTGAACAGGGGAAAAAAGGTAAAAAAAATTGAATTTTTCAAAGTTTTTTGCGATTTTCACCTTGCAGATGAAGTTATTTTTTTATTTTATATGTTCACAATTTTTTTTCTTTATGACAAGAGCTACAACTTTGCCTCAGAGAGTAAATCAATATTCCGAACGGTTTGCAAGATATGAGCTTGAGAAAATTATAATTTTATTGCAAAAATGACACCAAGGCCCCACATCTTTGGGGGCCCATAAAAAAACCTGGATGACTTTGGGCGAAACTGGGAGACAGGGGTCTTTTTTGTGGTCTTTTATCACGTAGTGATGTCCGTATATGGTTATTTTGCCATGACTTAAAAAATTGCACACTGTGTAAGTGACTGCTCTGATAATAAAACAATGTAAAGCGGATTAGTAGAAAATTGCATAGAAAAAAGACAACGTCATAAAAATAGTTAAAATGTTGGTTTTTTTTTTGAGAAGATTGCCTTTAAATTTGAAATTTTTAAGAAAAAATGTATTTTTTGACTTATGTCACAAAATTTTGAACTTAATATCCTTATCAAAAAGTTATTAAGTTTGGCATTCGGTGTGGAGGTATGTCACTTATGAATTAAAACTTAATGACACCTATTATTTTTGTTTTCCCTCCTACCTCCCTAGGGGGCATTTCCGACCACCCCCATCTATACGATTATTGCTCATCTCATCACGAGGAACCACCTGTCTGGGACACCCTGTATATGCAGGAAATGTATCCACATGTAGTGTGGGCCCTAAAGTAAAATTATGCCGCACTTCCTAGCACACTATCAACATTTTTAACTCTAATTGTGTTAAACTAAAAAGTAATGCTTACAACACATATGTAGATATGTATGTAATAGAATTGTATGTAATGCGCTTTCACATAATTTTAAGTAATAATTCAATAATAAACAACAAACATAGCATTACTGATGAATTCAAATAGTACATTTCCTTCTGCAGTGCAGTTTTATTACTACTAAACGTGAAACATCAAGAAAATGTAACCGTTGTCCGAATTATTTCCAGTTTTGGACCGCGAACATATTTTGTCGGTTGCTTCGAAATTTTTGGATGAAAGAGACGCCCTCTCAATTTCCAGTTTTTTCTTTATCAAAGTGTATGGAATGCCCCATATACACTTTTGTCACAGAAAGTTTTTCATATTATTATGTATTTTTTATTGTATTTTTAATACTTAATAACTATCCGAAACGAAACTGCACACTTTGTTTTTTTGTAGATTCTGTTTTTCAGAAATCAAACGTTCGATACTGTATACAGATTTTTATCGCTCACGGTATATTAGAGTGTGATTTAAGCTGCCAAACAAACATTTGAGCTTCCAGATGGCTAAATTTTGAAATTTAAAGAGGTTCAACCTCCAGTGCACTAGAAGCACTTGTGCATGGAGATTAAACACTTTGTTCCTCGATAAGGCTTCCATGGCACTTGTGAGTGCAGGTTTCAAATATCGGAGCATGAACTCATTTCGGTTGTTTCGATGAAGCCCCTGCGAAGCACTTTATCGAGGATTACACATTTCCGTGTAGTGAACTTATGTTTGTTGCTTCGAGGAAACCTTTGCGAAACACTTTATCGAGGTTATCTGGCTAACCAATTTAAACTTGTGACAACAAGTCCTATCGAAGCTATTTTTGTGAAACTCATAACTCGCTTGTAACAGCAAGTGTTGTAGAGGCTGTATGACGCATAAATGAAGTACAAATGCGTCTGCTTGCGAAAACAAGTATTATCGAGGGACTACGTTGTTAAAGTCAGCGCAGCCATTTTTTGTCAAATTAGAGTGAATAGTCATCGCGTGCATACGTAAAATAAATGCGCTAATAAATTAAATAAAAAATTGATATAAAATATTACTTCTGTGTGGAAGAAGGTACGACAATTGGGTAAGTTTCGCAGAAAAGAAAATAAAACTCGAATTCCATCAAGCTGTGGTGAGTTAGTTTTTAGTCACATTCCACTGCATTTTTTAACTAATTGAATTGAAGTATCCTATTTTCTACTTACTGTCCATTAGGGCGTATCGAATTACAATTTCTTTCGAATTTTATATTCTAAGAGGTCTGAAAAGTTGCATTGGGTGGTCAGAATCTAAAAAAATAGAAAAAAATAAGGATATATTCCTCTCCCGCAAGAACAAAGTTATATTTTGAGAAAAACAGTAAAAAATCACGATCTCAAAATGCTTTAATTTTTATAAGAAAAACTACATATGTGTTAAAGCAAAAATAAATATAAACTTTAACTGACAATACTTTGGCAAACATGATGCTGCTATTGGTTTTTACCCAAAAGGTCCTGTGTGAAGGATATTCGAATCTAAAGGTACACTTAAGATAGCACAGAAGTTTTAATTGTTTTCTGATTGTCTAAATTTTGGTGATTTTGATTACAGTGTTAAGGCTTTCCTTAAATACGGGCAAGTAATAATTTTCATATTTATCGCATATGCATTTTCTTGTTTTGAAGAAATGTATACTTGAATGCAATTTTTTAACTTTTTAAAAAAAATTAATGTAAGGTTTTATATCTCGAGCACCAGAAGTGGTATCGAAGATAATTTTCTTAATTCGGATTCTGCAAATACATTTGAACGAAACCCTGTCTAAAAATATCTTTTTTCTAACAACAGGAAAAGGCCTCGATTTTTTTCCTATTTTGATATTTAAAAAAAGTTACTTCAAGCATGAAATGTAGCAATTTTGTTCATATCTTCTTTGTGGTTATTATTTCATTAAAACACTTCTATACAACAATTGTTAAGTCAATTGAGACCCATCGAATGGCAATCTCAGAAACTCAAAATTTTAGTATAAAATTTTTGTGAATGCTGAGTTGAGGTGTTTTAACGAAATCATAAAATTTATGCTAGGACTGAAAATTTTTTTAAAAAATCGAAATAGGAAAAAAAATCGTGGTCTTAACCTGATGTTATAAATTGATATTTTTGGGCAGGGTGTTATTCAGAAATATATGAAAAAATCTAAATTAAGGAAATTATCTTAGGTACTACTTCTAGTGTCCGAGATATAAACCTTATATTAAGTTTTTTGAAAAAGTTAAAAAATTGCATTCAAGTTTATATTTCTCAAAAACAAGAAAATGCATATGCAAAAAATATGGAAATTATTAATTTCCATATTTTTCGTAAAACGTCAACACAATAATCAAAATCGCCAAAATTTAGACAATGAGAAAGGAATCAAAAGTTCTGTGCTACCTCGAATGTACCTTTAGATTCGAATATCCTTCACACAGGACCTTTTGGGTAAAAATCGAGAAAGGCATTGTATTTGGCGGGATATTTTTAGTTTAATTATATATTTATTTTTACTTTAAGACATATGCAGTTTTTCTGACAAAAATCAAAGCATTTTGAGATCGTGATTTTTTACTGTTTTTCTCAAAAAACAACTTTGTCCTTGCGGGAGAGGAAGACATCCTTATTTTTTCCTGAAATTTTATTTGGTAGATCTTGACCACCCTATGCAACTTTTGAGACCTCTTAGAATACGATCTAAATTTTTCGATACGCTCTACTGTCCACTAGCTCTTCAAATTTAAATCTATTTGTAGTCTACAAACTGGTCGATTATAATTCTTTCGTCGGTTTTTACAAATATGTTTTTACGCGAACTGATCAGCCCAAAGGAAAGTTCAGTGCTTTCACCAAAACTGCAAATGCGATGCGAATTATATAGAATTGAAATTGCAACTTTTTTCGGAAAATAATGGACAGTTCGGCACGGCGCTACAAAGACATTTAAAACCAAAATATGGGAAAGCTACTTTCTAGCGTTAGAAAAATCACCGCTAGGAAAAAGCGCTAGCAGGAGATTAAGGGTGAAAAAGGAGATGGTGAAATGGCGGGGAAATTAACAATTGAATGCATCGATTTGTGAAACAAGTTATATCGACGTTTTACTATCGGATGCTCTGTGAATAATTATATTTTACGATTTTTAATCAGAAAAAAATATTGATATATATACAACTTCTACCCTTTGTTACTTTTTTCGACCTCATTAAGGTGCCTTAGCGAAGAGTAAGCGAGGCTCAGTTAGCTTCGATAAGTTGCTTCTGAAGTTATTCGCTAAGTTTCGGTAAGTTGCTTCTGACAAGGTTCGATAAGTTGCTTCTGACGTGCTTCCGCAAAGAAGCAACATGGAGGTCTATAACGATAGCCTGGAACTTGCATATGTGCGCCAAAACACCTTTCAGAAAGCTTCGCGTTGCTGTAAAAGAAGAAGAGAAAATGCCCTCGCTAAAACTTTCTGGAAGCTGAAATGTTTGTTGGGTGTTTAACTCAATGTTGGAATAAATGAAATCGAAAGAAAACCCGTAAAGTCAATATGGCTTCCTTTTAAGCATAACTTTGGATCAATAACAGAAAAACGTAGTTATCTTATTTTCATATGCTAACTACTAAGCGCGCTAAAATTAATACGCTAAGAAAAAGTGAAGGTAAATTGACTTTGTTTCTCTTACCATCAATTATATACATATATTGAGTATTAATTATAAAATGCGCCTAATAATTTGACGTTTGAAGAAAATGAAATCATTAAAGTGATATTTAAAAAAATAATACAGAATCTTTTTAGAAACCCACTGCAACCATAGAGAACTGAAGGACTCAACCAAGGTGGTTGGCAAACACAGTCTCGGTAAAAAAAATGAAAAGAATGCACAAAATGAGGATATTAAAAGCAAAGAGGAAACAGTGCATATCACTGATGTTGAAGCAGAGCAGAAGAAGACATGAAATAATGTGGAAATAAATCTCAAGAAAAATAAATTGACGGCGGAGCTAAGTTCAAGTGCAAGAAATGCATTGCTGACACTGCTGCTGCGCCTGTCTGACAGGCTGCCTTTGTACTTCGGATAGACAATGCAATCAACCGCCTCCTGATTGTTTACTCCAATCTAGTTTTTCGCTTGGCTTTAGCATTTGTCTATCCTTCTAAAAGTTTTGCTTTTTTTTCTATCAACTTTTTGCCGCAATACCTCTTTGTTAACCCGGCTGTCAAGGTAGTAAATGGTTTTTGTATTTTTACTTTTAATTTTATTTTATTGTTTGCTGCTGTCTTTAGGGTTGTATTCTGTTGGCTCTCTTCGTACGTTTTTAAGGAACGTTTGTCTGTCTATTGATTGATTTTCACTGTTTTTTTTTTGCTATTTTTTGCTTCTTCTATCCGCTTTAGTTGCCATCATTGTCGCCGCGTGTGCCGACAAATTGCGACTCTGTGTTTATGATAAGAATAACTGTTTGGTCGCAGAATGACGTTTTATTTGGATAAAATTGACATGCGTTTGCTATACATCTAGCTGGCATTGTTCGGATAATACCATTTCCAGGAGTTTGAAGAATAAAAAAAGAAGGTGTAGATATTCAATGCCGATTATTACAGTGAGCTTGATATGACATGTTGCTTTGTATGAAAAGTTTTCAATCGATTATGTTGTGTATCTAGTTTTATCATGTTTCTTTGATTTATTTCTTATAAATAAATTTACGCAAAGATACCTTACTTGAATGGGGGAAAATCATGTTTTAGAATTTTTGGAATAATTTTGTTTATGATTTTTTGGGTCTTTTGATTCGAGACGATTTATTTCGGTACCGAAACTGATTGCACAAAAATTTATAAAAGTTGCTGGTGTATTTGGTCTGAAATATCAAGTATTTTTATTTTTACCTGCAATCTATGTATTTAATCTTACTGAAGAGCTTTCTGTTAAAAATCTTATCAATGTCTTCAGATTGCAAAGGATAAGCATTTGTTGAATTCGTTGATCTGACAAAACGATAATAGCTTCGGTAGATAAGACCCGTTCTAAGGACGTATAAGTGGTTCCTGGTCCATTTCTATGTTGGCTTCATTAAACACTAAGGCATGCGTCTTATACAAACATGGTTTGGTCTTTGACCTGAAAGGAAAGTGATAGATTATTTAGAGGAATTGACTGGAACAATACGTGAATTATTGACTAGGCGAAACAACCGTGATAGATAATTTGAACTGCTTTTAACCTCGGCAAGCATTTCCAGCCCTTAGTTGTTTTCCTGTCTTTTAATTCCACATTTTCCACAATTTAGCAGTGGATGTTTAGTTTTCCATAATTCCTAAATGTAGGAAAGAACAAAGAAAGAGAAAAAAACAAACAAAAGCCCGAGCCCGGATTTGAACCAGGGACCTCTGGGTTGATAGTCTAGCGCACTTTCCACAAGACGATAATGGCCGACAATTTTGGCATTCGCATGGTCTCAAAACCTCAAACTACGAATTTGGTTATTTAAACAATAAACTAATTTAAGCACAAAATTGGAGCAAAATCGGCAACTTCAACACTTCAATGAGAAATGGGCGACATATTTAAAACAACTTGTTCCTAATTTGACGAAATATGTTTAATGGACATTTTTTTTATAACATATAGTGGTTGAAAAGATTGCTTGAAACATTATTAAATTTTGTATGAAAAATCATGCAGTGATATTAAAGGCATTGTGTTGAATTAAAAAACGTGATGATTTTTACAGTGTAAACATTGATTTTGACAAATATTTTGTACGCCATATTTGCAGGCTCTGCTTGAATCATACAAATAGACCTGTTACGTTTGTATATCCATACGGTATATATCCATCAATAAGCTGATTCCTTCAGATTGGTGCAACGTTGCCGGTTTTCATCGCTTCAAGCGAACCCTCGTTTTCGATGCTTTGAGGACTCAAAACATGCATGAGAAATAAAACTGGAGAAGAAAGGCTCAATGGGTTAGCTCTTCTAAATGTTCACAGAGATGTAGAGGTGACAACGAAAGAAATTTTAAATTCACTAGCCCGAAAAAATATATCATTATTATATATATTATATAATATAAAAAAATGGGAATAATTCTAAAAAAAAAATAAAAACCTCTCCAGAAATTTTTTCTGGGTACGCGCTTGATCAAGTCAATTGGCACTTTGGTTTGATTTAAGTTGTTTTCCACGCTTTGCAGTATTGATAAAAGCTGTGTCAATGCCAATGGTTCAAATAAAATAAATTGATGTTAATCTCTCTTTTGCTAATGATAAAAGATACTATTTCTTGATTACACGAGAAATCCAAAATTTGTATCGACGTACTGTTCAAACGTTTAATTATTTTTCAATTCTTATTTTATTACCTTCAAAATATTCACCATTGCACTATGGTCCAGCAAATGATTTTTTTGGCATAAAGTCGTAGGAGGATAAAAGGATACTATGGATAAAATAATATCGGGTAAGAACTACGCCTACCTCCCATATAAAGTGATGTCATCAACATGGTTTAACCATCAAAAACTCCATAGTTTTCAAAATATCGCCTCGTAATTTGGTACATAAATTTTTATGTTCAAAATAAAAGTTGTGTTTAAAAATTAGCGAAATCTGATAAGAACCATGCCTACCATCCATGCAAAGAAACGCCATTAATATGGTCAAAATATGGTCAAAACTCGTAGGAGTGACATATTCGTTTGAAACTTTGCACATATACTTTTGGTACTATAGGCATTATAATATACAAAAATGGTTGATATCGAGTAGGAGCCTCATCCACAAACCATATACGGAAAAATTAAAAATAAATAAAACATCAAAATGTTATAGAAAAATGTATATGTAATGTTAAGATTTACTTACTGGTAAAAGTTAATTTTTGAGAAGCTAATAGTATATACAAAAATTTGAATTATATATTAAAACACGTATGTATTTTCAAAAGTTTTTAATTAATATATAAATTCAAACACTGATTTATATTTTTAATAAATTAACAATATCATGCTTCTTTTCACATTATGACATTATTATAAAGTATTATTATTTAACAATGTTTAGTATTATTATTTATTAAAAATATTTTAATAAAGTTATTCGAAATCATCTGCATCTAAGTCAAACGAGTATATTTCCAAATCTGCATTCGACTCTTCAGAGTCTGTACTATCTGGTTCAGTATCGGATATAATTTCATTTGGTGTAAAATGTATCTGACTATGAGCATATATCTCTTTTGGTGCTTCTAAAAGTGCTATAACATCATGTGGTAGTTTCTCTTTTTTTCGACATTTTTCTTCCATTTCTCTATTAAAAACATCGTTCATAGTATTTGTTCGATTATTTTTTCTTTCATGTGTTATTCTATCTCTTTTGTACAGTTTGTTTCGAGCTACTGAAGCATTTTCGCCAAAAGAACCAACCGGAAGTAAAAAAGTTGACATTATTTGTGAACGATGTACCAAAATTGTATGCACTGTTGCTGACATTGGATACCAACTATACTGTTGCATATACAACAAACCCGTTTTTTCGCAAAAGCTTTCGAATTTTAAAGTATTTATAGGATATTCGCAAGAAATACAAATCAACGTAATATGAAAATTATGCAAAATTTCCATATCTATTTGCGTTATTAAGGAAAAAAATTCTAAATTTCCAAAGGCTCTCCTTGCCGTATTACCGTTTTTCAATGTTTCACTTCCTTTTGATTTAGGTTTATCAACATGAAGAGCCATTTATTCCCAAAATCGTCTTTGCAGCTCAAATTTACCAAGCTTGTACGCATCTTTATCTGCTGCTTCTCTTATTTGCCTCTCATTTAAACAATTCTATATGAAATATGTAACACAAAATAAAAAAAAAGCGGATCCATGTGTGTAGTGGGCTTTGGTTTAAAAATATCAGATTTTATATTTTTAGTTAATAAAAATTGTTTTGGTGTTGCACAACAGATTGGATAGGTTTGAGTGGAATTGGTATTCGTCAAAATATTTAAAACTTTTCTTGAAAAAGCTAAATTTTGCTAAGTTATTAGGAATTGAAAAGCAAGTTTTTACTTAATTCAAGAATATATTTGCTGAGTTATTATAAATTGAAATAGCAAATTTTGATTAGTTTTTGCTGAAATTTAGCATAATTTCGAAGTGGCTGAGAATCAAGCGCAAGTTTTGCTTAACCACAATACAAATTTAGAAAATAGTTTTCTCCGTGTATAAATATAACTACAAATGCAATCAGCTCTTTTAAAGTGGGTGCAAGGAATGCTTTTTTTGCGTGTGGAGTTCAAGGCAAATGAAAAATTTTCAAAATTATAAAACTCTACTGCGACACGCTTTACAATTATTAGAATTTCATTAAACTTTCAAGATTTGCGTTTTAGACAGCGTCAGAAAATACCGCTTTGAAAATACACAATAATAAAAAAAATTAAAAATGATCCATACCACTAAGAGTTAGTATTTCATTATTTTGTGTGAATTGCATGCAGTTCTCAAAACGTCTCAAAAATGGCTAGTAAACAAATTCAAATTCCTTCTTTTGATGAGTTGAAAACAGACAAATTGGCAACATTTACTGGCACACCTAAGCATCTGCAAATTGTTTATCGTATAAGCGCAAAACATAGTACCTTAATCATTTATCATGCTCTTCAAGGACGAGCACTGCATGAAGCTTTTTGATTTTCTATATCTTTCATGCATGCTATAAAATATTTTGTATGTGGTTGTTGCTGTTACTTGTGTGTTTTTGCTGCTGTTGATGTTGCATCTACACGTGCACATTTTATTGATTGCTTTAATCGATGTTTTTTTGTAGTATTTCTTATTATTACTACATATCTACATACAATAAAATCTGCACATTTTGCATCCACACTGTGAAGCGACTTCCTTCATATCGACCTTCTATCCGACTTTACATGATTTCATAGGTTTTGAAATGTTTTTATATAAGTATTTATATTTTTTCTCTTGAACTCTTACCGCCACTTTTAGCTAGTTACAACAGTTTTAAAAAGTTTTTATATTCATTAATAGTGTATCATATCTTATTCTTACTAATTTATCGCTTGAAGCGTTCCAAACTTAGTCTTCAAAATGTGCCCATAACATTTTAAATACTTTGAACTTCATGTTACCGTTTAGAAAAACTTTCATCCAAACTAGTTGCAGCTTTTTACCTTCAAAAGTGCCAGCATAAAAGTAATAATTACCTTGCTTTCCCGACATCATCCGTCCTGTCATCTTCTTCTACGTTTTATTTAGACTTCTTCTTTCGCAAGGTCTTCATGTCTCTGGCGCCTGACTACAGGCACGTATTCAAAACAAAAACACAACTTCGTGTTGCTCTTGCCTTAAATACCTGAGCTTTACTTTGAGGACTATCGAGTAGACGCAATTAATTGCAAGGAGAAAGCACGATGGCACATATACACACAGACAGTAGATAGTAGAAGTTAAGAACAGTTCGAGAACAAGGATAAAAACAATTCCAACGAAGGTTATTGGTCTAAGGGTGTGACGCAGTATGATGTGGAGTGACAGGTTCCATGTCTGTGGTTGAGCTGAGGTGGCAAACTTTAATTGCTTTACTTTGAATACGATAAAGAAATATCGATACGCGGTTGGTGTAATTTTTTATAGAAAACGAAAAAATTGCTACTAGATAAGCGTGAAAATAATTGCAGAGACAGTACTTAGGACTAAAACCGGTTACCCGTGGAACAAAGATATGTATTTTGTTGAGGGAATAGATACCGAAATGACACTAAAATTAAAAACTAAAATTAATATAAAGAACTTTGGTAAGGTTTTCTGCTTGTAGTTTCTTCTTGAGCGAGTTTTTATGTTTTCGCTAGGAAAATATTAGTAAAAACCTACAAGCATAAATATTTCGAGGCTCCTGATTAACCGATTAACTTGTCGTTGGTTTGCGTTTTCGATATACAAAAAAAAAAAAAAAACAGTAAGTATGCCGGGCTCAATCCTTACACAAACAGTAAAGCAGCTTCTTGAAGCTTGAGTCTGCTCGAATATTTCTAACTTTTGACGATACGCGTTAGAAATTTACAGAAAATTTCTTTGTAATAAGTACATAAAAATATTTTGACACTACAACCTTTTTACTCCAAAATTTTTCTTTTTATATAGGTTTTTTAAAATTGCAAAAAAAAATAATTAAGAAATAATGACAATGAGAGATCAGGTTTTGGGTAGCTTTATCATTGCGTCTTTGTGTGCGTCCTTTCTTGTCATATATTAAAACAAATCTACCCAAATACATAGCTAAATCAGTCTCATCGTTTTATTTTTTTTTTTTAAATATACAATAATTTCAAAGCTAAGACACACAAGATGTCTAACTGAGACTATCTGGCTGCCTTGGTTTCTATTATTTACTAGTAGAAGAATATAATATTCAATGAGAATATGCTTATATAGTGTAAATCTGAGGTTTACTTATTCGTGTTTTAAATTTTTGTCGAAAAAGTGAAAATTTTGAACTTCAATTGGTGAAAACAAGTAGGTATTATATAAGTAATTTCATTTAGTTCCTGATGAAAGTTTCATCTAAATACTTTTCATCGAATAATTAACCTATAAAGTTCACATAGTATTATACCCAAATGTTAAAAAAAAAACAGATGCGTCGTTGTACACACGAGAGAAGCGAATCTTTTTCGCAGTTTCATAAGTTTGATAATTTAATGATTTTCTTAATAAGCAAATATATAAATTAAAAAATTGTATAGACCATAGTGTTAACTAAAAAAAATTATATTCCCATCAGTAATTTTTATTACCTTACATTATAATTTTACATTAATTTTGAATTCTTTTTGTAAATGTTTTCAATAAATATTATGGAACTTTCTTAATAAAATTATTGGTTTTTTTAATATCTTAAATATCAAACATTTATTATATAGATGTAATTTCATCGATATTTGTAGTATATATTACATCAATAGTTGTCCCTAATCATGTTGTGAAAATATTTGGATCGTTTATCATTCGTAATATAATCATTTGGTATATTTATCAAAACGGCATTGTTTAAGGCCTGGAATTTTTAAGAAATTGATTTCTTTTTTGATATTTCAAAAAGAAAGTATCTCTGACGTTATTTTCACTTCTACAGCCGTTTTAGTAGGTGTCGTTTTAAGTGATTAATAATATTATTATTCAATGAGAGCGTCTCATTGAGCGCCATTTTGAACAAGATCAACAATTTTTTAAATAAAAAAATATTTTTTTTTATGATGAATGAGTATTAGAATTATACCTTAGAAGTTTAAATATCGTTGTTCAATATTTATATTTTTTAAAAAAATCCTAAAAATACCTTAAGTTTTTGAGCGCCAGACCACCGGCCTTGCCTTAACTGCCTGTCTGAACTCGCAATTTAAATCTACACCTAAAACAATAAGCCTTGTTATAATTTTCAACCTGTTCAATGGATGGAGCCTTGCTATTTTCGTTGTTTGGATAGCTAATGCACAATGCTTTTGATCGACTATTGTGGTGTGCTGCATCATAGCTACACGCATTTACAATAGAATATATAGGATAGCTAATGCACAAACCTTTTAGTACATCCTTGTAATCTGTTGCTTCATGGCTTCACGCATTCTTATGTAGGATAGCTAATGCACAAGCCTTTTAGGAATTTTTGTCATTTACTGCAACATAGCTTCAGTTAATACTTAATATTGAATGAATCACACTATATCACAAAGGGTTTTGTAGTAGTGGTTAGTGCTTAGAACTCTCGATCGAAATGGTGCTAGTTCGATTCTCACTGCTTACAAAGAAATTTTTTTTAATTTATGTCCTCTTGTTCTAATAGACGCAAGTAAAAAAACAAAAACAATTCTAAGAAAAAGGTGTATGGGAAAAAGTGTAGTTTTTGAGATATCACTAAAGCAAATCATAAAACGAGGCGTAAACAGCTTCCCTTCAAAGAATGTACCCTGAAATTTTTCGACCTCGTTGTTACAATTTTTTGGTTCGAACCTTGCAAATTTTAATCAAATTATAAAAAAATCTAGTTACATATGTATTCAAAATTTATCATATTACTTGATAAATACTTTTCCTGATTATGTATGTAATCAGCCTTACTCTTTATGTTTTTCATTATGACACAAACATTTTGTGAAAAAAACTAAAGAAAAAACCCAAAATAATAACATCGAAAGAAACATTTAGTGAAGTGAGAGGAAGTACTCTACAAGAAATAGGTAACCAAAATACTAACACAATCACACAAATGCTTCTGAAACAAGGACAAAATAAACATTGTAGCAAGTGCATGTGAAAGAAAGGCAAGGGAACCTTTTTAAAATAGCATGTCAAATTTTTGCATATCCGCCATTGCATTTTACCATTCTTGGTTTCGCTAAAAATAAAGAAGAAAGTTCTGCAACAAAAAAATTAAAAAAATCTTGAAATTGCATACGTTGTAACGCTGCTGCCTTATAAAGAAGGATGCGCCAATAAGCATTTGCCAATATCAATAATGCGGTGAGTATTTAAACATTCGCCACATCTAATTCCACGACCATAGTCGTCTCCACACAAATGGCTAACTGTAGCAGCAGCAACAACAATAACAACAACAACAACAATACAAATTTTATAATAAATCTAAATATTTTGTTTTAAAACACCTACGAATCACATGCATTTTTATTTTTAAAAACTAATTTTTACATTATATCTAACGGTTACATATAACTGAGTTTTCGGTTATATCTATCTGGTGATATTTGGTTACCTATGACCTGTATTTATGTTAAACTTAACAAGAGTGAGCGAGACAGCTATATTTCGATGGTATTGGGAATTGATAAAAAACAACGTGTGAGAAAGGGATGCCAGATCACACGTATACACAAGCTTCGGTTACTTTCTTCCCGAAGCTCTTCCTACCATAACCGAAACTTTGTATGAAGAGATAACCGAAATTTCAGTTAAGAAAAACCGGTTTTTTAGTTAAATAACCGATAGTCTTCTTGTAGGGTAATGTCCGCTGAAGTATTGTATATATATTTTAATCATTGTGATTTGATAAATTTGTGTTTTCTTACAATAAATAAATACAGATAAATTTTTGAAAAAAATTATGGTTACGTTTTTTTAATGTTATTAGGCCCAATCACACACGTATTTATTTCTTATATCATAAAAAATCAAGTGATGCCCAATTTTTTTCATTTCTCTGGCACTTTTGTTTGCTTTTTGAATAATATACAGTATCTCTTAAAGAAAATGCATCAAGAAATTTATTTAACTATAAACGTTAATTCAGCTCCAGTAGCTTCTGATATAGTTGCAATATTTTCAATCATAGATGAAACAGAAAATTTTCTTTTTCTTAGCGTTTTATATATGCATTCAATTTGCCGATGAAAATTTTATTCCAGAGCCCTGTAGCTTATGTACTTAGAATTTTAATGAAGAGATTGCTGGTTAGACTTCTGGCGCAGATATTGTTTTTTTTTATTTATTTATTTCATTATTTAAAAAAAAAAAATTGATGATGAAACTACAGCCGTTTGGTGATAAAGATTGCTTATTTAATTGCAAAATTTTTTATATATTACTACGGCAAATTTATGAAAGAATGTATTATTGAAACTTTGGACAATCTCAGATTCGATTAATGACCTTGTAAATTTCAGCAAATACATTTCCACAGGGTTTTTCTCGCTTTAGACATTTGAAAGTAAACTATCTTTATAAATTTAAGTTTAAAAAATAAGTATTTTAACCAACCATTTTGATCTTTCAACTAACAGCACTAATAGTAATTATTTATTCAAGTACTTAAGGGAAGGTTCTCATGAAACTCGACCAAAAAACTAACTTTTTGTTGTTGTGTAGAATGTGTAGAATGTGTAGAACATGTTCTCAAAGAGGTTTGGCAGGTACCGATTGAATAAAAAAGTTATCGCATACGAAAGGAATACATAGTTTCATAAATGAACTCGAAAAAATCAATAACCAAATCTTAAAACTCGTTTTCTGAAAAATTAAGTTTTTCAAACTGGTCTTCACGATATCTCAAAAACTACTCTATGGATTGACTTGAATTTTGTTTTATTTTAAATTTGATAAAATTTATTAGATCTTTATCTCAAATTCAGATAATATTTGCCGGTTTTTAGAGCACTTTGAATAGCGAAAATGTGAAAAAACCGTACTCAAAATTCACATGTTCACCAATTTTGTAATTTTTAACTATTTATTGATATTAAATGTTTAAGCGTCAATAAATATAATTTAATTAAAATTTTTTTTGTTTTTTATTTAAGATGATACGAAGGTGCTGTGCGATGGAAACCGTTAGGGTACTTTTTTTCAACGTGATGTTTGACGGCGTATTGACACTTCACAATACACTTCTGTGTACCAAAAAAAAAATATTTTCATACACTTTAAGAATCAATAAACAACTTCCAAAAACTCAAGATGCTCATTTACTTCCTTCTATAAAAAGAAAAGTCAAGATCATTACCTTGTTTTTGGACCTCTTGATGAGATGAGACTTGCCCTTAAAGGCAAACCAGAAGAAAGCATGGTCGGCCTAAGACAATAGGACCTCCCACACAAAGTGATTTTTTGGACATCTTTTTTGGAAAGAAGACTTTACTTTTTTAAAAGCCTTTATATATCAGAAACACTAAGAAATAGACAATAATAGTAATAACTTTAAAGCGATTTTTTTACTTAAAATCTTAAACATAGCTTCAACCTGAAACGCATTGCAAGAAAATAAAAAAGCACATAAAAAGAATTCTAGGAATAAACTCACTCCGCAGCTTACAATACAACAAAGAGAATAGTATTAAGAAGGGTACACTAAAAAAAATCTGCTTCCCTTAAATGAAGAAACTGTGGCATAATTCATAAGCTTGGGTTTATCTATATTCAATAGAGGTTTCTCTTTAATGAAAAGAATTTTTACATGATTTAACGATCTCTTGTCTTGAATTCCTTGCAAACATTATCAAAGCAGCTTATTCGTTGTGATAACAAGTTTTTATTTAAATATAAGAAATTAATGTACGATAAAATTTAAATTTCGAAAAATTTTATAAAAGCAGAAATAATTTAAAGAAAAACTGCATTGATATCAAGTCCGCTTGCAACATTCTACAGAATGATTTCTTAAATTTGGATCGCCATGTAATAATATTTTGGCGACAGGATCGCCACATAATTTTATTCGCGACATAGCATCGCCATGTAAGGGTTCGCGATTATTTTAAAAAGGACTCGCGGATTTACTATTAAAATTTTATGGTCCTGCCTAACATTTTAGCTGGCGTATATTCGCCACTGGCTCTAAATTTATTTATATTATTTTTGCCGTTCACTTTAAAAGAGCAAAGGCATAATAATTAATAGTCAACAGCTATTGAAAGCTCAAGACTACTTAAAAGAATTAGTAGGCAGCTTGTTAGAAGCTCAAAACTAATTGACTTTATTTGAAATTTGTTCGTTCTTTAATAGTATGTATAACGGTATTTTGTCTTAAAACTAGTTAACAATTGTTTTTGTATTTAGAAAGTAAACAGAATCATATGTTCTTTAATTAGTGTAAAAGTAATAGTAGAATATCATAAACATATTTGTAATTTAGTAACAGTAGTTTAATGTGTGTGAGTGAGTAGACTTAAATTATTCGAAAACATAAACATAATCATATGATAATATATTTGCGTAGGAGTAAAAGCAAAAATGTAATTTCATATATTTTGTATTCAGCAATATAAGTACATGTGTGTGAAATAGATAGTAGGGCTTAGTATGAACATATGTTTTTATTGTTAGAATAATATCTTAGTATAATACAATAAAATAGAATAAGGTAATACGTACCGTAAAGGTGTGTATCTGTTAAATATGTTTTATAATTGTTTGTCTTAGTATTTTATAATGTAGTAGTGTATACATTACAACAGAATGATTTCTTAAATTTGGAGATATATAAGTTACAATACTTGAATATTTCATAGAAACACATGTACGCTGAGCTAAAAAACAACGTAAAATCAAAGGTAACCACTTCAATTCAAATGATTTTCGGAATGATTTGGCACCAAACACGAAAATATTCACTTCAAAGTGCAAACATATTAATCAGTTTTATGTTGTTTCCACTTAAAAATAAAGTATTATATACTTTTGAATGACTAGTATTCGACTTTAACTTAACGTGGATTCAGATTTAAATCAAATGCATTATAACTTTGAATAACGTATTTTCTACTATGATTGCACGTCCTTGCATTAATGAATCAAAGTGATTTGCAATTTAAATGAAATATTTAACATTTTTGATATTGAATTGTTACAGGGTTCGTGAAACAAAATCAAATAAATAAAACAAAATTAGTTTTTATAGAAATGTTCTTTTATTAAAATATTTTTTTAAAAAATTATATGATCATTTAATATATTACATTTATATAAAAGAATTATGATTTTAAAAATGTAGTTATAAAAATTTATTTCTCACATAAGTTTTACCATTATTCATTTGGTAAAAGGCATCCAACTCAAAATCTTTAAACAGATTAGAGAATTTCTCATCGTCTTCTTCCAAATTTGTAACTTCATTAACACTGTTGACAAGTATTGTGTCCAAGCTGAGAACTTGGCCAAATTCATTAATATATTGAATATTTTCCATTTTTTATTAATCTTTGAATCTCAATCTTATTTGAGCTTACTATTACTATTTGCACGCACAAACTTGAGCGACATTCAGTGGCCACTTTGGCCACTGCATAAAATAATTGTTGCTCTTAGAAAGACAGATAGAGCGAAAAACATAACTGTTTGCTTAACTGTTATTAAAACGATTGCAACGAAATTATGCTGAACACAACACACAAAAATATGCATTCAACTTCAAATTGAAGTGTCTTTCACTTTAAAATATATATTTTCTACTTCGTTTTAACTATTGACAACTTCAACTTAATTTTTCAACTTAATTTCGAAGTGGATGCACTTTAAGGAATATAATAACTATAGTGGATCACCATTTCTTTGAATTTTTTCCACTTCTTATTGGAGATCAAATGTTTTCATATTTGATTTAAAGGATTTCAATGTGAATGTAAAGACAATTTCTTAAAAATGGATCAACGTAAAATTAACATGATCTTATTTAATCTTACGCTGGGATTTTTCCCTGAGTGTAAGTTTTTCTATTTTTGTACACCACAAGTGATTTATTTTAAGGATGTTTTTCTTATGTATCTAGAAAAATGCTTTAAAATTACTTACAAGGCGAACGATTCTAAATGAAGCAAATAAAGAGACGATTCTTTAACAACTGCAATGGTTGAATGGATAAGCTGATGGACGGACACTCACGCGGCCGAGGTTCAAGTCTCCGGATAGTGGTAATTTTTCAAATTAATTTCATGTAAACAATAATACTATTTGTAGTTTTTCAACAGTCTTAAAATAATAATTCTCACAGGATGCTGTTTAAAATCCTAAAAAATGTTTTTTTTTTGCAAGAATTCCAAAATGCTTCCAAGGATTCGAAGAAACATTTTTATTTTTCAAAGAAAAAGCTTCTCTTAGTTAGAGCCGATAATTAATTTCACATTTTCTTATTTTCAGAGAAAATGTTTCTCTTAGTTATAGCCGATGTTAAATAAACGGTAGAAAATTTCTTATTTTAAGAGAAAATGTATCTCTTAGTTATAGCCGATGATAAATAAATGGTACAAAAACTTACTCAAATGTCATAAGATTTCAACACAATTGGGCTAAGTTTCTCCAATTTAGAGAAATAGTTCGTAAATGATTGGATAATTTTCCTAAACTGTTTTACACTTCTGGTGTCAATTAACGAAAAATATAACTTCATTTTTAGAAGATCGGCCATGGCGCTAAATGAAGCCTGATTTTTTAACGATTGGCTGCTATTCTTCTAGATTTTCTGGAAACTTTTTTTTGAGTGTACACTTTCAGAGCGAGAAATGTAATGTTACCCGTATGCTAAGCTTTTCTTTTGCAGTTTTAGTAAAAATTGCTTATTGTTAGTAATTGGACACATCGAGCCATAACCGCAAAAAATTATAACTAACACGAAATCCGAAATTCACTTTTTTATGACAAACGAAAGCGCTATAACAAATCCATCTACTCCCGAAATTTCAGATCTCCAAGTTAAACCGTTTTTAAGATATACCCATCAAGAAAATCGAGTTTACATGTTCTGCTTCTGCTGACAAACCTTGAAAATTGCTTCTCCTTTAAGATTTTGTATTTGTAGGTTACAGTTTTTCTGCGGTTATGGCTCGATATTACATATTATGATGCTACAGTGAAAATGTACTTTTGAAGTGACATAGTATACGTTGTAGATCTGGGACCGCATTACAGCATCCGTGATCGAGCAAAATTACGAAGGGCATGACGAGACAAGTGCCTATCAATCTTGTAGAATTTTGCTCGATCATGGATGCTGTAATTCGGCCCCTGGTCAAGGATGCATAGCACCATAACTGAAGTTGTTCATACACCCTCAAAATTTAATTTTACCGTAATTTAGAAAGGGTTTTGGAAAGAAAAAAGATAAAGCTTGCAAAATATATACATATTTTTTGTTATAAGAACTTATAACAACTTATATAAGAACTTTTGAGTTATAATCGACCAAACCTAACATTTTTACCTTTTTTCCAATTTTTTCTTCTTTGATGATTAAAGTTTCGTTAAAAGCTACTATAAACGTAATATTATTCTGAGAGAAAACTTTATAAAAAATTAAATTAATGTTAATTTTTAAAAATTGACTAAGTTATTAAATTTGCTTATAAATAGAAAATTACACCTTCATTGGCGAATGGGTCTTGGGAGTGTTCATGCCTCACTTTGACAATTCTATTAAATATATTTTTATGACTTTTTATTTGAAAAAAAAATTTTACATATATAGGCTATTCACCGCCCATGGATGGTCATTCACCGTTTCCTAATGTAAAAAAAACTGCTCTCTAATTTTTTCAGATATTAACTCCCCACTCCTGAACATCCCTGATTGCAAGGGCGGTTTTTTCATTTTGATAATACTAAATTGAGTAATTTTTAAATTTGAAACAGAATCAATAATCTTGAATTGAATAATTTTGCCATGAGAAATAGCATGAAATTGTATATGGAGCATTCCACTCAAAAACTTCTACTGTTTTCCAGCTTTCTGCGACGCCATTTACACCTTCAAATGCTTCACAAAATTCAAGTCATTTTTAAAAAATGCATTCTGGTCCCTAAGAGCTGGATCTATCTTCAAAAATTCTTCATTAATTTCAAATTTGTGAGAGAAATTTCTTGATTGAGAAGTAGTAAAGTAATGTATCTCTTTATTACAGCAAATAGCAATGTCATCGTAATTAATTTGTTTTTTTTTTAAATAACAATTATCAATATCTATAGAATCCAACTATAATACCATTTTCATTTTAACCTCAAGTGATGTTGACTCAAATGAAAAACGAAATTGGGGCACACTCTGGATTCAAAAACCATAATTAATTTCGGAACTTTTAGAAAGCAACTGTGGAGATCTTTTCGTCGATCAAACGATAGGCATGCGGTTTTGTCAGGAAACCAGGGTTCAGAAATTTTCACTCATGTAACAGAAATCTCCAACATAAATGTCAATAAACACTATTTGAAGCACACAACACACAATGTTATTTTCATTTCATTTTTGTGTGTAACGTAGTTATCGTGTTGTTGATCATCCAACATGAATTCTTCGTTTTAATATTTGCTTGTGCGTCACAAACTCCAACAATGATCGATCTCAACAATTCTCTGTGTTTCAGTTTTACACTTATGTTTGCGTCAAAATGTTCATGTTGGAGAATTCAGGCCTTTGTCAAAACCAAAACAAAGACAATTTTTCCAACATGAATAAGTGGTGTTTGCAAAATTGTCTTTGTTTGTGTCGGTCATTAAGATCGATCACTACCGTCGTGTGGCGTAAAAAACAAATGCTGTTCTGGTTGCTGTGCAGCGTATTGAATTGGTTTTTGGCCAAGTGTAGCAAATTTCGGCGTCAATTAGAAAATATTTTAAAATATTAAATTAATAACCTAATAATATGTCTTTTCAAGAGATTTAAACGTCATTTATCAGTGTTAAGGGGTCGCTGATTTCGAATCTAAAGTCAGAATGTTAAAATTCAAGATGGTGGATAGGGTTGCCACCTTAATTTTTTGTAGTTTTATGAATTCGGGGCTGGCAAAAAAAAAATGGTACACCAAAATTGGGTCGCTGAACTCGAATCCGTTGTCAGAATTTCCAAATTATAAAATTTTGAAATAATAGGGTTGCCATCTAATAGTATGTCTTTTCAAGAGTTTTAAACGTCATTTATCAGTGTTAAGGGGTCGCTGATATCGAATTTCGAAAATTTTATAATTTGAAAATTCTGACAACGGATTCGGATTGAGGGACCCATTTTTGGTATACCATTTTTTTTTGCCAGCCCCGAATTCATAAAACTACAAAAAATTAAGGTGGCAACCCTATCCACCATCTTGAATTTTAACATTCTGACTTTAGATTCGAAATCAGCGACCCCTTAACACTGATAAATGACGAAAAACATTTTATTAATAAATAATGAAATTACGTGCTAGCTGGGGACTCAAATTCCCAAAAAAAAAAAAAATATAAAAAAAACGCCCTAACGAGTCATTATGTGCACGGATTTCGGGAAAAATAATCCGATTTCGGAAAGACTACATTGATTATGGTCACTCATTATTTATAATTGTGCTGAAAAGGTTTCGAACATGTCTACGATTTCAATACCGAAAAACTTCATTATAATAAAAAAGTTATGATGTTACCAGCAAACTGGAACTGAGGGTCTTGGAAGCTTCAATTCTATTTCGCTTCTTAATACCAGGGGCCGAATGTGCTCCATCATAAGACGTCGTATCTACCCCGGATTCACTTCTTTGAATTTATTCTATCTTTTTCTAATGTTCAGCACTTTTTAGCTAAGGCAAAATAAAAAATAATAATACGAAAGCTATATTGTTATTATTATTATTATTATATTATAATTTGGTTGCAAATAATGAACAATTTAGAATACAAAATACTTACGTATAGTAATCGATATAATGTGAAAATAAATGCGAAAATACACTTCAGAACTATTTATACTAGTTATGGGTCAGTTTGTACTAATTAACAGTGCTGCTTGATGGCTGCTTCATACTAAAAATGTCATTGCCGAATGCACCCTAAAGACGAATGTACCCCTATCTCTCCTACATATATTTCGCTATGTGCGTCATTTGTTCATTACCAAATACCGGTTATCCATTTATACAGTAACTAAAACAGCTGCTTGAACTTCAGTCAAGTTAAGCCTTTAACCAAAATAAAGGATATTAAGTTATTGCTCGACAATTAATTGGTTTACCTTTTGGCCATTTCGAAACAAACAAGCGGCAACACCTTGAAAATAATGTCAAAAAAAATAACAAAGCATTCTTTTTTGCGCTTACTTTTTTTGCAGTAACTGAGTTTCTCTTAAGGCGCAAAGCCCTACAAACGTGATATGCCGCTACCACAGCAAAAGTGTCAAAAAGATAACAAAACACGTCGGAAGCGCATAGTTTAAAAAGTCTCAATTAATTTAAAACAGCTTTAAATGGAATGCTATTAAAAATAAAATTAAGTTAAATGACACAAATTCAAAGTGTAGTAATTGAAACATAAAATAAATTGAAACGAATTATATAAAAAAACATCAAATAATATTATGGTATATGGGTCACAAATTAACTAATTAAGTAATAAATCTTAAAAACAAAACTTAAGGCAATGAAATGCCATGCCAGGCTTGTTGTTTAAATGTGTTTGTGTGTTTCCGCTGCAGGCACGTGGCAAATTCAAGTTGAAGTTTTTGTTGCTGCTCTCATATGAACAGAAACTGCTATTTTAAGGAGAATGACAAACTATTTTAACCAATTCTCCGCAATTGTTTTAATTGAAATTTAATTATATTGCAGTGGTTGCTGTTGTATGCAAATGAACTCAGAATGGCTAAAAAATCAGTGGGCCTTAATAATAATCATTTTAAAGTTGACTCTAAATTTAGTGTGAGCTTTTCTGCCATTATTTCTATAGAAATTGTTGTCAAGAAGCTTTCACTAAATTCAGAGTCGATCAGTATGCTCGTCGGAAACACTATGCTATACATAAATTATTATTTTTAAATTCTTCATATCATCAATCAATAATTTGCGTGAAATGTAAATCTTCAAAGTTATTGCTAAAAAAATTGATATTATTTTTTTAAACAATACTAACTTTAGTGAGTAAAATATTCTAGTGAAGTGAGTGAAAATATTCTAATGCGCCAAAACAAGTTTAAACTCTAAAATATAATTTTACTTTACTATTCGACTTTTGACTCAGTATTCAAGAGCAAATATTTTGAAAGAAAAATGTAAAAAAGATTAGGATATTATATTAAAAGACTCTATAGTGACGGGCTTTGCAATAACATATAATACTAGCAGGCCATAGTTTTCCGCGGCTTTGCCACGGAAGCTTTTTTATCAATCTTCTCAGGACAATAACGAAATAAAACCATTTCTGCTATTCTTTGGTTTTTTATTTTATTTTGGAGCACAGCACTGCATTAATATGTATATCACGTTACGCCTTGCTCGATGCTCATCTGCTTTTTGTTGCGCTGTGCTAGCTGAGCCTACAAAGAAAATAGAAGAGAGCAACATGGAATTTATTGAAACTCTCGCAAAACAAACGCTTAAGCAACTCTTTGCATATGGATATTAACTCTTTAATTAAAGATACTTATTATTAACATTTCGAAAGTTAAGTACTTCTATTCTATACTACTAACGTACAAATTTGACAATATCTTCTGTTCAAAATTGAACCGGACTGCGCAAATAAAGAACAACGGTTAATTATTTTTCAATATTATTTATTTTATCACCTTTTATATAATCACCATCGAAGGCGACACACATATGAAAATGTTTTTTTCCATTCTTGAAAGCATTTTTGGTAAGCCGATTTCGGAATGGCCTTTAGATCCCTCTGCGAATTCTCTTTCATGACTTCAATCATCTCAAATGTTTTCAACGCAGCGACAATTTTAGCTTAGGGAATAAGAAAAAAAAATCACACAGGGCCATATCTGGCGAATATGGTGCTTGTTGAACAATATTGACGTTGTTTTTGGTCAAATAATAGCGTTCAATGTGTCATGTGAGAGCTGATGCATTATCGTCATGCAAAAACCACGAATTGTCCTTCCATAATTCTGTTCTGGCCTCTTTCGCCGAATACTCTCGTGCAAACGCATTAAAACAGAGATAAAGAGATGCTAAACTTCTTTGGAGAGGGATAGAATGATGTGCTTTTTAAGTAAAATGTAGGTCAATAAAAACACAAAATGTTAAAATGTGGTAGTAAAATCACCATCGTGTGGGGGTGAGTCACCACTAGGAAGTGTATCGCCTCTTAGGCAGCCCGCAGAGTAAGCACCGAAGCAGGCAGGCAGGCAGACAGGCCCTGCGAAGAAACAAGACTCAAAATCTTACCATAACTTAAACTGTGACACGTTAAGAGGGAGATACAGGGAAATGGAGATTGTGTTAGCAATTTTACTTTGGCAAAGAGATAAACGTTTAAGAAGTTTACTAAATTAGATCATAAAACTACCTTTATACATATATATTAGATGATCTGGCAGATGTTGTTATGCGCTTTCCTGACTTTCATATATATGAGTGAACTCTTAGTCATGTTGTGTTTCATGACCTCAATCGGTAAAGTCATTTAAAAGTTATGCTATTACAAACAGGCGCACCACGCATTTTATGTATGTATACATAAATAGTTAATTTTAGTAAACATCTTCAGCCCAGCGCCACCTACCGGGGTAAAATTTTTTCAAAGACTTATTTTTAACCGACTTCAAAAAGGAGGAAGTTCTCAAGTTGGTTGGTTTTTTTTTTAAAATGTATGTACATCGATAACTCCTAAAGTTATAGCGCGATTGCCGCAATTTTTTGCCGACAGATAGAAAGAATCTTTGGACGCGGAGGTGCCTGTTTAAAAACTATGCGGTATTCAACAAAGGCGTGGAAATTATAGAAAAAAATCTGTAATTCGAATAATATTGACACTACGACACTGAAATTAGTGGTTTTCATAATTATGAAAATACACGGTCAAGAATGTGGGCGTTGTTGGACAGAAGGGCGTGGAAATATAAGATAAATACTGTATCTCAGTTAATATTGACTAAGGTAGTTGTAAATCGGAACAGGGTTAGAAACATTCATTACAAATTACGGTCAAAAAAGTGGGCGTTATTCGACAAAGAAACATTACGACAAAACAACATTAGAAAAACGCTGTAACTCGAATAATATTGACACTAGGACACTGAAATTAGATACAAGGATCGGAAAATTTATCAAAAGTATGGTAAAGAAAGTGGACGGTATTGGACAAAAGGGCGTGGCAATATAAGAAAAATACTGTATCTCAGTTAATATTGATACAAGGGTACTGGAATTTGGTACAGGGGTAGGCAGATTATTAGAAATTTCGGTCAAGAATGGAGGCGTTATTGGACAAAAGGGCGTGAAAATATTATAAAGACACACTATCTCGAATAAAATGGACACAAGGGTAGTACAATTTTTTACAAGAATGTGTAGAATTATTACAAAACACTATGTACAAAGAAGGCGGTAATAGATAAAGGGCAAGCCACTTTAAGAAAAACACTGTATCTCAGTTAATACTCAGTTAATATCAGGGCTAGGCACAATTATTACAAATTATGGTGAAAAATCGCATGGAAATCTTAGAAAAACACTGTGACTCGAATAATATTGACACTAGGGTACGGAAATTCAATACAATAATAAGTAGAATTATAACAAAACACAATCAAGAAAGAAGGAATTTTTCAAAGGGCGTGTCACTATAAGAAAAACATTGTATTTCGAATATTGACACTAGGGTACCAAAATTCGTTACAAGAATGGGCAAAATTGTTGTCATAATCTCTAAAAAGGAAGAAATAAAAACTTTTTAACAAAAAAAAAAAAACAACCAACTTCAAAATCACTACAAAGTAAAAAATAATTTTAAATTACTTTTCACATTAATTCTTGGAGAAATTTGATAATTTATTTATATATATTATTAAATTGGATATCTTACTATTAAAATTTTTTTCTATTTTGTATTATTATCATAAATAATTAATTTCTCCATGAATATAAAACCTTTAAAGTCGGCGATTATATAACCAGACTTTTATTAAATGAACGCTCCGGCTTTAAAGATTTTATATTCATAAAGAAATGAATATATTTCCGATAATAATACAAAATAGAAAATAAAAATTATAATTATAAGATTTCCACTTAATTAGTCTATATAAAGAAATTATTAAATTTGACCAAGAATTTAAGTAAAAAGTAATTTAAAATTATTTTTTACTTTGTAGTGGTTTTGAAGTTGGTATTTTTTTTTTGTTATTGGGGGTTGGAATTCATTTTAAAGGTTTTTTTTCGGTTTTTGAGCATTTATTTAGAAACAACGGTACAATGTATATTATTCAAAGTATTGTCCATCGTTAGCTACAACATTTTCCCATCTTTCTGGCAGCATATGGATTCCGCGCCGGAAGAACGATTCGTCTTTTGAGGTAATCCACGAATCGACCCATTTTTTGGTATCCTCGTAAGAAGTGAAGCGCTGCTCAGCCAAGCCATGCGTCATCGATCTGAATAGGTGGTAGTCGGAAGGGGCTATGTCTGGGCTATAAGGTGGGTGGGGTAGCACATCCCAATTCAGCGCCTCCAACGTTTCCTTGACGGTTCTTGCAACATGTGGCCGTGCGTTGTCATGTTGAAAAACCAATTTGTCGTGTCTTTTGGCATATTCCGGCCGTTTAACCTTTAATGCTCGGCTCAATTGCATCAATTGTTATTGGTAGCGTTCCCCAGTGATGGTTTCGTGAGGTTTTAGCAGCTCATAGTACACGACACCCTTCTGATCCCACCAAATACACAGCATAAGCTTGGCGCCATGAATATTCGGCTTGGCCCTCGATGTTGATGCATGGCCGGGTGGTCCCCACGATTTTTTTCGCTTAGGATTATCGTAATGGACCCATTTTTCATCGCCAGTGACAAAACGATGCAAAAAACTCTTCCTTTTATGCCGTTGAAGCAGTTGTTCGCACATGCAAAATCGCCGTTCAACGTCTCTCGGCTTCAACTGGTACGGCACCCAATTTCCTTGCTTTTGAATCATTCCCATGGCCTTCAAGCGTTTGCCGACCGTTGATAAGTCGACTCCCAATGATTCTGACAATTCTTGAAGGGTTTGACACGGGTCTTCATCGAGCAAAGCCTCCAATTCCTCATCTTCAAACTTTTTCGGCTGGCCCGGACGCTCTTTGTCTTCCGTATCAAAATCACCACTTTTAAACCGACGGAACCAGTACTCACAAGTAGAAATCGATGGAGCATAGTCCCCGTAAGCCTCAGTAAGCGTGCGTTGTGCTTCAACCGCTTTTTTCTTCAAATGGAAGCACAAAAGTAAACCTTCCCGCAAATTGCGTTTTGTTGGAACGAAAGTCGACATGTTCACAGAGAAAAAAATATATGTTGTTTACACTTCAGTGGAATGACACATACTGAAAAATGAAGTTTACACAATGTGCTTTGAAATGAATATAGTCACAGGTGTGCCCGATGCGATCTATTGATAGTTACGCCATCTCTTAGAAAACCTTTAAAACTAATTCCAACCCCCAATAAAAAATTTGTATTTCATACTACTGACTTCTTATAATAATAAAACTAGTTTTTTTTATTAAAATCCTTTATCCTTTATAATTTAATTTTCATTAAATTGACAACTGAAGACTTTCATGTGTATTCAGTAAAATAAAAAAAAATTGATTTTCAAAATGTCTTTTTCGTTGTGGAAAGTTAATACAACTTTTTATCACTAGATACAGTGGCATACTATAATAATTTGCTTAGTCCCATTTGTCCATATTTGCTATGAAAGAGTACAAAAAACTTTCAGCGTAGAACAGTTAACTTTGGTTTTATTTTGTTTTCTTGTCAAAATTTTTACTGCCAAAAATAAAAATTAAATCTGAACACGTGTTGTAGCAATTTTTTAATTTGCAATCTTTTTGAGGAAAATCAATGTAAAGAATACAACAAATGTAGGTTTTTGCATTATTTATATCAGAAATAACTACATAAAATAAAAGAAATACACCATCTTTTACGTGATGCACTTCTTTTGTTATACAAGCAAGAGATAAGAAATGCCTGCAACGTTTGTATTCCTTGAAACCACATTAGGAACTATTTTAAGACTTTAGCAAAAAGTAACAGTTTGGAAATGTTCATTATTGAACTAGTCCAAATATAGGGAAAAAGAAATGTTTTTGGGGACAATTGTCTTTTCCTATGACATCAGCACGTAAAAAGCGTCAGATCGTTCAATGAAAAAGGGTATTGTAGAGAAACCAGTACTGGTCCTTTTTCGGACTAGTTCAGAAATATTTAAAAGTTGGTCCAAATTTCTGCAGGGATACAAGTTTAAATATAGGTACAACTTTTTGTCTTTGTTTATTTTTTCAACTAGCTTGCTCAAACTAAAAATGTTCCAAACGGTTTCGAAAATCAAGCATGGACTTCATGGAATCGAAGTCAAATGAATTTCATAAATATTTTGCTTATTTTACAGTCGAAAATTACGTCGTCTTAAGAAATGAACAAGTTATGCTTTAAGTGAACTTATAATAACATAATTAAGGATTAAGTTTAAAATGAAGTCAATATTAGATGAAATAAAATTTTTGTTTCGTAAAAACACATTGCTTTTCATTTATCACAATATTTTTTACATCTTGTTCTATATGCTTTTTTTAAACGCTTCTTACTCTTACAAGAGTCTCCACGAACGCAAATTTTGTGACCAAAAAAACCAAAACTCAAGAACTTTGCTTGGTAAGAACGTTGTTTCAATTTTTTTGCTTCATTATTTTGTAACTAACATCTAAACTTCAACATGGATTTACCAAAAAAACATTTTTGTCATATTGTACAGAATAACTTGCGAACGACGATATGGTGTGAATTTGGGCTAAATATATTCATAAATAAGAATTTTCGACCCCAGCGCCACCTAGGTGTATCTAACATAAACAAAAACCATCCGGAGTACCACACAAACATACGGTGTAAATTCAAGGTGGAAAACTTCTGTTAAAGATTTATGATAAATCCACATTCAAATTTTACTGTGCCATTTGCTTGTATGGCGGTGGTGCATCTTTATATTATATGATCTTTGTATCAGTGCTTTTTATATATGGGCATTTCCATGGTGTCGCACGGGACAGTCGTACGCAGTTAAATTGAAAAAAAGTAGTAATAACACGGATTTATATTTTGATAATGGTCTTAACTTATAACTCATAGTAAGCTCTATAAGTGGTGCTAAGGTTGATTATCGGTAATTTTTCCTTTTCAAAATAATTGCCAAAAACAACGGGGTTCGCACGGGACAAAAACGGAAGTTTTTTTCGAGGACAACAACTCAAGCGCCGAATTCAGCGAAGTCTGAAGGAATATTTCAAAGAGTTTATTTTATGGATATTGTGCATTGGTGTTTCTTTTAAATTGCTTTTATTTTACCCAATAATATTTAACACTTATTTTTTAATTTAATATTAAGCTCGGTCGCACGGGACAGGTCGCACGGGACAGTTTTTTCCATTGCAATTTAATTGGGTAATTAAGTAATTAGGTAGTTAAGTAATTATGTAATTAGGTAATTAAAAACAAATTCAATATATTTTCCTTTAATTGCATCAAACATTTTTTCATTATCTTTAGCCAATGCCTTCCATTTTTAATAAAACAAAAATGTTTATGAAACATTTACTAAACACTTACGAAAAAGAAAAACTACATTTGTGAAACAGTGCAGACGATGTGATCATCATGGTTAATAATTTTATGTACAAATTGCTTAAATTAATAATATTAAAATGTTTCTCTTAGATAATATCATAAAATAATAAGTTTTTAATAAGTTTTAATTTTTTGGTCACGGTAGACTTTCCTGTGGAAATACCCATATTAAGAATATATAGAAATTTTTATCAAACACATGCTAACTAAAAAGGAGACACACTTAATTTAAATTAAGTGAATAAGACATTTAAGCTCCGAATCGTATTTTAAAAACTTTGGATCTTAAATTCTAAATATTTAACTTCTTTTTAAAGAAAAAATTTAATTTTCCAAATTTCATGTATCGCCTCCCTTTACTTAGAAAAAGTAACACTTTTCTTTTTTAAAAAAAAAAAAGATCAAAGAAGGCATGCGCCTTATACAAACAATGTTTCGTCTTTGAAGTGAAAGGAAAGGGATAGATTTATTTAGAGGAATTGATTGGAACCATACGTAAATTATTGATAAGGCGAAACAAACGTGAAAGACAATATGAATTGCTTTTAACCAAGGCTAGTGAGTTATGCCTTAACCTCGGCAAGCATTTCCAGCCCTTAGTTGTTCCTGTCCTTTAATTCCACATTTTCCACAATTTAGTTGTGGATTTTTAGTTTTCCATAATTCTTAAATGTAGGAAAGAACAGAGAAAGTGAAAAGAACCATGCCCGAGCCTGGATTAGAATCAGGAACCTTTGGGTTGATAGTCTAGCGTACTCTACACTAGACTACAAAGGCCGACATGACAACTATGAGGTGAACTCACTTACACAATACATTAATTTCACCAAAGAATATAAAAAATGAGAAAAATAATGCAGTCATATGTTTTTTACCGTAACAAATTTGAGTTAAACTTAAGTACAAGCTCCGAAAATGCATTTCATCACCCATACTTAAATTGAACTTAAGTTATACTTAAGTAATTGACAGCAAACAATTGATTATATTTTGCAAAATGATTAAACTAATCAGCAAAAACTAATTGGTTTAACTTAAGTACAACTTGAGTATAGTTGGTGTAACCAGGCCTAAGTTTTCTATCACTTTATCTCTGCTCTGAAACACTTAAATTTTATTGAGCGTTGACCGGAAATCGCGCTAAAAACTAACGGTGTTACCAAACCTATAACAGTGTTACGAGCCTTCAAAATACAAAAATTATTGGCGTTATGGCAACTGTTGTTGTACATTTTTCAGTAAACTGAGAAAACTATGCAGTTTTTGAACATGAAATTCAACAAGCTTTTTGAATTTAAAAGCATATCTATGTGGTTTTATAGAAAAATATGAAACAAATCAAGTTCAAAGTTGAAGAAATTAAGAAAAAACGTGAAATTTCTTCTCGTTTCCACTTTTAACTTTTCTAATTCTTTAGACACAAGAAAGTTTAATGTACCTTAGAGAAGGTCGACTTTTAGAAAACGTTTGCAATTTGTAAATTTATTCAAAAACAGCAGAGTTATACAATCAAATTCACATGTACCACACATAAGTCGATATTTTGGCTATATATCCAAATTTTTGGGTGGGCTTAAAATACCAAGTATAGTGAAATACCGTGAGTTTTAACATAAAAGGTTGTGTATGTATTTTCCATACATTTGTACTTGTACATTAAAAAATAATTTTTTTGTGATAAAGGTTAAGTTTTTCATTTCACGAAAACCATATTTGTATTTCTTAAAAAAATATCAACAATGGTCAGAGCCGTAGCTAGGATGCTCCCATGGCGGAGTTTTTGAAGATTTTTTTTTAATTAAAAAATTAAAATATACAAATATTTGTTTTATTTCATTTTAAAATTAAGTTTTTTGTGTATTATGTATGTATATTAAGGTAACTCGACTGGTGTGGGGATAGCTTCATTTGCACCTCTCTAAGAATCAACCTTGTTCTATTTTATAACGATTCTTAAAATATTTTGGCTGTTACGATAACCGCCAGTGAGCTCTAAATCATTTTGCAAAAACCTCAAAAAAAAAAACATAAATTCTTAAATATTTTAGCTGATGTAAAATTATTAAGAACAATAAACTGCCAGAAGTTAAAGGCCGGGAAAACCTCTTCCAATCCTCGTAAAAAAATTAACAGTTTTGAAATAGAATTAAAGATAATGTTGTTTTTCGTAATTTTTTTTTAATTTTTTTAAAGTAATTTTCACTAAAATTAAAAAACTTCATTATTTATAATGCGATCCTCACTTTCAAGATATCGTTGGAAAGGTTTTGTTTTTTTATATATAATTATTATGAAATAATATTTGAAAGTTTTCTATTTGACCTTATTATTTATTATGTTGCTTTCCTATGATTTAAATAGAAATTCTAAATGTTTGGTAGTTTAAATCATTCTTGATTTTAAATACAAATTCTAGTTGCTTGATAGTTGTGAGCTTGCACACGGCGATCACGGCTCGGGTTCGATTCCCGCCGGTATCACAAAGATTTCTTATAAAGCCTGAAATTGCAATAAAATCAGCTTGTGATGTTTTCCCTTTCATATTGATAATGTTGTTGTTGTTTCAAACCTGAAATAAAGCTCAATCAACAATTTTAAACTATCAAAAAACTAGAATTTGTATTTAAAATCAAGAGTGATTTAAAATATCAAACATTAAGATATATTTCATCTGTTTAAAACCGTTTTTAAATCGAAAATCGGTTGAAAAATTGCTGAGTTGCTGATTTCGTAATGTGTCAAGTACCAAAAAATCGGTTTTTTAACGTTTAAATTAAATTTTAGGGGTGTATTAACAATTTTAAATATGGTTTCGCGTTGTACTCGACCAGACCTATAACCGAGACTGTGTCACTTAAAAAAGTATAAAAGTACATTTCAACTGTAGCACTGTATAATTAATTATAATAATAATCTTACTACTATAAGAGTGAAATTAAAAAATATTAATTCGGAAATATTGCTTTGAAATCGATAAAATTTGTAAAATCGTAAATCCTACGCACTTAACTCTGGATCTGTAACATCCAGAAATAAAAATTGAAAGTTCGCAGATCTGAAAACTCTAGAAATACAAAATCTTAAAAGTACTATAACTTTGATACCAGAGCACTTAGAGACTTCTAAAAGATCTTAAATTGATGGTGTTGAATAGCACTACTAAAACTTATGCTAGTGTGTAAAACTTAAAATTATACTTTCTTTCAGAAAGTGTGATATTCTCACGAATTTGAAAATTTTTTCTTAAAATCTGTTCAAAATATCGTCCTGAATAATAGATTAGTATCGACAAACTCCAGCGACAAAACCATGGGTACTGAAATTTAAATTTTCGAGAACCGCTCGATGGAAAATTAAAATCAATTGGTGGCTGATATATACTTTAAAATCTCTCGAATCAGAAAGGTTTTTTCAGTATATATATGTCATTCTTGTTGGCTTTACTGTTATCATCACTACCATCATCTACAACTGCCGATGTCAAGGGAAATGATGACAATTGTTAATGTATCACGTTTGATCCGATAAATAATGATACATTGGTTTTCACTATTGTTGTTGAGACGATTCAACTGATAACACAGACCTTTACACGTAAATGCAACTTCAGTATATGACTTGTTAAGTTTTTTAGAACATATTAAAGTGATTTAATAAAATAATTGCTGAAATGCATTCATTTTTGTTAATGTGTTGGACCTCTGGGGGGGGGTTTGAACCCCCAAAATCACCCTTGTCTACGGCCTGACAATGGTTAAAATTTGCTAGAAATAAATTTATAAAAAACTTTATAAAATTCAAAACGTATGCTGGTAATAAATTCTTGATAAAAACCAAATTATTGGAAAAATAATAAAGTTAGCAAGAAATTTCAGATTTCATTTTGAAGTTTAGCGAACCCAAGGTGATTTTCAAAGGTACTAAATTTCATAAACATCTAACGACTCCTTATATTTTTGTTCATCGCTTATATGAAGACAGCTTAGTGTGCAACGTGCTGTTTTCATAAACAAGAAATTTTGAAAAACCACACAATTCCCCACACAGTAAATGTGTTTTTGTTGTGTTATTTTTTTTGTCTGAAGATTCTTATACAAGACGTTCCTATATTTTCATGGCGGTCGAACAAAGATAAGAGCTGCCTCCAGTCCTTTTGTTGTTGTTGTTGTTGTTGTTGTTGTTGTTTTTATTGTTCTCGGTAACAACATTCACTGAGTTCGGCATCTTTTTCTAATACATATTGTAAAATTTACCAAATTATCAGAATTACAAGTTAAGTGTGATGACAAAAAGTTGTCTAATACTATGTACTTACCTGTGTTATCCTTAAGAATTTATAAACTATCATAAAACAAAGCATTTAAATACGGCGAGTGAAAGAGAAAATTTTAAAATTTTTATATCGAGACAATGCGATGGAAGTTAAACAAACATTTTCAATATTAATTTTTTTAACAGGTAAATTTCTTTACCTCATGGCTTCAAGATTTAAAAAAAAAGTATATGAAATATTTAAAAATACAACTTGCATGATAACTGCAACAAAAAAAAACACCTGAAGGGTGTAATCCTCAGTTGAAAAATAAAATTCATAAATAAAAATCCCACAAAAACTTTAATGAAAAAAGGATATGCAAGGTTTTATTGTCGCCCTCATTTGAACTTTGGAGCGCGAAAATTATATGCAATTCAAAAATTGAGATTTGCAAATATTTGCAATTCAATTGCTAGCTGTGCGTTTAACGATGCGTCATTATAATGTCGAATATATTTAAAAGTAGACGACACTAAAACCACCCACTACAAAAGTTAGTGCAACTGAAGGACATGTGAAGAATAAAGTTTTTGCATAGTTTTTGCTATGTTGCCGCAGCACATGCTACAAATTTCCAAAGCAAAAAGTTTGATTGCTTTTTTAGACAACAACAAAACTCAAAATCTTCTACCACAATACTCTGGCTGCTGTGTCATTGGGATTCATCAGTGTGCAGTAGTTCATTTAAACTCAACAGTTCAGTTAAAATTCCCCGAATATTATACACACAAAATGAATATTTGTTGGTAAAAGTGGATGCTTTTTTTAAGTGTATCAGCTCGAGTTTTTGTTATTGGAGCCGTTTTTGGAAATTATTACCACTGAAGTATTTGTTTTGATTGCACTGTTATGGTTAAAGCTATGGTTATGGTTATGATTATAACCCGCTATTTTTATTGTTTCTAAATTTATCGCAACAACCTGACTTGTTTCTGTGCAACTGTGCATATCTTATGGCATCCCTTTAAGTTTAACCTCAAACCATAGAAAGGTCAACGAAACAATGTCAAAGTGCAGTGAACGGTTTGAATGCCAGAAGAAGTGCCGCTCGAGATTATTTATTAAGAGAAGGCACCCTCGAGATTATTTTATAGCACATCCATGACAAAAAGTCAGACGGACATCAGAAACAGATATCTTTGTAAAAAAATCTACAAAATTATTCAGCTACACACAGTTTTTCCGATTGTGAGTCACTGACTGTGAGTCAACACATTCTAATAAAGTTGCTGGCGATGCTGCTGGTACAAGTTACGGTAGACTAAGAAAAACCGAAGCAAGGAGGGAGAGTAAAGATATTTGTATTTGTATTTATTAGATTTTGGGGTACAGCAAGACATAGTCTTTTATAGTACAACAATGGGTATTAACATTGGCTTAAAAAGTAAACTTAAAATTATAATAATTCAGCTTACAAAGCAACATTTACTTAAAACTACTGAAATTAGCAACATGTAAAATTAAAGTGCAAAATGGAAAATAAATTTGTGTAATTTTTTGTTTTACTTTTTTACCTCAGTATTAATGTTGGTTAAAATAGCATACGGTTAAAATTATTTTGCTTACAAAGTAACATTTGCTTAAAAATATTTTTATTTTTTTTAAGTATTTATGTATTTAGATGAATTACAGTATAATAAAAAAGTCTAATAAAAATAAGTAAAGAAGACAGAAAAGTGAAGTCAAAATTTAGTAAAATTTCACTTTTGAATAAGAAAAAGAAGCACATATTTACTGATTTTACTGAAATAATTTTTTTTTTAAATATGTTTTGTGGTTTTAAAGATATCCATATATTTGTAAGAGTATTTTTTCACTAAAATATATGTATTGGTAACACTTATATATTTTTAATACACTGACTCTTTTTACTTATTGGAAGTTATTTGCTTTGATAATTAAAATGCAAATGTTTCTCTATACTCTATACCAGGGCTGGGCGCAAGTGAGGCCATTAAGAGCAACATTAAAATTATCAAAACCCTTAAAGAGCCACAACGTACTTCAAATAAAGATAAAAAATTGATATAAATTGAGGTACTATTATTAAAAAAAAAAAAAATCTATATTTTTATTAACTAGCTGAAACCCGGCGCGTTGCTGCCACTCTCCCTTGTCAAACGCCCATAAAATGTTATCAGTTAAACAGCATGTCTAAATTGAGGTCGAATACTGAATTTCGAGACTGCGAACTATATCTACAAAGCTATTCGATTTAACAAATTTGGGTTGTAAGGGAAGTGCCACGCCTTCTTGATCACCGATCATAGAATGTAATCAATTAAACTGCATGTGTACATGGAGGTCTATTACCAAAACTGTGCAACATATAACTCCAAAACTATTCGATAGCACAAATTAGGGTTATATGGGAGGTGCCACTCCCCTTTTACCTACGCATATAAAATTTTGCCAATGAAAATGCATGTGTAAATTGAGGTCGAATACTGAATTCCGAGGCTGAGTTATCTATAACTCCTAAGCTATTCGATATCGCAAATTTGGGTTAAGTTGGAGGTGTCAAGCCTCCCGACAAACTCTAAAAAATTTTATCAGTAAATCTGCATGCGTATCTTTTGGTCGAATACTGAATTCCGACGCTGTAAGACCTTGAACTCCAAAGCTATTCGACATCACAAATTTTTGTTGCATGGGAGGTGCCACTCCCCCTTGATCAACGCTCATAAAATGCAATCAATGAAACTGCATGTGTACACTGAGGTCCAATACTGAATTAAAAAACTATGCGACCTATAACCCCAAAGCTATTTGATATCTCTAATTTGGGTTAAATAGGAGGTTTCACGTCCCCTTGTCATACGCCCATAAAATGTAATTAATGAAACTGCATGTATAAATTGAGGTCGAGTACTGAATTGTGACGCTTTGCGACCTATAACTTCAATGATATTCGATATCGCAAATGTACGTTAAATGGGCGGTGCCACGCCCCTCTCACCAATGATCATAAAATTAATTCAATGAAATTGCATGTGTACATTGAGGTCGAATACTGAATTCCAGCATTGTGCGACCTATAACTCCAAAACTATTTGATAGCACAAAGTTAGGTTGTATGGGAAGTGCCACTCCCCTTTGCCCTACGCCGACAAAATGTTAGTATTGAAAGTGCATGTATAAATTAAGGTCGAATACCGAATTTTTACGCTGTCAACCTATAACTTCAAAGCAATATGATATCGCAAATTTGGGTTGTAAGGGAGATGTCACGCCCCCCTGTCCAAAGCCCATAAAATAAAATCATTGAAACTGCAGGTTTAAATTGAGGTCAAAAACTGAATTCCAAAGCTGTGCGGCCTATAACTTCAAAGCTATTCGATATCGCAAATTTGGGTTGTATGGGAGGTGCCCCTCCCCCTTGTCCAACTCCCATAAAATTTCATCACTGAAACGGTACGTCTAAATTGTGGTCGACTACCGAATTTCTAAGCTGAGCGACCCATAACTTTAAAGCTAGTCGATAACACAAATTTTTAATATATTTGTGGGAGGTAAAAGGGGGTGTGGCATTTCTTCTTAAACTATTTCGTACGAAAATGTCAAGAAATTCCAAATATATTCACCATTTTCAGTATAGCTGCCGAAAGTAGCCATATGCACTAAATAACCATATATAGCATTTTTGTTGTTTTGAAAGCGGTAAAAAGGGGTGCGGCAAAATATTTCCCTTGAGCCATCTCGTAATCGAAACAAATGGACTGCCCAAATTTCAGCTCAATTTGGGTTAAGCCTGTCGCACTTTACTTCACTCGACGCTAATTCCCCGATAAGTGAGTTTAACTAAAGTGGGACTGGCCTATTTTTAGTGCACTTGCCGAGAGTAACCATATGAACTGAATTACAAAATTTTTGTCTAAAACGACCCAAACCGTTGAAATAAAACGTTTTCATTGGTTTGTGGGCGGTAAAAACGGGGCGTGGAAACCAATTTTTAGAACAGGTGCTGACAGTAACCGTACAAACTAAGCCAACATTTTAGCTCAATCGACCCAGTTGTAAATTTTCATGATTTCTCAAAAAGTGGGTGTGGCTATATAGCGATGAGGCCCTTTTTTAGTACAGTTGCCGAAAGTAAACAAACAAACTTTGGTATCACATGTAAGCCTCATACGGCCAAAACTGCTTGAAATATAGCATTTTCACAAATTTGTGGGCGCAAAAAGGGGGCGTGGAAACCAAATTTTTCGTACAGTTACTGTCAGTATTTACACAAACCAAAGTATCAAATTTAAGTCTTATACGACCAAAACCGTCTGAAATAAACCATTTTCATTTATTTGTGGGCGGTAAAACGGGACGTGGAAACGCATTTTTAGTACAGTTGTTGACAGTAACCGTACATACTAAATTACAAAATTTTAGCCTTATAGGACTCAAACCGACTGACATTTTTATTGATTTAGGGGCGGTAAAAGGGGGGTGTGGCAAAATTTTTTTCCTTAACCATCTCGTACCTGAAACAAATTGACTGCCAAAATTTCAGGTCAATCATTTCAGTAGTTTTGGAGTCTATAGGTATCACACAGCCAGACACACATAGTTTTGCTTTTTATATATATAGATATTGATTTGTGGGCGGTAAAAGTGGGCGTGAAAACATTTATATATAGTGACCGCCTCTTGTAGCACCTACACAGTAAGTTTCACTGTAAAAATGTGTTGAACTCCGGAATTGCCACGATTTCGAAAAAGTGGGCGTATTTATATTACGACCACGCCCATTTTTTACAGTTACCTACAGTAACCATCTGAACAAAATTACCAAATCTTAGTTTTTTACGATTGAAACCGTCAGAAATATATCCTTTTTTTTTTGGTTTGTGATCGATAGCGCAAATTTGGCTTGTATGGGAGGTACCACGCCCCCTTGTCCAATCGTTACCAAACTTCACAGGAACACTCTCAAGATGTGGCTTCAGTTTCCCTGAAAATTTCATAAAGTTTGGTTCAGCGGTTTTGGAGTCTATATGTGATATAGCCACATACCCACATACATACATCCATTTTTATATATATAGATGATGTATGTAACATTCCTAACATTATAAAAAAAATTCATAAAAATAATGACAATTAATTTCCACTCCAAAATACACTAACTTTGGAGCTTACGCCACCCATCAATACTTGGACATCTCTTTCACTGAATAATTTAGCCTGCTTTATCCACATTCTGTGAAACTGGGTTATATTTCAGTCTTGCATTTCGTTTTCTTAAGTTTTGATTACGTATGTGCCCAATATCGTTCAATCGGTCGTAACTCCGGGCAATTCGGAGGATTGGCAACTTTCGGCACTATGTTACCCCATTTGATATGTAAAATTCTTGGTCTTTTTTAGAATAGTGGCTGGTTGGCAAGTCAGGCCAAAACATCACTGGCATATTGTGTCTTTTAATAAAAGACAGAATTTGCTTCTGCAGGGTTTCTTTTATATAAAATCGCCATTAATTTTTCCTTCAGAAATCAATTCTTCACTTTTTAAAACGCACGTGCCGGCCAAATCAAACACGTTTTCGCATATATTGATGCTTTTCGGTTACGGAACTTGCTATGCACTTTCCCTTTCTCCTCTGCTACATAAAACACCTATTCAGGTATTTGATTAAAGTCAGCAACGCAAAATGTCTCGTCGTCCATGACACAGCACGCAAACTTTTTAAAAAAAATCGCTGTATTACTTACGAGCGTGGATTTTGCACAACCAGTTGAGACTGATGTTTTCAATTAGCTCCAGCAAAATGTTCTGAAAGGTTTTAGCCCTTAGCACATCTTTCCCACTTTTTAATTCTTCGTGCCTGACTTTTGGTCAGATCCAGCTTTTCTCTGATTACTGGCATTTTTCTGAACATTTGCCAAAACATTTTTTACCGATGATCTTCCAACGTATAACACTTTTACTCACATTGTGAAATGTTTGGATTTTGTATGTACAGGGTTACTTTATAAACAACTTTTTTTTTTGAAAATTCTATAAAAAAAAGCTACTAGAAATTTTCTCAAATTTCTTTTTTTATTTGAAAGTACAATCCTTCCGGTTAATAATGAAAAATAATTTCATTCAAATGGCTACCTCGGCTTGCCATGCAGTAGCCTACACGATAGGTCCAATTTTTAAGCACATTATCGATTGTGTGCAGCTGTATTTCACCAATGGCTTCACGAATATTGTCCTTTAAAACGTCAATTGTCTCTGGCTTGTCGGCGTAGCACTTATATTTTAGGGCACCCCACAAATAATAGTCCAACGGTGGCAAAAATACAGCTCCATTGCAAATTGCTGTGTGGCACGTAGCACCGTCCTGTTGACACCAAATGTTACCAATATCCTCCTCTTCAATTTTTGTGAACAAAAATTCGTTCAACATGGCCCAATAACGAACGCCATTGACTGTAACGGCCACTCCGTGCTCATTTTCGAAGAAAAATGGCCCAATTATGCCTCTGGACCAAAATCCGCACCAAACAGTGACTCGTTTTGGGTGCAGCGGCTTTTCAATGTATGCGTGCGGGTTTTCTTTGCCCCAAATGCGACAATTTTGCTTGTTTACATATCCGCCAAGATCAAAATGAGCTTCATCTGAAAAGATGATTTTTTTGGCAAAATCGGCATCTTCTGTAAATCGATCGCAGGCCCACTTAGCGAAGCGAAAAAGCATTGGATGGTCAGTTGGCTTCAACTCCTGAACCAATTGAACTTTGTATGGCGTCATACCAAGGTCTTTATGCAAAATTCGTCTCAATGATGTCTCCGAAATGTTCAATTGTTGAGAACGACGGTGAATTGATGTTGATGGCGCTTCACGCACACTTTCTGCCACAGCAGCTATATTCTCGGGTGTACGCAGTGCTTTTGGCTTTTCACGCTTTGGTTTATCGATGAGGATGCCAGTTTCTTTCACTTTTTTCACAAGATAACGAACATACAGAGCTGACGGTGCTTCTCTTCTGCCAAAATCAGTGCGCTATTTTCGCACACATTCTTCAACATTACCATGATTTTCAAAGTAATGTCGCAATATTTCCCAGCGTTGTTCAAGCGCATACACAACCATATTCGTTCAGCAGGATAAAACTAATTATCTGTCAAATCAGACATGAGCTAAGTGTTACCACTCACGAAATAAGCACTAGTTGAAAAAAAAAACGTTAGATGGCGGACCCTGTACTTGTCCAAAATCAATTTTCTTTGCCGAAGTTTTCTACTCTTCATTGCGCGTACTTTGAAAATTATACACACAAAATTTTACTTTAATCGATAACTGTTACATCAACGTACAAAATTACTAGCTGATCGTGTGATCGATAACAAAGTTGTGCTATGGATAGTGCTGGCAGATTTCGGCTGAAGCAATTCTTACCTACACTCTAACAAAAATCCCTCGGAATTTACAGCAATTATTGCTGGCAACAGATTTCCTACATTTAATATACTTTTATTTTAGAGAGCCAAATTCAAAATATTTCACTCCAGAAAAGCGTAAAAACTTTGTCCTATAATTATTGCTCTCGCACTCTCTTTAAAAAACTCTCTTCTAAAATTATATCTATCAATTTTGTCTTCGCTTATAAAAAACGCTGGAAATGCGTAGAGACTTCAAGTAATTTTTGAACATAGCAACAACAATAAGAACTCTGTATAGAGTCAACCACACAGCAGAAGGCGCTACTCTTTCCAACTTCAGTAGGTTTGAATAGTTAAGCTGTGACCAATATACTGTATAAGTTTTATACAATATAACAATTGTTCGAATAAACTCTTAGAAATCATATGAAGTTAAAGGAAAGGTATGAAAACCAAGAAAAGGTTCGGTCAAGCGTTATCAGAGCTGCCAGAAAAGAGAATTTTCACCGTTTTGCGGGAATCTTCATCGAAAAGGGAATAACACTTTTAAAAACGGGGAACGGGAAAAACGGGAGGCTTAAAAAGAGTAATTGCGTCACAAAATCTAGAAATTATGTTATGAATTTTTTAACATCTTGTATTTAAATCAGGGCTGGGCATTCTAACACAGTCACATTTTATTTTGTCTTGCTAGTATTAGTGCGCTATCGAATAGCGCACACTGAGCAAAATAGTTGTCACAATTATCTAGATTTGCAAGTTTGTATGGTATAAACATACTGTAATATGATGAATATTTTGTATTTTTAATCATCGGTATTGTTCACTATGTCTACTATGTCATTATTGCTAAAGCATTTTCTTCTAAAAAATAAATTGCATTAGTTTGCTTGCAGTGGCAAATTACACATTCTGCTTCGCAAGAAAGATTCTCTGCAGAACAGAAATCTCATTCCGATTCAAAACCTCATAAAATTAAGTATCAACAAATTAATGAATACAAATAATATTAAAAAAATAATGCAAAGAATCCTAATAAGCAATATGTATGAATTATCTTAAACCTTAATATATACGAATAATACAAAATTCTACGAAATAAAAAATATATGTATAAGAATTATGAATCTACAAACCAAAAAGTTGGTTTTTTAAAAGTGTCCATAAAATTTCCGATATAAGTCTTCACAGCATCACCGTCAGCGAACGACTGAATTATATTCTCTTCTGTTTTGTGTTTTATGTACATGTGAAAATTTACGCTCAGAGAGCGCTCAGTGTGCTATAGGGCTCCCAGCGCTGATTTAAATATATTTTAAAATTATCTCAGTCATCTTGAGTTATAATTTAATTTTAATACTATTTGAATTTGTCTGTTGGTTTAATTGAAATTCATTTGGATTATCATCAACTGTAAGCTCAAACGTTATTATTTCTGTTCAGCGTAATTTGATTTATTTGCTTGGCAAACTATGGAAAATGGGTAAATAAACCTGCAGTGTAACGAACTAGTTTAAAATCAGTCTGCATACTAGTTGAAGACTGAGCAGTACTAGTTCAAGATTGTCTTTTTTTTTCATATACCCAACTAGTATTTTTAACATGGCGATGTCATAGGAAATATCAAATGTCTTATTCTGAACAGATGAAAACTAGTTTATAGTATACATAATTATAGTTAGTTATATTCTAGTTTGTTGTAAATAGTTGTTAACAAATAATATATTGCCAAATTTTAACTAGTTTCTAGTTTAACCTTTCCTGAGTGGTTGGCAAATAGTCATGTTTTAATTAACAAACCAATGATTCAACCAGTTCTTTATTCGGCAATTTATCTTCTGAATTTGAAGCTTCTACTAAAGCGACTATTAAGAAAAATGCAAATAAAATGTACATAGTGTATTATTATTTTATATGAAAGAAAATTTGTTAAAGTTCATAAAGTACAGTTGTGGAGCTGGTTGATTTTAACAATATGTAATATAGTTTGATTTTGGCTAGTTTTACAACTGGTTTATTGTGACTTTACATAAACTAGTTGGATTTAAACTATTTTTGTAACTAAATAATCGTGACAAAATATAAACTAGTTTGTTTTAACTAGTATAAAGACTAATCATTTTTACTGCTGATTAGTCTTACACTGCAAGGAAAGCTGAGAACTTTTAAAAGATTTAGTTTCTGGAACGAAGGCGGAGCATTTAGACTTTTCGCATTTGTGGATCCAATCATTTGGAAAACAAAACGTATTCTTCATTAATTCCATTGTGTTCCTATTTGTTTAAAAAATCTTAATATATATCGACTTAGAATATATGTCACGGCATCATGTGCAAATGCACGATGTGCAAAATATTTTGGCATCATGTTTTAAGCTTAGAACTACAAGCCCATTTTTATTACCTGTAAACTACAAACCGGTGTATTTATTCCATGGGTTTCTTCTTTGTAAAATCGTTTTGAAAGCAGTAATCTGACTCTTAAGTGCATTATTTTTTTTTTGTTTTTTCACGCCAAAGAAAATGCTAAGGAGCAAATTTAATTTTATTAAAGTTTACTTCGTGAAAAATCGATTTAAATAGCTAAAAGTACTGAAAAACGGTCAAACCGTCATTTAACAAACAAAAATTTGTAACTTTATTTCTAAACAACCAATTTTCAAATCTTAAGCGTGGTTTTAAGGATTAAATATAAGGCTTTAAGAAATAGAATACCAACATGATGTTTTGCTAAAAGAGTCTGTTTATTTGAGACTCCGAAAATTAAAAAAAAAAATTGTAATCTTATATATGAAAAGGTATCATCAAAATAATTGTAATATTGCTTTTCAAGAATATATATCGGTTTTTGTTATGAAAAATGTAATAAAAAGAATAGTTTAAAGTGTGCAATTGTAGAGTTTAATATGAAATATGCAGATAAAATTGAAATGATCCCAAAAATTAAAGAAATGTATAACGTTCACTTTTCTCTTCCGCATAGCTGTGCATGGCTCCTAAAAAGCTTTTTCTGACATAAATTTGAATAAAACTAATAGAAAGACATAGAGAGAGATATTAATTTATTTAAAATTATTTTCTTAGTATTTTATATACAATTCAGATCTTAATAAATAACTGACAATACTTAATGTGAGTCTCAGGATGGCTATTCTATTACAAAAATCCCTGTATTACAGCAGAGATTACATATATGTATATTTATATTTTTTGAAAATTACTAAGGAACATGTGTTCAAGATACAATTACTATTTGATACGACTTAGTGATGCGATATGGCATCATCGCCCTTATTAGGTTAAGACAATACATATCAAAGAAAAAAAATGCTTTTTTCTTTTGTTTTGTTTTAGAGCGCTGCTCTGCATTTATATGCATCTCACTTTTTGCCTTGCTCGAGTCTCATGGGCAGTGTTGCCATGAAAAAAAATTTGCAGAGTAACTTTTGCACTCTGCTCGTCGGATTTCTCGTCGGATTTGTGAAACTCTGAAAACAAGAACTAAGAAATTTTCAGTCGCATTTTACAACAAAGAAGACAAATAAAATATTGCATTTTACGTATATTTAGGGTTTATTTATTGAAATAAATAAAATTTTTTTCAAAAGTTAATTCAATAATCATTATAAATAAAGAAAACATATTATAATAAATTAAATTTTGAAAATATTTTTGAACACTCAAACAAAGAGTAAAAATCAAACTAAAAATACATTTGCAACACAGTTTGGTTTAATGTAGATCTTTATATCGGTAAAAATGAAATGCATAGAGCTATAATACATAATTTTTCAATTTTAACTCTATAAATGTAAAGCTTTTGCTTCAAGTAAATTATCGAAAAATGTTGTTGTTTTAAGCCAGCAAAAACTAAAAAAAAAAATTAGATTTTAGTAAAAAAAATATGTGTAGAATATATAATTTTTTCGAAGTCATATATTCATTGCTTTATTAAATTTGTTTATCAATTCTTTATCAATTTCAAGACTAAAACAGTTAAAAGATTCCATACTTAGATAATCTTTTTTATGCAGAGTTCGTTCCATTGTATAAACTCTAATCTATTGCGAACTTTAGTTTTATTAATATTTATTTGACTAAAAGTTCGCTCAACGTTAGCTGAGGAATTCGATAAGCTCAACAATTCAAAAATAAATTTTCCCATTATTGGAAATGCAGAAGTATCATCGCATCTTTTTATTTTAAAGTTGCCATCAATTTTATTATACTAATTTTTTTCCTTTCATATATATATGTGTATAAAAATATATGCAAAATCGGACGCCGGATCCACTTTTTTGAAATCATAACATTTTGAAGAATTTTGGTCAAATTTCGGAACGTCGGATTCAAGTATAAAAATCGTATCATATTTGATATATCGGACCATTTGGCAACGCTGCTCATGGCTGTTTTTTTGCCCTGTGCTAGTTGAGCACGAAGAGAAAAAGAAAAATAGAGAGCAACATGGAGTTTATTGAAACTCTCGCAACACAAACGCGTCAAAAAAAAAAACGCATAAGTAATGCGTGGCAGCTGGGATGATTTCTTAAAACACTTAATACCTTAATTAAATATACTAATTATTAAAATTTCGGAAGAAAAATACTTCTTAATAAATCTGTAGCACAAACATGATGTTTTAAAAATCTTTTCATAATAATCGACCCAGTACTTTTGGAGTAAAGTCGTAACTTTAAATTTTAACTTCAGTTTTGATGACTTTCATGTAAAAATCGAGATGCATTGAACCCGACCCCCTCAGATATCGATGAAATTTTGTTCATAGCTAAATTTGATTAATACAACTAAACTCTCATTTTTAGAAATGACTGTTTTGCGATTTTTTGGGCGTGGCACAGTGGGAAATTTATCGAAAAAACGCGAAAATGGTCGAAAAGAGCTCCATTTAAACTACAATAACTCAGAATCGGCTGAACCGATTTCCATGATCTTGGTATCATTAAAAAGATATTTTAACAAGCTTTGTGACACGTTTTTAAAAGAAAATTACACTGTAAAAAATTTATAAAAAAAAGAAAATTTTAACTAACGAAAAATCCAAAAAGATCAAGGGTTTTTTACAGTGTATTACTTTTTTAGAAAGGTTTATCCTTCACCTATACCATATCAAAAAAAAAAGTGGGTTCTTTTTTAGTTTTTTTTTATATAATTTTTTAAGTAGTGTCACTTCTAGTAATTGCCCTTATATTTTATATTTACAGGTAAAATAAATAAACATAGTCCTAGGAAAATTCTGAATATGTTTTAACCCCAATTTTTTAAGTAGTGTCACTTCTAGTAATACGTACCGAAAGTTTTCGAAATAATTCGAATAACAGCGAAAATATCAGTAGTAGAATTCCCAAAAATTTAACGATAATAATCGTTGTCGTTATCGGTCATTGTGCGTGCCACTTTCATAGTAAATTACAGTTTTCGCTAACTAACGATATCGAAAATCGTCGTTAACGCGTTTGGGAATTCCACTACAGGTCACATTCTTACACATTTACAAAATCGTTCAACAGTTATAACATTTTTTAAATGTTTACAAATAAAAATTGTCGCTTTGCTATGAAATGATGCGGAATCAGAACTTTGATGTGTTTAGTAAAATCGCTGACAAATGATTCTGGGTTGGTGGTTAACGTTTCCAGAACACATCTAATCGTTGTTTTCACCTTTTTGTATATTATTTATTCAGTTTGGTTATTTTCAAAATGTTTTAGCATATGCGTTTTTAGATTATTTAAATTTTTGAAGCAGTGACCACACATTGAAACGCAACACTCGCTTTTTTCTATGTCACCATCACAAACAACGAATTTGAGAACATCTTTGTAGTCGGTAAATGTGCATTCTCTTTCAATACAAATTGATTTTAAGCCACTTTTTTCAAACATCAATTTCATATTCTGATGCAATGTGCATACACAGATATTTTGCTGGTTTCCAACTCCAAGTTTCATACAATTTTTCGGCCTTAACATTGTAAATTTTGTAAAACCCACTTTGGCCAAGGGATGTTTTTTTTTTTAAATTCGTAGTAAGATTCGCGTAGTGAAGATAACATCAGTCTTTTTTTAACTTTTTCACGTAAGTTTCCTTGTTTAACAGTAATAGAATCTTGCGATCCTGGCATCATTCGGCTAATTTCATCATCTTCATAAAATAACTTGACTGTGCTTAGAGTTTCGGTTGGTAAACTACGTGTGCTCATTTTTAAAAGATTGATATCTGCAAACTTCGTTTTATTCCTTTGGATATCTTTACTTTTTTTGGTGCAATCGTGAGATATATCATCCCCAAAACGATCTTTAATTTCTGCGTGACTCATATTGATTGGTAAGAGAGATAAAATATTTTGCTTTTCCAAAAGATTTGAGCTGTTCTCTATTTGATATTTGATGTTTTGCAAAATTTCTTCGTAAATGGCTTTGACGTGTTCAAGTTGCGCTGACAAATCAGACAATGGATCAGCTCCAAGTGAATCTGCTACATTTTCCAAAATTTGCAGTGATTTTCTATTTCTGTATGCATCTCGTTTGATATATTTCCTCTTAAGAGGCGACATTTGGTTTGGTAGATGAGGAATAATATGATCATTTATATTTTCAATGAGTTGGTTGCTTTCGATGTTTGCATTACGGCTGGTACAAGTTGGAAGTTCATTCAATTCTTCCCTAATTTCATCGCTGGGCGTTGTTGGTAAATAATTTGAGACTTCATTCTGCTCCACGTTGGATTCATTACGACTGCGCGCTTTTCTCAGTGTATTCAGGCAAGTTTCGCAAATACGGCTACAATGAATGCTGGCGACAGCTGGAAAATATTCAATTATATTTGCAGCCTCGTTTTCACTTATTTTACGAAGCGAAGCGCAACACTTATTAGATATTTTTTTACATCTGTACTTATTGTTTGAATTCATATTCACTCAAATTTTTAAAATATACGCGTAAAAATTGTAATGGGATATCTTGGCTTCTCGAAACTGTTTATAATTATGAATTTCGGTACGTTCATCAGGTGCATTTATATAGCAGTTTTTAAGACAAGCAAGAACTTTTTGGGGTTAAAACATATTCATAATTTTCCTGGGACAATGTTTATTTATTTTACCTGTAAATATAAAATATAAGGGCAATTACTAGAAGTGACACTACTCAAAAAATTATATAAAAAAAAACTAAAAAAGAACCCACTTTTTTTTTTGATATGGTATAGGTGAAGGATAAACCTTTCTAAAAAAGTAATACACTGTAAAAAAACCCTTGATCTTTTTGGATTTTTCGTTAGTTAAAATTTTCTTTTTTTTATAATTTTTTTACAGTGTAATTTTTTTTAAACGTGTCATAAAGCCTGTTAAAATATGTTTTTAATGATACCAAGATCATGGAAATCGGTTCAGCCGATTCTGAGTTATTGTAGTTTAACTAGAGCTCTTTTTGACCATTTTCGCGTTTTTTCGAAAACTTTCCCACTGTGCCACGCCCAAAAAATCGCAAAACAGTCATTTCTAAAAATGAGAGTTTAGTTGTATTAATCAAATTTAGCTATGAACAAAATTTCATCGATATCTGAGGTGGTCGGGTTCAGAATTTCAGTTTTATCTCGATTTTTAAATGAAATTCATCTTTTATATAATAGTATAGATAATTAAATACTTAGATAAATATATTCAAAATTCATTCATAAGTAAATTTCTATATTTCATTGATGTTTCTTTAAAATCCAGCAACAACTGAAACTAATATAAGAAAGCCGTTTGAGAACTGTACCGTAAATATTATTTACCACACCAAAATAGATATGAAAATTAAAACTGCATAGGATTAAAAATCAAAATAAAGTGTTTGCAGTTAGACTCAAGTAATAAATTTTATTTTTTTTTTTTAAGGCATATTTTAAATTATATTAGTAAGGTGTGTATCTATTGTTATGGTGTTTTTTTTTAAATAAATCACTGAACCTTAGAAAAGGGAAAAAACGGGAAAATGTTAAGAAAAAAAAACGGGAAAAACGTATTGAAATGAAAAACTAAAAAGGGAATGATCTCTCCCAAAATCTGGCAATACTGAGCGTATCACCCGCTTCAATAGCGTAAAATATCGCTGCTAGAGCGTTTTGAGAACTCTCTGAGTGACAGAATGCTCATGATACAACTAATTATTAGGTAGCTGTGCACATGGTGTAAGAAATAGAGGTGTTAGTGAGTTTGACACTTCTCTCTCAAAATGATAAAATTATGTTTCTCCGCTCTTGTCAAAAACAGCTGATGGTGAATTGCAATGAAAACAAATTTTGTTAAATTCGAGTCTTTCTGCAGTTTTATAAGATTTTTACTAAGAATAAAGTGAGAATAAAGTGATATGGAAAACAATAAAAAATATATGAGACGCTGTGCGTTATGCAAAAAAACAACAACGATGTGAATGCAAGACAATTTGCATGCTGGCCAAAGCTTCATGTCGGCGGTACCTTCCAGCGCACGTTTCTGATAAAATGGCCAAAACATTCAATGACAAACTTGGCAAATCGGCGAAGACCACTGCAATATTTTTTTGTCAACACAACACGGCACAATTAATTGCATTAAATATTTATTTATACTTAATTCGCACAATAAAAACTATAGCACGTCATCTAGCAACTCAAACAAATAACACAATTTGACAACTATCAACAGTTCCGCTCTTTCGCTCACATTTTTTTGACAGACGCAATGAAATTCATGGTGTTGTCAAAAACTCACTAACACCTGGTTTTCTTACACCATGGCTGTGCACACAAGCTATTTTCTCAAATTAAACATAAAGCGAGCGTTCGATAACAGTTTTTTTTTTCAATAGAAACTTTTTCTTTTGTTTGACATTCGTTGAACGCAGCTTAAGTTTTGCAGCTACTTGGTCAATGCTCATTTATAAGGTTGTGGCACTTGAGAGCGAACTCGGTCGAGCTGTCAGAATAGATGAAAAGAAATGAAGAAAATGAATGCTTAGAACAAGGAAAAGCACAGTGACAGTTCGAGCAAAGGCGGGAAAAAGAGTGCATATCTCTCAAGTGCCATAACCAGGGAACGGATTTTATGGCATTTAAAATTGAAAAAAGGAAAAATTAAATTTTAAAAAAGGCAAAAAAAGGCATTTATTAAAAAAATTCATTATAATGCTACTAACAGAAAAAAATAATAAAAAACTTCAACTTTTTATACATAGAGCTAGTGCTCTTCTGAAGCATTGTAGTAACACAGTGCTACAAGATGCATTTTAAAATGTTTTGGCAACATCCTCATACGATTGTCCCGAAGCATATTTTTAAAAGTGCTAAAACTTCTTTCCACATCAACAGAAACTAGTGGAGCCCAATTAAATGATTCCACGTCGTTTACTTCGATGTTTTTTGGAAGTTTAGCAGTTTCCAATCCACCGACTACATCTGCAATGTCTTTTATAACTTGCAAACCTTTATTTTCTGAAAAAACAGAATTAAATTTGTCGAACACTGACATGGCAATTGGCCCTTTGGCTTGTTTCAAGTTGTTTTCGACTTCATAAAGTATTGATAGAATTTTTCCAATCGGTTGTCCTAAATATGGATAACACTGTCAATCGCAATTGGGAAAATAAAAAGTGTTCGATGTTACCTCTCTTTTGTAAATGATCAAAAATACTATTTTTAGGATCTACAAGAAATCCAAAATTTGTTTGTATATATGCCAGCTGAGCACGAATTCTGTCATCTGCCAAAATTGATTTTGCGAAAGTAATACAAGCTGCATCTTCATCTAGTTCATCGACAATGTATTTTATACGCGTAAAGTTTCTTGCATAGTAAGACGCTGCACTCAGCCAAGTACCCCAACGAGTCAACACCTATCAAAATCAAAATTTTATGTTCATAGGAATAAAGTTCATATTCGAAGTCAAAACAAATCTTACAGGTTGTGGAGGCAACGGAAGTTCGGGATCCATTTCCTTAAAAAGATAAACTCGTGATGCACATTTCAAAAAGATCTTCTTTATATTGGCGATCAAGGCATCAACATCAGGATAAATACTGCGAAGTTTTTCACAAACTCTATGTACGCCATGTGCAAGACATGTTATGTGGATCATTTTCGGATATAGGAGCTTAAGAGCTTCACCACATTTTTTCATGTACCGTGCGGCGTCTGTTATGAATACCAAAACATTTTCTCGTTTAACTTGTTCTGGCCATAGAATCCTTAACGAATTGTCAAATATAGTTGCAATTTCAGATGCGTTTACTTTTTGTATAACCTCTGAAGTCAAAAGATATCCACGGCCGTTTTTACGCAATGGTCCAACTATGACGTTACAAACAAATCTACCAGCTTTATCTGTAGATTCATCAATAGATATGAAAATTTTGGAGTCACCTATATCATCTCTATTTTTTGCAATACTTCCTCATACACATCCTTCAGATAATTTTTTCTTATAGTGGACTCATCAGGCAATTTTTTTTTTGGAATAATTTTCGAAGAATGTTTTAAATTCTTTATGGTTTGCTTTAAATAGAGGTATATCACAAGCTACCATCATTTTAGTTAGGTCAGTGAAAAACTTATTTTTCTCAGAGTTAGCGGTAAGAAATGACGATATGGGCTGTATCTTTAAAGCTTCGTTTAGTGCCGCTGCTGCTTTATGCTTTTCTCTTTGTAAATGTTGCTGAATAAAATATTTCTTTGCAAAGCTTACTTGTATGGAGCAATATTTGCAGATCAGAGTTTGACCATCCGTAGCAAAAACATCTTGACCAAATTCTTTTATAATTTTCTGCAGTTTAACTGACGAAGAGCTAGCGTGCTTTGGCATTTTATTTAAGATCACTCAATAACAACTCAATAAGCTGCACATAACAGTAATATTAAAATAATTCACCAGTTATTTTGCAGAAACAAAACGGTTTAAGTGTTTTAAAAACAGCTGTTGCAAGACAGGTGGAGTATGTTCAGAGTTGCAAATTAATTTTTCATAGGGTGTTTCAGCTGTTAGATTTAAATGCCAAAATTAAGTACATTTTGTAGATTCACATAACTTTTTTTTCAATTTAAAAAAAAAATAAGCAATACAGTAGACAAAAATAAGAAAAGAAAATAAAATCATAATAGGTAAAAAAGGCAAAAAAAAGGCATAATGGGTAAGAAAGGCAAAAAAAAGCATAATGGGTAAAAAAAGGCAAAAAAAGGCAAAATAAAAATTAGATTTTCAGAATCAGTAGGAACTGAAACGTGATTATATCGAACCAGTTTTCATGTACAAGTAAGCACAAAAAAAAGGCATTTTCCACAGAATCCGTTCCCTGGCCATAACCTTATAAATGAACCTTGTACTTGGTTAGTTATATTATCAACACGCTGAAATAGCGGGAAAAATGGAGAAAATGTACATATTTTAAAGTTCTCTGAGCGACAAAACGCTGAAATAGCGTGAAAAGCAGAGAAAATAGACGTATTTAAAAAACGCTGAATTCTAAACCAAATTGAAAATAACCGCTGTTAGCGTGATATTTTTTACAATATAGTAGTGATTTTTCAATCAGTTTTTAGAGTGCAGCATATGTATCTGCACACTAATAAAAAAAGGTTAGTCATGTCCAGTTTTTAAAAAAACCGAAAACGAGATTTAAAACAAATCGTTGGACAATATTTTAAAATTTTGTTCTGTATGGGTTCTGTAGACCTTCACAACTACAACAACTAGGAACACTACAATTCGAACAGCTGACTTCGGCTGCTAGCTCAACTTTTGTCAGTCTTCTCTATAATCTGAGCTTACCTTGTAATGGTATCATGAAGAAAAATTAAACTTGAATTAAAGAGAATGTCAAGTGAAGAAAAACAAGATACACATTATCAAATTTTTCGTCAAATCGTTGGTTAAACAACAATAGAACAACATGGAATTCCATGGAATTTTAATTTAAAGAACAAAGCAGAACAACATGAAATTCCATTCAGTTTGATGAGATATATAAAATTTTTACATTTAAGTTAATTACTTTTGTGATCTATTAAATTATTACATGAATTAAATTGCGAGCTTTAGATCAAGTAAGTTTTTAAGAAGGCAACAACAACAACTCTGTATAGAGTCAGTCACTTAGGTGACTAGACAGTCTGTTTCGGAAATAGCTACATTTTCCTCTTCAGTAGTCTTTGAGTGATTAATCTGTGATTAACTCACTGTTTAAATTTTTATATGATTTCACACATTTAGGAATTCATTCATTTGAATTATATAGAAAAAAATGAACGCTCAATTGGCCACTTATCATACGACACTTTAACCCATTAATAGCCAAATGAAAAGTAAAAGTGAAAAGTCCAAAAAATGTTTATTTTACAATAGAAAACAAACTAAAATAGCAAAAAAATGTTTCTTTTTTATTTTTTTTAATTGTTTTTATTTTTTTTAAGAAAACATATTTTAAAAAAAAAAGATGAGAAACAAATGGAATTGACATTCACTAATGCTTAACAACAAAGAAAACTTTAAAAGTTAAAAATATTTTGCTGTACTCAAATGAGTACAATGGCGCTTAATGGGTTAAAGCAGTAGGCTATTTATAGATCACCGCCTTTTAACAATTTATAGATTGTTGTTTTTGCCTTTTTAAAAACTTACTTGATCTAAAGCTCGCAATTTAATTCATGTAATTTTTGCATTTTTTTAAAATATTTTGAAATAAAAAATTAAAAAAAAGAGCCGCACTTTACTTAACGCATGCGGCTAAATAAGCTGCATTTGTCCACTGTTGCTGTATGCTATTATATAAAAGGAGACTCGCGTATGTTCGTCAGCTCAAAGCATGAGAACGGCATGCACTATTTCAATTATTCTTTTTTTATTGGGTAACTATGGTACCCATTTGAAAGGTAAGCTAAATAAATGTGCTAATCATTATTTAAATAAATAATTAAAAGTATATGTGGATAACCATACAATTTATTAATTCAGCGAGAAAAAAAAGCTATGTCTTTTTAAGATCTATTTTAGAAAAATTTGTTTTGTTAAAAATTTATTTTTTCTTTTGTGCTGCGAGAGAAAAGCTCTCGTTTAAGCTCTTTTTGAGCAAGATAAAAAGAAGTCAACAATGTCAGCAAAAAAGCAACAGCAAAATGTATTGTGTGCGGTACAAATGCTGCCACCTTTTTGAATGTAAAAATACCGCCACTTTTATGAAAACATCGACAAAAATAAACTAGAACAATATTTCAGTTATTATACCATATGAAAGGTTATCAAAAATGCAATTTTTACTTGTTTTTATTTTTACAACAAAAATCAGTTTTTTATTAAACCCGAAACCGGAAAAACTGAAAAATTAATAAAAATACGTTTTCTCGAATAGCCCGAAACTGGAATTGATAACTTTAAGACCATCTTTACCGCAATGTTGCAATGGTATTTTCAGATCATTTCGTTAACAAAAGAGTAAAAATTAGGAATTATGTATATTATTTGGTACTGATATATCTTCAAATCAATTACTTTTCATGTTCTAATTTTTTTTTTATAGCTTTGTTATATGCATAGTTCAGCTCTTTTGAAGTATTTCAATTACATGTAACATGGGTAGCGCTCTCATCAGTTGTTCTCATCAGTTGCTCTCATCAGTTCTCATCAGTTGCTTTTATCAGTTGTCCTCATCGCGCTCATCAGTTGTTCTCATCAGTTGCTCGCAGTTGTTCAGTTGCCATCAGAGTCGAAAGTCGTCGTCATAATTAGTCGCGTTGAATTATTTTATTTAATGGTTTTGAATACTTTGATTGATTTGTTTGTGACTTAAAATCTACTTATATCTAAACACTAAAATTGTTTGTAACTTAAAATCTACTTATATCTAATACTAAAATAAATGCATATTTTACATACATTCAACGTAAAGTAGATTTTTGTTTTTTTTTAGTTGAAGAGCTTATTGTTAAAATTTTAAAATTTTGAAAAAACTTATTTAAGTATAAAAAAAATTGAATTGCACAAAGAAACTTAAAAGGAAATAGCTGAAATCTAATCACTAGGTGCTGATAATTTCCTAATTTATTTATCTAGAAATAATTTACGTGTATATGTGTCAGTATTCATAAAAGTGTTCATAAAAATGTCAATATATTCACTTTTTTTTTTTTCATTTTGTAGTATATTTTAGTTCATACAATAAAAATTTCATTGACTTTTCTGCTGTTCTCATTGGCGCCATAAACTCCTCCAACCCCATACAAATGTCACTTTTAAAAACGGCACTCAGAATATATTAATTTTTCTTAAGATTCGCAAAACGTTTTCATATTTCATATTTAAATTTTTGTTTTATTTTTGATATTCGTTGGGTGTGTACCCAAAATTCTTGGAAAATTTTTCAATCCAACCGTTGGAATCATGCATTTTTTATTATTTATTGTATTAGTATTCAAACTCTTTAAAATATTAGAAATCTTTTTAATAAAACATAGAATAATATTTAATATATGTTGAAATACTCTAAGAAAGCAGCGTTCGGCTTGGTTCAGTTCTTATGTATGCTTATCATTTCTTTATACATACATGTGCCTTCTTAGAGCAGCTTTTAAAGTCATAAATTTATGACCCAAACGTAGTGAGTTCGAACCCCATAGGTTTTGTTTTTTTTACTTTTGTCGAAACTTAATTTTAATATTTGATATTGATTAAATTTTAATACAGTTTTAATATGGTTAAAGGTATATACAATACAGAATGTTTTTTAATATAGTCCAAGATTTTTGACCGTGTATGCAATGCAATTTTGTGGAAATTTCGGCATATGTTGGGGCGCCAATACTGCATGCGTAATTTGAGTTGTTTAAATGTAAAAAAATGTTATTTGTTTTGTTTCCTATTGCTGTCAAAGTCACAGCATTACATAAGCAACATAAGCCCATTTTAACACGTCCCTGCAGTTCTTGGCACTAGTACAAAACTAGTGATTTCGCTTGCCTCTAGGTAGCCAGTACTAGTTCACTTCAATTTACCTTCTTTGCATTAAACTGACGAATTTTACATTTGCATGTCATAGGGATCAATTTCTACCTTTTACACACCAATTCCCTAGTTACTTCACTAGTTATGAAGAGCTGTATTAAAAAATAAAAACCTAGGCGTAGTGATTTAAGCACCCCATGCACTTAATAATTTTCCGAACAACTGAGTTGCGGACTGAGTTTATAAACGGCCACACTCTATTCAATCGACTAAAATGACTTAGCAGTCAACCGTCATTATGAAGATGAATTTTCACCGTTTTCTGCATGATTCAATTATATATAAGGTTGAGTAAGCTGAGAGCACATTTATGTCGGCGAATGTCAAAAACAGCTGTTTGGTGTTGTTATATTTTATTTTGACATTCGCCGATCCAAATTCCATCCATCCAGCGTTTTTGTTTAAAAAGGTCACTGGGCACTTTAAAAAAGGAAACGTTTTCCTTTTTCCAATAGTTTTGGTGAATCGCGTCCTTTTTCGGCATTTTGAAGTGGTAATAAAAACTCAAACTCCAAGAAAATTGTTAAAAATTATTTTAAACACAAATTTAATATTAAAATTCAATAGTTTGACTCCTAGTCAGAAATTTTAATTTGATTGTTTACTTGTCTTTTTTGCTTTACTTTGACATTTTGCGATCCAAGTTTTGTAGTTGTATGAGAACAATTTCATGGTTACTTAACCTTATATATAATTGAATCATGGTTTTCTGTGTGTTTTTATTTTATTTTTTAATAAAAATTACATTTTAGTGGATGACTTCTCCACACAATATTTTATCAAGTTGTCAACTTGATGAGTTGCGTACAAAAAATCAAAAAATTTTAAAATTTTCTTCAGCCAGCTCGAAAAATTTCAAATAAATCAACAACTGCGCCACACACAAGTTGATTTTCTGATAGTTCTATCGAAGTTGGTCGGTAAGGTGATAAGTGTGTGGGGTAGTTTATATTGTTTATTCCATATATTTATATTTTTTCATTACGATATTTTATTCATGTTGCTCAATTAAACTGAAAAGCTTTATATGTCATGTTTTCTCGAATTACTTCAAAGTGAGTTCGTTAGAATAAATTTTATGAGTCAACCAAGACGTTAAAAACATAAGAAAGAACCGAATGAGCTGAAAGTTAATTGAACTGACCCTTTTATGCATTACTTCGGGTCTAAGACGTAGCTAGTACACTCCTCGCCACTTGAATAGGACACCCTTAAGGTATTGTTTTTATTGTCCATTGCTCCCAAGCCAAGCATGCTGGAGGCTTAATTTTTTTTAAAATTAAAATTAATTTAATTGTCCTTATTTGGCAAAAAAAAGACTTTATGCTAATGCTTGAAGTATTACCAATCAATTATTAATCAAAATCCTGCAAAATGCAGGGTTCTAATTTTGCGCCACTAGAATAGGACACTTTAATAAAAAAAACTTTTGAGAGTTTTATTTATTTATTTATATATATATATATGTTTGAGATATATCCTAGTACAACAAGATAAATATCTTATGTTTAATGTACTAGCAACACAATATTTAAATAGCACGTGTATATAGCAACTTATTATCTAAACATCAAACATTGTAAAGCATTTTAAAAAAATTAAATTATTATAAAAAGAGAAAAATTAATAGTCATGTATCCCGGGCACTTCACTAGAATAGAGAGGGACAAGAAAAAAAAATAAAGAAATAAAAAATAAAAGATAATCGTAAGAAGGTACGTTATTTAAACTGCAAGATAATTAAAAGGTTTCTTTCTGAATTTTGATGCATTGCCGGTAATTTGTATATCTCTGGGAAGTGAGTTCCAAAGCCGAATTGCGTAGACAAAGAATTGTCGTTCAGACGTTAGGCAAGTATGACGTATTGGTATAAGATTATTGTTACGAACAGAACGCGAAAAACGTAACTTTTGAAACAACTCTGGTGGTGACTTAGTATTTATAATTTTATGTAACATCAGAATTGTTCTAAAATTTAAAAGTGAATCCAGAGGCATGTGAAAAATTTTCCACGCATGTCGCGAAACGTGATCCGTACGCCTAAGTCTAAAAATAAATCGAGCGATGTTATTATATACAACGTTTAGCTTAGCTTTAGTTACACTATCACAGTTTGCAAAAATTTCACAGCCATACAGTAGAGTTGGAATCAAGTAAGTTTTTGCTAACTGCATTCTAATATTAAGAGGCGTGAAGTATTGTACTGTCCACAAACCACGAAGCATACCATACACTTTGCCAATGGATTTATTTATATGACTATTCCACGTTAAACATCGGTTGAACGTAATCCCTAAGTTTTTTGCCTGGTGGACAAATTGTATTTCTGTACCGTTTATTTTAATGCTGGGGATAGAGCTTAAGTCAAATCGACTTTTATGAATGACAATACTTTTTGACTTAGCTGGATTGAGGCAAAGCCCATTCTTCGATGCCCAATTGTAAATATTCCTTAAGTCAACACAGAGCTTGTCAATGCACTCTTCGCAATCTGAGGGTTTAGAGTTTATATACAATTGAACGTCATCAGCGTACAAATGAATATTGGAGTATTGTGGAATTTTTACTATGTCGTTGATGTACATAGAAAACAATAAGGGTCCCAGTATTGAACCTTGAGGAACACCCCTAGACATATAGATATATTCTGAAACTATCTCTTTTACGCAGACAGCTTGTCTTCTGTTACATAGACAGGATTTCATAAGTTTCACAGCAGTGTCTGAGAAATTGAACAAGTTTGTAAGTTTTAAGCACAACAACTTGTGATCTACCGTATCAAATGCCTTAGAGTGGTCGAGTAGAGTTAAAAAAGTAACGTTGTTGTTGTCTAAGGCTTCACGAATTTCTTCTGACACTTGTAATAAAGCTGTGGTGCAACCTCTTTTGGCCCTAAAACCTGATTGTTTTTCAGTAATCAGTGAGTTCTGATTGATAAAATAACTTAATTGAGTATATAGGATGCGCTCAAAAACTTTAGATAAGAAAGGTAATATAGCAATTGGGCGATATTCAGAAGCACTTTTAGGTAATGGGATTATTTTAGCAGATTTCCAGCAATCAGGGAAAATTGAGCATGTTAAAGAGAAGTTGAAAATGTGTGTTATGTAAGGCAGTAAGGTTGGAAGAAGCGCCTTCAGGAACACGGGGTGCATATCATCGAATCCTGTCGCATTAGATTTTACTGTCAAAACACATCTTAAAACTTCAATCTGGTCAACGCAGCTAAAACTAAAAGTTTGTAGATTTACTGGAAAGATGTTGTGTGTGTAATCAGAAATATCGGCAGAAGGCGTGTTTATATTGGCAAATTGTTCGTTGACTTCATTTACTGAACATGTGTCTATGGATTAGTGGTTTTTTTTGTTAATGCCAACTTCTCGTATAAGTTTCCATTTTTGCTTTGAGCTAATCGCATAGCTGAATTTGGATTCGTAGAATTTAGTTTTGGCTAACTTAAATTCAACTAAAGTCCGGCAATACATAAATTCAACTAAATTTTATGATTAATTTATGATTAATTTTATTACAAACATTTCTTAAATTGAAGATAATTTTAGTATTTAAGATTAAAAAATAGTTTTAATAGTGTGTTGAGCCACCTATCTGCTCCAAAACTTCACTCATCCGGTTTGGAAGGGATGCGTACAAATTGCCCAAATAATGTAGGGAAATCGAGCTCCAAGCTAATTCGATGGCTTGAGTAATTCGGATATACTCGAATATTGTTGTCCTGATCCATATAGTTGACGTGTCAACCATCCTCAAACATTTTCTATGATATTCAAATCCGGTGAGTAGGTTGGCCAGCTTAATACCTCCACATTTTGGCTCTGTATATACTTTTTAACTACCAGTGCTGTATGTATTGGCGCATTATCATGTTTATAAATCCACCGCGTAGGTCCAAAAAGGGTTTGAAAGCATGGAAAGGCCTCTTTCAATATTCCATTGTAAGACAACGCATTCATTGTGGTGGACATAAAATGTAGTTTGCAGGTGCCATAATAATAAATGGCCCCCCACACCATAACACCTCCAGCTCTGCTTTGCAGCCTGTCCGAATGATGAGTTTCTTTGCCAAGGTCGTGGAAATACTAACTGTAGCCATCGGGCCCTACCAAATAAAATTTTTTTCTGTCGGAGAAGACCACTCGATGCCGCTCCGAAGTCCAAGTCACATGTTCACGACAAAAACTGGCTCGTTGCTGTTTTCGAATCGAGTTAAGGGGTGGTTTCTTCTTGATTTTTAGTCTTTTTATATGCTCAGCTTTGGAATTAACACGACGCATAGTTGTGAGACTTGCCTTGATACCACATTTTTCCCTGATTTTTGCCAAAGAGTTGTGAGAATTTGACGATTTTCTTAATATGCCTTTCCGCATTAGTAAGCACACTCTGTGTGCGACCTTTTATGTTTTTTCCATATTTTAATTCATCACTTAAAAATGTTGATATAACGTCTCTCCAGCGTCCTTATAAGCTTTAATTTTTCCTTTTTTCGCCTCGGTTAATGTTGTTCCTCATTCCATTTTATTTCTTTTTTTAATTAAATAGTCGAAATTAATAAAAAAATTCGATCAACTAAAAATATGAATCCGCGTGCCAAAGATAATGATGAAATGTTCTATTCAAGTGGCGTAAAAATATTGTTTCAATTTCAACGAATGTTAACGTAAAGTGGAAAAAAACAGATAACGGCTCTTTTCCAGAACTTGCAATTTGTCATAGAGAAAGAAGAAGATAGTTGCAAAAAGATAACGGTAAAAATATCATTGTCTTATCATTATGCTTTTGAGTTATGAGCAGTTGTATATAGATTGTACAGGGTGTCCTATTCAAGTGGCGATGAGTGGACGTATAGAACTGTTGAAGTAACTACCCAGTAAAAAAACATGCGATCGCACCTATGAGGAGCAACAACAGAGCGCTCTTTTGCTGTTTTATTCTATCAAAAAGTGAGCAGTTGTGCTCTTGTGCTGCTTTACTGTTTTAAAAAATCAATAGGCGAGCAATCAATGAAAAAGAGCACATAAAGTGAGGCATGTGCTTTGTAAGAAAATCGATAATTATTTGCTGTGAAAAATCGGCCATTGTAGTCTAGTGGAGAGTGCGGTAGACTAACAATCCAGAGGTCCCTGGTTCGACTCCGGGTTCGGGCATGGTTCTTTTCACTTTCTTTGTTCTTTCCTACTCTACGGAATTATGGAAAACTAAAAATCCACAACTAAATTGTGGAAAAATGTGGAATTAAAGGACAGGAACAACTAAGGGCTGAAAATGCTTGCCGAGGTTAAGGCATAACACACACTAGCCTCGGTTAAAAGCGATTGAAAGCATTGTCTTTCACGTCTGTTTCGTCTAAACAATAATTCACGTATGGTTCCAATCAATTTCTCTAGCTAATCTATCCCTTTCCTTTCACTTCAAAGACCGAACCTTGTTTGTATAAGGTGCATGTTGGTTCTTTGATCTTTAAAAAAAAAACAAAAAAAAATATTTTCAATGTTCCTTTGCTGATCCATTTGGATCAGTTATTGATCGCTCCTTTTGAGCTCCTCTGGGATGTTAAAGGGAGCGCTACCCTTCCTAGGACATGCAATGTTAAAAGAGAACACAAAATACACCTAGCTTGGATCAATAAGGAGCACTCCTCAGGGAGCACTCCTAGATCGCTCATAGGATGATCTACTTTTCTGCTGGGTAGCAATAATGGGCAAATAGATACTTGCGATACTGGCGGGATCTTACACAAAAAAAAATACACACACATTGACATTTATGTTACACGATTTATAAAACAGACAATAATACAAAATAATATATTAATTTTAATGACTTAAAAAGGTAACATTTAAGATCTTTTAAAAATTAACAGAGTTGAAACTTCTATATTATATTTGAGTATCTAAACAAGGTCAAAGACGTGATAATTTGCTTGGCAGCACATTTTCTGGTATACATTAAAATGAAAATGTATTTATTTGCATAACAACGAGCAGATTATCTCATCATAAAAGCGGTAATAAGGCAGTTTAAAGGCATTTTTTTTAAATAAATGTGGTGGTAGGAGTTCCAAATAGCCATATGTGTTGTTGGTTTGTGAAGCGTAGATTCGTGTAAGCATAATGCTTATTTTCTTAATCATAACCTTAGCATATTTAAAGTCATAAACATTTTTAATGTTCCTTATTTTGTTGTATTTTGTTGAAGAATATATGTGAATGCAGTCATGAAGTAATGGAATAAGAATATGGAATTTGAAACGTCTCAAGGAAAATTTCCATTTCCTTCTGTTACATATCTTAATTCATTTCAAAACTTCCGCCTTCCTTTAAATTGCCAAAGTAGTTAGTTTCTGGACAACCCCTTACTTCATTCAGGGTTGAATTACTACTGATTACAAAATTAAATAAAAAGAAAGAAAAATTACACGCATAAGATAATATAAATAATCTTCTGATAGCTCATTTGTATCTTTTCAGTTATTAAAATCCATAAGTAGACGCTTGTTAATGTGTGGTGAATGTTGTTGTCTATTTCTTTTACACAGCTGCTTAGAAAATCTCAGTTTACGTTGTGGTTTTTCTAATGTTTTTTTTTTAAACTTTAATTTTTCTAAGCTACGTGTAAGTAAGTGTACTACTGATTAATGTTTATGTGATTGTACATGTAAATTGTACATGTAAAACTCTTGAATTCACGCATTTCTTCAAACAGCCATATATGATTTCTTACGGAAACGGAACTACTTTTTTAAAAAATTTTTTTTGCGTATCTAATTAGTCCATTTCAAATATAAATAAAAAAAATTGTTTTTTTCTAGTTGGATCATAATGCGTGCAGTAGAGGGTTAAATATTATTTCGTGTATGTAAATGTTGCCCGCTGCTACGCCTTAGCTAGTCAATCCGTAAGCTACAATTTTGGCATACTTTTGGCATACGGTACCTCTGGCTGCTCTTCAGACCAAATTCGGCAATTCTGTTTGTTGACATACCCATTGAGCCAAGAATGAGCTTCATCGCTGAAGACAATTTTTCAACAAAAAAAGTGGATCTTCATCCAAATTTTCTAAGGCCCATTCACCAAACAAACCACGTTGAGGTAGGTCACCCGGCTTTAGTTCTTGCACCAGCTGTATTTTGTATGCTATCATACATACCGATGTCCTAACGTAAAATCTTCCAGCTGGTCGAATAACACAAGCCCAATTGTTGACAACGGCAACGAATTGCCATATCGCTGTCTTCATTGACACTGGCAGATACAGCAGCAATATTATCCTTGGTACGCACTCTCCGCATGTGGGAAGGTGGATTAATGTTCAATAAAGTGAAACTGGTGCAAAATTTGGTCACAATAGCTTGAATAGCCTGATCGGTGGGTCGATTTTCGCAACAAATTTCTCACATTTTATAATAAAATTTATATAAAAAACCTTACAGAACATTTAGGGTTTTGTCACATGTTACGAATCAGGCGTGAGGTGTCAAAAAATTTACACTGAAAAAACAAATAGCAAAAAAATTACCCTTTCTATAGTGTTGTTTATTTAACGCTTCCAATTGGATATCATCAGGTGGGGTTTGTGATGGAGATAGTTTCAACTGAATGTAAGAGAGAGCCAGTGAGATTAGTTGTTCATTTTAACAATTAAATGTTGTTTTGTTGTCGTTAAACTTTCTATAGCAACGGTGGAGAAATGTGGTTCCTAGAGCCATATGCGGCTCTTCGTTAAGTAAAGTGCGGCTCTTTTTAATTTTGATATTTTAAAAATAAAAAAATTGTTGTTTAATGTTGTTCCATCGTTGTTTCGCCAACGATTTGAAGAAAATTTTGATAATGTGAACCCTGTTTTACTTTACTGAACGTTGTTTTTAACTATGTGGAACTCTTTCTTCATGATACAATTGCAAGGTTCGCTCAGATTGGAAAGAATTCAGGCAAAAGTTGAGCTAGATGTTAAAGTCAGCTGCTCGAGTTGTTGTTGCGAACGGATTTAACCAATACAGACCCAAGTTTTCAAATATTGGCCTAACATTTTTAAAATCACACTTTACGTTTAAAAACTTGAAGTTAAATATTTTTTTTTATTGGTGTTTAACAAAAAGATGGATGCATATCACACCCTAACTACAAACGAGCCGAAAGTCTTCATTTTTAAATTTGTAGGAGAAGCAAAAACTGTTTTTTTTTCAAGGACTCCACACTCGCAGAGAAAGAGCATAGTTGCAACAACCATGTTTTAAGAGGATCATAGTATGATCCGGGTTATGATTGTTGCTAACATGTTCTTAAACATATAATATTTTCTTTGATCATAATAAAATGATAACAACAACTATATTTAGAAAAGGAACTTTTTTGTAGAAACCAAAACATTATCGAAACAATCATTATTCTCTTATTGGGTCGAAAATAGAATTGATTGCAACAACTATATTATGAATCTATTTTTAGAACACAGAATATTATTGAAACGGCACATAGCCAGTTGAATGAAGTGAAAGTTTTTCATGCAAACTGTTCAGACACAATAAATTCTTTCGATTTTTGGTTATGTTCTGCTTCGTTTGCCAACAATCGAAGAATAGTTCAGACAAACATTCAAAATTCTAATATGTTTGTCTTTACAATAATATTTACATTTATCATGATTGACAGAACTACAACATTTTTGTTGCAACTAATAGTTGTGGCAAGCATAGTATGTTGACGATTTCAATGATGTTATGATTTCAAATATAATGTTATTTTTGGTAACTTTATTAAGACAAAAATTTGCGTTTGGGGAAATAGTACAATGATTTTAATAAAAAAATTATTATTGCAGTAATCATGTCTCAACCATGTCTTTTCTCTGCGTGCACAAAACAAAGAGACAAAATATTTTTTTTGTTTTAAGATAAAGAAGATGTGTACAAAATTTTGGCATTCGATAGAGTTAATCACTACGAATAGTAGTCTTACGTGAAGAACAGTGTTGTCAACATTGACGATTTATCGTCATTTTTACGATTTTTGCCACTAATTATTACGTGACGATTTTCTTTAATTTTCAGTTAACTCGTTTTTTATTCTACTACAATATTAAAAATTTAAGTTGGCAAAAGAATCAAGTTCAGATTAAAATTTAATTTCAACTAAACTTGGGTCGTGTAAGCGTACTGCGTTGTTGCTGTTGTTGTCAAACTGTAACAATAGTGTCGTGTGTGTGGCCCTTTATGTTTTCTTTTCTTGCTTTCTTTATTTCTTGCCGTTTGCTGCCAAGTGCAGTTCAATTGGATTATATTGCAGTTTAAATAAATTATTCTATTACTGTTTTTACTGAAAAATAAAGCGTTATTTCCAATCTTGATAGAAAATAACATTGTGTTAAAATAGTACCTTGAAATCAAATTCTAGTCAGAGCTTTTTATGAATTTCAAACTCTAGTAGAATCTAATAATTTTTTAACCTTTATTAACACATCTATTGAATTTTATATTAATTACTAGCTGAACCCGGTGTGCTTCGCTGCCCCCCTCGTTATAAAATAAAATTAAAAGTATTTATATATTTACAAAAATTTATTTATTTAATTTTAATTTAATTATTGCAATGCTTCTCCCCTTTTTTTGTAGTAAACCAATTAGAATTCAGCACTGAAACGCATGTAATTTGCTTCATGCTCCCACTTTTTATTTTTAGACCAATCAAAAAGCAGCAGTTACACAATCAGCTGTTTTGCAGTCAGTTGTGGGAGAATGGGAATGGGGTTACTCCACTCTCTATTTTAATTAACACATATTACAAAATCACCTGTTTTGCCGAAAGTTGTGGGAGAAAGAGAATGGGGCTACCCACTATTTTAATTAATATGTATTTTAAATTTGAGGTGAAGCCGTTAATAAACGTAGTAGAAAAGTAGGTGCAGAAGTGTGCATGGTCGAAAAATATTATCAATTAATAAGTATTCCTGAGTCAAAGCTGCACGCTGTGAAAATTTAAGATCGGTTAACAGGTCCAGCCTCCAATATATCGCAAACAAAGAGGCGTGCTCCGCCCACTTTTCTTTTGGTACGTATTTCTATTCATGCCAATACCATATATAGCAAATACTGCCGCCGTTGGTCAAAAATGCCCAAGATATGACGATTTTCAATTTTAGGTTATATGGGCGAGGCCACGCCCCTTTGTCCACTCACAACTTTATATAGTCAAGAATTTATTATTTCGTAAGAATATCCTATTGTGAAAAATTTAATGACAATCGGTCCAGTAGTTAAGACTATATTACGATTTTTAATTTTCCCTAAAAGGGGCGTGGTCCCACCCAATTTTCTCCTGGTACGTATTCCTAACTATGGCAATACCATGTGTACCAAATATCATCGACGTAGGTAAAAAAATGCCCAAAATATGGCGATTTAAATTTTTGGGTTATTTGGGCGGTGCCACGCCCCTGAAAGTTTCAGGAAGATCGGTCTAAGGGTTTGGCCTCCTACAAAGCACAAACAAACAAACAGGCAGACAGACATTAATTTTTATATATATAGATTGAAAGCAGATTAATTATAATTAAAGTAAAATGGGGCGAAAAAGGGGGATTTGGTAATAAAAAAATCTATGGCTACCTTACCTATAGATAAAAAGTATATAAAACTTTAGGTAAATACATATTACAAAAAAAGTATTTTGTATAGCAAACATTATTAGTGGTATAAGTAAGTATCTGAATTAAAAAAGGGGGCGGTAAAGTAGGCGTGGTTCATAGTAATATGGCGAAGTTAACAGTATTAAGAGCAATATACTACCAAATAAAAAATAATCCGTTGGAAGGAACAAATTTGTACAGAGAACAAAAAGTTTAAAACTTAAATTTGGCTAGAAAAGGGGCGTGAAAGGGGGCGTGGCGTAATAAATTTTTATTTCTACCTCGCCTGGAGTATAATGTGTATACAATTTGAAGTAAATCTGTTAAAAACTATATGGGAGCAATGACATAATTTTAAAAAAGTAGGCGTAAAAGTGGGCGAGGTTGAAAAAAGTACCCTATTAATCATGCCAGAGTCCCAGTTAAGTGCTGTGAAAATTTCAGGAAGATCGGTCCAGAGGTTTGGTCTCCTATAAGGTACAAACAAACAAATAAACAAACACACATTCCATTTTCTATATATAGATTATGTATTAATAGTGAATATATTTTTAAAGGTGTTTAGTTTTTAATATAAACCTATGGATACTTATATAAATAAACTTGCTTTGGAGTAGAATTTATTGTACTGTAGTACTGATTTGTAGTGAATGATTGACAATTTTGTTTTTTTTCATGGTGTGAAAATTATGATTTTGAATTTTTTCATCCCGACCCTGATGAAGAAGTCAAAATTTGAAAATTTTAATTTGTGCCCATATTTAAGTTAAAGTGCGATATGTTATGTTCATTATTTATCTATATACTCACTAATACAGTAATACCTTTATTTATATACTCTGCAAACAAATTAAGGAAGCAGAAAAATTTTTGGTTTTTTTTTTCACAGGGATTTCCAAAAAAACGTTTTATAGTTTTAAGTTTCAAGATTGACGGCCGTAACTTCGAAAGTTTTTTCAAAATTTCTGATTCTTTCACGGAGAAAATTGTTTGCTATATTTGTATTGTGGTAAAGCAAAACTAGCACTTGAATCTCAGCCACTTCATAGGATTTCAGCAAAAACTAATAAAAATTTGCTTTTCCAGTTTACAACATTAAGAAAATTTTGATTAAATTCAAGTAAAATTTTGCTTAGTTATTATAAATTTTGATTAAATTCAAGTAAAATTTTGCTTAGTTTTGATAAACTGTAAAAGCAAATTTCTACTTAATTCAAGCAAATATTTGCCTAGTTATTATAAATTGGAAAAGCAAATTTTGATTAGTTTATGCTGAAATCTAGCATATTTTTGAAGTGAAATAATTAATTATGTATAGGGTTTTCACAAACTGTCGTATTTTTGTATGTCGTATTGCGTTTTCAATAAAAAAATACAACAACTGTGAACTTAGGATATGTTTGTTTTGTTGCATGTCGTATTTTTACAGCTGACTGAAGAAACAGACAGATGACTGGAGAAAATAAATTTTTTTAAATGCCTAAACAAAACGAAAAGAATGAAATAATAACAGCTTTTTCGAAAAGTATAGACTTGAGTACAAAGTAAACGACTTGAATAATTCAATTACTATGAGTTTTAAATTCCACGTTTGCCTCGCAAAATAAAAAGAAAAGCTGTTATGATAGTGATGCTACTTATGAAATGTACACGGTAATAACAAACGTCGTAGATAGGTATTGCATACGGGGGGGGGGGGGGGGGGGGTGGTGTTTACTGAAGCAAAATTTTTTTTCATTTCCACAGAGATTTTTGAAGGCCTAAGATCTTTTTAAATTACCTAACTGATTTCAACAATCGAAATGGACAAGTATTTATTTAAATAAAGCAACAAAAACAGATATTTTTAAAAAAAATAAACATATTTATGCATAGTTGCAGATACTTTTATAATTCCTTCTTTAATTCTTTTTGAGCGCAAAGCCAATTTGTCGAGAACAGTTTCCTTGCTCACAAAAATCAGAGCTGTAAAAGAATGTATCCAATTTGTTTTTATTTACAAAAAAGTGAATCAGTGAATAACGAAATAAATTAAATACAAAATTGATTTAAAAGTAAAATTTTTAATTCACATTCATTTATAAAAAACTCTTTAATTATTCATTTCAATTATTCATTTTCGTTATTCAGAATAATGAATCAATTTTTATTTATTTTTAATTTGTTATTCATTATTCATTTTTTATTCATTATTCATTTTTTATTTATTTTAAATTTTTTATTCCATATTCATTTGTTATTAATTTTTGTTTTAATTTAGAAATGCTACATTTGTCGCCGCAAGATAATTTAAGTGTTTCAAAAGCTGTTTTGCCACCCTCATTTTTTTGTTGGTTTTCTTTTCCATAACTCAAGTTCAGCTCCCAACTTTTTTGTATATATTTTATTTGGACACAAGTCCCTTATAGCAGTCTGAAAAGATATAAAAGTTTACATATTTTTTCTTTTTGAAAGACATATATTATGTTTTCAAAACTTGCAATTATTTGAAAGTGGTTTGGAAATTGGAATTTTATTGTAAAGCTTAATTCGATAAAATTTCTATGTTGTTTCTGTCGCTACATTGCATCTTGATAAACGAGGCTTACTTATTTTCATCCTAAATTAATAAAAGTATATCTCAGTTTAATTAAATATGTCTATAAATGCTTCTTTATCATTCTTCCGAAAATTTTCCAAAGTTTCGACTACAAGATTTATATGTTCGCAATATTCTCTAAAATTTTTATCAATTTTTTGCAACTGTATTCAGAGTATGTCAGAGTTAACATAAATGAAAATATTTTATGTATGAAATTAATTGCAACCAAAAACTCTGGGCTCGTAACTATGCACATTTTTTGGTTTGCTTGAGACAAAGTGTCACGGATAGAATTTGAAATCAAGAAATTGTGCAACTAACAAATGTGCCAAAGAAATTCAATTCTACGCTAAGTTAATTAATAAATTAACGAACAAGATAGCAACTATCATTACACCGTACCATAATCATCGGAAAAAATTTCACACAAGAAGTAAACCGTATACACGTGAAACTAGATGCAAAGGATAGTAAAGCTGCGTTCTCAATTTTTCTCATGAACGTCAGGATTTTTTGAAAAGGACTTTCAAGTAACAAGACATGTATTTGTCTAAAACAAAATTATTTAAATAGTTAAAACCACCCAAACATAACAAAATGAGTATCAAGTGAAAGAGAACAATCTCTTTTTAAAAAAAATGAAATTTGTAAAGCGTTTTTAGTTTGGTATTGAAAGAAATTGATGTCTTTTTACCTTACACAAATTGAAAATTATTTCCATAAATTGTCGAATCAAACAGAAGTTAATTAAAATAGTTTACATAATTGGAATGGATGTATAGTCATTACGTAGATTTTTTTTTTATAAAAGAGATTGTCTTCTTTCATTTGATACCCATATTGTCATGATTAGAATGTCATAAGTATTTTAATAAAGTTTTTTAAACAAATACGCTTTGCAACTTAAAAGGTATTTTTAAAAAATCAAGACGTTCTAAATAACATGTGAGAACGCAGTTTTACTATGCTTTGTATCTTTTCTCACGTGTTTGTGGTTTAGTTCGTACGTGAAAAGTGCTGTCGTACAGTGCTATCATTTTAATTTCACTGCCTTGTTCAAAATAATTTTGTTCAATTTATATGCATACGTTCTGCAAACTTAAGCACGTCAGACACAATACAAAGGCAAGAATAAAGAAATATATTTACACTGTACTAGCTGAAACCCGGCGCGTTGCTGCCACTCTCCCTATTCAAACGCCCATAAAATGTTATCAGTTAAACAGCATGTCTAAATTGAGGTCAAATACTGAATTCCGAGACTGTGCGACCTATATCCACAAAGCTATTCGATATAACAATTTTGGGTTGTATAGGAAGTGCCACGCCCTCTTGATCACCCTTCATAGAATGTAATCAATTAAACTGCATGTGTACATGGAGGTCGAATACCGAATACCAAAACTGTGCGACATATAACTCCAAATATATTCGATAACACAAATTTGGGTTGTATGGGAGGTGCCACGCCCCCCGACAAACTCTAAAAAATTTTATCAGTAAATCTTCATGCGTAAATTTTGGTCAAATACTGAATTCCGATGCTGTGCGACCTATAACTCTAAAGCTATTTGATAGCACAAAGTTGGGTTGTATGGGAAGTGCCACTCCCCTTTTCCCTACGCCCATAAAATGTAAGAAATGAAAGTGCATGTATAAATTTAGGTCGAATACCGATTTCTTACGCTGTCAACCTATAACTTCAAAGCAATTCGATATTGCAAATTTGGGATGTAAGGGAGATGTCAGGCCTCCCTGTCCAACGCCCATAAAAAAAAAATCATTGAAACTGCATGTGTAAATTGAGGTCAAAAACTGAATTCCAAAGCTGAATTCCTATAAATTCAAAGCTATTCGATATCACCAATTTGGATTGTATGAGAGGTGCCCCTCCCCCTTGTCCAACTCCCATAAAATTTCATCACTGAAACGGTACGTCTAAATTGTGGTCGAATACCGAATTTCTAAGCTGTGCAACCCATAACGCTATTCGATAACACAAATTGTTTTTATATTAATGGGAGGTAAAAGAAGGTGTGGCATTTCTTCTTAAACCATCTCGTACTCAAAGCAAAGCCACTTACAAAATTTGAGCTCAATCGGACCAATAGTATCGGAGTATTGTGATATTTCCCAAAGTAGGCGTAGATGAAGTGTGACAACGCCCGTTTTTATTAAAGTTAGTGACAGTCATCATAAGAACTTATGTACCAATTTTTAATTTAATACGACCAAAACCTTCTTAAATATAGCATTTTTATTGATTTGTGGGCGATAAAAGGGGTGTGACATTACTTTTTTCCTAAACCTTTGCGTAGCAGTTACGAACAAACCAGTAGAAGGAAGTATCCTATTTGGTCTAGTCGTTTTCAAGTTTTAAGCATCCGAACAAATCACGATTCATTTTTATATGTACAGATATTGATTTGTGGGCGCTAAAAGTGGGCGTGAAAACATTTATGTATCGTGACTGCCTCTTGGAGCACCTACACAGCAAGTTTCAGTATAAAAATGTGTAGAACTCCGGAATTGCCATGATTTCGAAAAAGTGGGCGTATATAAATTGCGACGAAAAAGTGATTTTTGTACAGTTACTGACAGTTACCATCTGAACAAAATGATAATATCTTAGTTTTTACGATCGAAACCGTCTGATATATATCCCTTATTTGGTTTGTGGTCGATAGCGCAAATTTGGCTTGTATGGGAGGAACCACGCCCCTTCGTCCAAACGTTACCAAACCTCACAGGAACAATCTATCACCTCGGCAAACGTTGTTCTGCCACAGACCGCCTTACTGCCATACACGAAAATGTCAAGAAATGTCAAATATATTCACCATTTTCAGTATAGCTGCCGAAAGTAGCCATGTGCACTAAATAACCACATTTTAGTCTAATACGATCAAAACCGTGCGAAATATAGCATTTTTGTTGTTTTGCAAGCGGTAAAAAGGGGTGCGGTAAAATATTTCCCTTGAGCCATCTCGTAATCGAAACAAATCGACTGCCCAAATTTCAGCTCAATTTAGGGAAAGCCTGGCGCACTTTACTTCACTGGACGCTAACTCCCCGAAAAGTGAGTTTAACTAAAGTAGGGCAGGCCTATTGATAGTGCACTTGCCGAGAGTAACCATATGTACTGAATTACAAAATTTTTGTCTAACACGACCCAAACCGTTGAAATAAAACGTTTTCATTGGTTTGTGGGCGGTAAAAGGGGGCGTGGAGATCAATTTTTAGTACAGTTGCTAACAGTAACCGTACAAACTAAGCCAACATTTTAGCTCAATCGACCCAGTAGTCAATTTTGATGGTTTCTTAAAAAGTGGGTGTGGCTATATAGCGATGACGCCCTTTTTTAGTACAATTGCCGAAAGTAACCATACAAACTTAAGTATCATATGTTAGTCTCATACGGCCAAAACTGCATGAAATATAGCATTTTCACTGATTTGTGGGCGCAAAAGGGGGCGTGGAAACCAATTTTTCGTACAGTTACTGTCAGTAACTTCACAAACCAAAGTACCAAATTTAGGTCTTATACGACCAAAACCGTCTGAAATAAACCATTTTCATTTATTTGTGGGCGGTAAAAGGGGGCGTGGAAACCCATTTTTAGGACAGTTGTCGACAGTAACCGTACATACTAAATTACAAAATTTTAGCCATATACGACCCAAACCAACTGAAATGTAACATTTTTATTGATTTGGGGGCGGTAAAAGGGGGGTGTGGCAAATTTTTTTCCTTAACCATCTCGTACCTGAAACAAATCGACTGCCAAAATTCCAGGTCAATCGGTGCAGTAGTTTTGGAGTCTATAGACATCACACTACCAGACACACATCGTTTTGCTTTATATATATATAGATGTTGATTTGTGGGCGTTAAAAGTGGGCGTGAAAACATTTATAAATTGTGTTCGTACCTAAACAGCAAGTTTCACTGTAAAAATGTGCAGAACTCCGGAATTGCCATGATTTCGAAAAAGTGGGCGTATTTATATAACGACCACGCCCATTTTTTGTACAGTTACCGACAGTAACTATCTGAACAAAATCACCAAATCTTAGTTTTTTACGATTGAAACCGTGAAATATTTTTCTTTTTTTTTTGTTTGTGATCGATGGAGCAAATTTGGCTTGTATGGGAGGTACCACGCCCCTTTCTCCAATCGTTATAAAACCTCACAGGAACACTCTCAAGATGTGGCTTTATTTTCCCTGAAAATTTCATAAAGACCGGTTCAGCGGTTTTGGAGTCTATACGTGATATAGCCACATACCCACATACCCACATACCCACATACCCACATACATACATCCATTTTTATATATATAGATTATATTTAACTTAATATTTGCTGGCCAAACTAAGCATAAAAAATTTTCAATATATGCATGTTTTGGGCAAATAAAAAATTTGGAATATTTGTGTTTTTATTCAATATAAAAAATTCTGGATTGCTAAGGGGGAAGGGTTTGTACTCCCTGAATCCACCCATATCTACGTCGTTGGCACTGGTGAATTGCGACAAACAGTGAACATACCAAACGCGATTTTATTGTCGTAAATTATTTTTATGTGGAAGGTAACAACAAAAAATTTACAACTGTTGTGAAAAAAATCAACAATACGACACAGCTTGTGACAACTCTAATTAGTTTACATTGAAATTACCACCATCTGGAGATTTGAACCTCGGCCACGTGAGTATGAGTGCATGGGCTTAACCGTTGCCTAATTTTCTTTATTAAGAATAAACGTGCGCTCGTGTGTTTAGAAGAAATTTGCTTGAATTCAGAAAAAAATCGCTTTTTGAGTTTATAATAAATTAGCAAATATTTGCATGAGTTTAGTAAAAATTTGCTATTTGAGCTTATAATAACTTAGCAAATATTTGCCTGAATTAAGTAAAAATTTGCTCTTGCAGTTTATTTAACTTGAATTTAATCAAATTTTTTTTTCCTAAATACATGAGGAGGGATTAAAATTAAGCAATCTTTTTCTAACAAAGATACAAAGCTGATATCACTGCTATCCAAGAAATGCGATGGAAGGGACAGGGTTGCATTCGGCATGCACCCTGTGATATCTACTACAGCGGCCATGCGGAGAAGCACGAGTTTGGCTTCAAGAGTTCTTGTAGTTGGCAAGAGACTACGGCCCCACGTCCTGCGATTCACACCTGTGAACGAACGACTTGCCATAATCCGCATAAAGGTTAGATTTTTCAATATAAGCCTAATATGTGCGCACGCTCCGACAGAAGACAAGGACGATGAGATCAAGGAAATTTTCTACGAGTGCCTTGAAAATGCTTACGAGCGCTGCCCCCGCCACGACGTAAAAATCGTGCTTGGTGACTTCAACGCTAAGGTGGGCAAGGAAAATATTTTTGGTCCAACAGTCGGAAAGTTCAGCCTCCACGACAACACCTCCGATAACGGAATGAGGCTGATTGACTTCGGCGCAGCACGAAACATGGTCGTAAGTAGCACTAGATTCAAGCATCTCAATATTCATAAAGCCACCTGGATGTCCCCTGATCAAAAAACAAAAAATCAAATTGATCACGTTTTGATCGACGGAAGGCACTCTTCCAGTGTATTGGATGTACGCACGATCCGTGGTGCAAACATTGACTCGGATCACTATCTTGTTGCAGTCAAGATTCGTACACGTCTGTGCGCAGCTAAGAATACACGCAACCCTACACAGAGAAAGCTAGACGTCGACAAGCTGCAATCGAAACAGACAGCCGATGCTTTCGCCACTCGACTCTCACTCCTGCTTCAAAGCACTCCTCCAATCGATGATATATGCGCGCAGTGGACACACATTTCCAACTCCATGCGTGCGGCTGCTGAAGAGGTGATTGGCTACCAACGCCAGGAGGGAAAAGAGACATATTTTCAGGCGGAAAAAAAGAGAGGCAGAAAAGCGCGAGCAGGAGAAGATTGAGATGTATGGTGACAGGAATGAGGCCCGAAAATTTTTTGAAAAAATAAGACGCCTTGCCGATGGTTTTAAAACCGGGGCCTCTTCCTGCAAGGATGAAAACGGGAATCTAGTGACAGATGTCCAGAGTACACTGACGTTATGGAGGGAACACTTCTCTAAGCTTCTAAATGGCGACGCTGATAACAATCCCGCCAATAGAGATGATATTCCGGAAACCCCAATTTTGGATGACAGCGTTGAGGTTCCGCTGCCCGACTATGATGAAGTTCTGACAGCTATAGCTCGGCTTAAAAATAACAAAGCCGCGGGAGCTGATGGCTTACCTGCTGATCTGTTTAAGAATGGAGGCGAAGCTCTACTTAAATGCATTCACGAGCTTCTATGCAGAATATGGTCGGAAGAATGCATTCCGAACGATTGGAATCTCAGTGTGCTCTGCCCAATCCACAAGAAAGGCGATCCCACTATCTGTGCCAATTACCGTGGGATAAGCCTTCTTAATATCGCATATAAGGTCCTGTCGAGCGTTTTATGTGAAAGATTGAAGCCCATTGTAAACGAACTGATCGGACCTTATCAGTGTGGCTTCAGACCTGGAAAGTCCACCATCGACCAGATTTTCACGCTACGACAAATCTTGGAGAAGACTCAAGAAAAACAAGTCGACACCCACCATCTTTTTGTCGACTACAAAGCCGCCTTCGACAGCCCAATAAGGAAGCACCTGTATTCCACCATGTATGAATTTGGTATTCCTGCAAAACTAATACGACTTTGCAGGATGACACTGAGCAACACCAGCAGCGCAGTTAAAATCGGGAAGGACCTCTCCCCACCATTTATTACCAAACGAGGTTTCAGACAAGGTGATTCCTTATCGTGCGACTTTTTCAACCTAATGATGGAAAAGATCATCCGAGCTGCTGATCTGAGACGTAGTGGCACAATATTCTACAAGAGTGTTATGCTGCTTGCGTATGCTGATGACATAGATATCATTGGCCATAATACGCGCGAAGTCAGTGCAGCATTTTCCAGATTAGAAAGGGAGTCAAGTCGAATGGGTCTGTCAGTGAATGCAGATAAGACGAAATACTTAGTGTCAACAAACAAACAGTCCCAGCGTCTTGGAACCCACGTTACCGTTGACAATACCTCCTTCGAGGTTGTGAAGAACTTCGTCTATCTGGGATCCAGCATTAATTCAACCAACGACATCAGCATTGAGATCAAACGAAGAATAACTCTTGCCAACAGGTGTTACTTTGGGCTCAGTAGGCAATTAAGAAGCAGAGCCCTCTCTCGACGAACGAAAATCACGCTCTATAAATCGCTCATCATGCCCGTCCTACTTTACGCATCACAAACCTGGACGCTGAGCAGTTTAGATGAAAAGACTTTAGGAGCATTCGAGAGAAAGATTCTTCGTAAGATCTACGGACCAATCTGCGTCAATGGCGAGTACCGAATACGGTGGAATGATGAACTGCATGAGCTGTACGCTGACATCGACATAGTCAAGCGCATTAAAATCGAGCGGCTTCGCTGGCTTGGTCATGTTCAGCGCATGAAAGACGATGCTCCAGTGAAGAAAACATTCGATTCGGTACCCAGCGGCGGTCAACGCAGAAGAGGACGACCGCATCTTCGTTGGAAAGACCAAGTAGAGGACAACCTGACTAAGCTTGGAATTTCCAACTGGCGCCAGCAAGCGAAAGACAGAAATGGCTGGCGCAAATTCTTAGATGAGGCCAAGACCGACATACGGTTGTAGCGCTAACTAAGTAAGTAAGTTAGTAATCTTTTTCTAAAACCACGCCGTGATAGAGCAAAGTTTCGCTGATTTGCTTTTAAGCAAAAAAAAATTTTTTTTTTGTTTGGCTAAGCAAGGCAATATACTTATTTTAACAGGTTGTTTTTCTATTTATTTATTTTTTTTTTGTTTTCCTCACCCCTTACCTTGTTTTGGTGTACAAAGACATGCTAATCGAAGTGGGCGTAATCCGCCCACCTGAATGACATGAATTCAAGAACACGTCAAAAAGAAAAGGAGATAAGAAAAGAAAATAAAAAACAGAAGGAACTTATTACTTACATATTTTATAAAATATGACTATTAAGCTACTCTGCTATCTTATAATTAATAGGGAACAGTTAAAGGGGCATGGATGGAGATTGGTGATCGTGATAAGGAAAGATGCTTAGGGTGGAAAGAGGTGATTGGAGAGGGTACGCTTGAACATGTATTTAGACATAGGTGGTAGATAGTGCTCGCTGATAGTATTAAATATCATACAACATCTGTTAATTGGTTCTTTGAAAGCGTAAGTGGTGTGGTGCTGTGACTCACTCAGAAATCTTGTATGCCTAGTTCTCCTTATTGGGTCATTAATTGTTACTTTGTTGGAAATATATTCGCTGTCAATGTTTCGGGCAATGACATCAAATATAAAACATGAACAGAGTAGCGATCTTCTTGTTGACAACGGCATTAAGTTAATGGCTTTCATTCTGTGAACATATGGTGGCAGGTTTCTATAGTCCCGAGGGTTGTACGTGTCTCTCAAGGCAAAAAGTAAGAATTGTTTTTGGATAGATTCTATTCTATCACTATGCACTTTAAAACTTGGGTTCCATACTGTGCAACAATATTCAATAATTGGACGCACTAGTGTGCAATATAGGGTTTTAGTTACCCAGACGTTATTGAATTCATTTGCGCGTCTTTTAATGAATCCGAGAAGCTTGTTTGCCCTGGATGTAATATGATCGAGGTGAAGATTAAAGCACAGCCTTGAATCTAAGATAACCCCAAGATCTGCAATGTGATTAATCCTTTTTAGTTCAACCCCATTTAGCTCAAAACTACTGTAAAGCATTTCTTTTTTACGGGAATAACTTATAACATAGCATTTATTTTCATTTAGAGAAAGCTTATTTTTATTGCACCAGTTTTCCAGGGATACAAGTTTATTCTGTAAGAAAACTGTATCCACGTCTGATTTAATGACATAATACATTTTTAAGTCGTCTGCGTATAAGAGATATGGGATATCATACAAAACTTCAGATATATCTGCAATAAATATGTTAAAGAGGAGTGAACCGAGGTGACTTCCTTGGGGTACGCCTGATGAGACAATAATCTTATTAGATAGAGTACCCTGAAATGTAACATGTTGGGATCTTCCACTAAGATAGGATAAAAGCCATTTCACGATCAAATTCTTTACTAAAATCGGTATATATAGCATCTATCTGATGACCTTTTTCCATATTGTTAAGAACATCTAAAACCATTATTGGCTTAGGAATAGTTGACAATAAGGCAATACCTCTGTAGTTTTCGATCGCTCTCTTATCGCTATTCTTATAAATTGGTGTAAGATGAAATGACTTCGAAAAAAATGGAATAACGCCTATTTGCAAAGACTTATTAAAAATAATATGTAATGGTGTAATTAATTGAGCTAGGCACTGAACAAGGAAAATTGGTGGAATAAGGTCCGGACCGGGAGACTTGTAGGGATTTGCTGGATTCAAGCAAAATAAAATTTTTTTCTTTAATTATGAATAATTAATTGATGTTTAAGAAGCAATGCACGTGCTCCTTGAGTTCAAAGTTTGACAATTCAGACCGAAAAAAGGCTTAACCTATCGGACTTAAAATAGTAAGGGCTTTTAGGGTATGTAAAGAGCTAAAAAAACTATAGAATCATTAGTATTTTTGGCAATAACTACAAAATTAGGGTTGGTTTTCTGAAACACTCGAAAAAGTAATTTTTATACACTTTTTCAAACTGAAATCAAGGGTTCGAAAAAGAAAAGTCAAAGACGAATGAATAGCATTTATAGGAAATTTATTTTGGCCTTCAGAGCCGTTGGTTGTTGAAATATCGATCATCAAAGGCAAAGTTATCCTTTTCCATTCAAATTCGGGTATCTCGGCAAAAAATTTACTTAGAAAAATTAAAAAAAAAAAAAATTATAACTGAAGCCAAAAGAAGAAGCTGACAAACCTTTTTTATGGTTTAACTTTTTCGAAGCCCGTGGTTTGTGATTGTGCAATAATCGTCGCTGATGACATTTTTTGACCGAAAAGCTGTCAAACTAGAAACTTCAAGCTTTAAAATGATTTATTTAAAATCCCGGTACGATCGTTTTTAAGAAGTCACAGCCTATCAAAAGTATCTAAAAAAAAATTACAAATTTTTCTGCTGCTTCAATTTCTTTGCTGAGTTTATAAAAAATATTTAAGGCTTTCTTCTTTATTTGAAGTACGTTCACGGAGATAATTATTTTACTTGAATCCAGCAAATGTTTTGCTTAAAAGCAAATCAGCTAAACTTTGCTCAATCACTATGTCATTTTAGAAAAAGATTACTTAATTGAAATCACTCCTCATGTATTTAGGAAAAAGCAAAATTTTGCTAAGTTATTATAAATTGCAAAAGCAAATATCTGCCTAATTCAAACAAATATATGCTAAGTTATTATAAGCTCAAATATAAAATTTTTACATAATTCAAGCAAATTTCTTCTAAACACACGAGCACATTTTTATTCTTAATGAAGAAAATTGGGCGACGGTTGGTTAACAACTGCGATGGTCGAATGGATAAACCCATGCACTTACACTCATGCGGCAGAGGTTCAAATCTCCAGATGGTGTTAATTTTTCAATTGATTTAATGTTAATAATTATTTCACTTCAAAAATATGCTAGATTTCAGAAAATACTAATCAAAATTTGCTATTCCAATTTATAATAATTTAGCAAATATTTGCTTGAATTAAGTAGAAATTTGCTTTTGCAGTTTATTATAACTTAGCAAAATTTTGATTAAATTCAAGCAAAATTTTGCTAAGTTTTTATAAATTGGAATAGCAAATTTTGATTAGTTTTTGCTGAAATCTAGCATAATTTTGAAGTGGCTGAGAATCAAGCGCAAGTTTTGCGTAACCACAATACAAATTTAGCAAACAGTTTTTTTCGTGTTGTGGCTCTTTGAAAGGTATTGAAAATCTTAATGTGGCTCTTATTGGCCTCACTCGTGCCCACCCCTGTTCTATAGGTTAGGTCTTTTTGTATGGGGTCTTAACGTTAATTCTTCAACAAAATTTTTAATGTCTAAATAATTTATTTTATAGTAATTCCTAAGATATATTAAATCTTCCAATTTGAAACAAAAAACTAATTCAGTTTTTTACATAAATTATTTACAACGCAATTTCTGAGCGATGACATTATTCATTTTTATGTTTAAACTCTGCATATACAAAAACATATATTTTGCGAACTCTACACAGTTGGCAATATTGCTACGTAGCATTTCCATTTCCATTTTAACTATTCTTTTATTAGTTTTTTTTAATACCACAATAGCTGCACAAAACAATTGTGCCTATGATAATCAAACGTGATCAATTCCACTTTTTAGTCTTTAAAGTAATTTAAAATAAAGTTGTAAAGACTATTGGAGGTAGCTTTTTATGTTTTTATTTTTGTTGCTTATAAAGTGGATATTTGAAAACCTAACTGCATCATGACTGTAATTGCAAATTAATTGCATTGCTTTTTATTAAGCTATTTATTTTGGAATTGCGTTGTTTTGATGCTCACTTTGTGAAATTGTGTCATTTTGATACTCACTAAAAAGCAGGGACATAACTGTTATGCAACTTTCTTAGAATTGATTAAAATTAATGATTAAAATCGGTTGAAATGCATTTTAGTTACAAAGACATAACTGTTATTTTTATATTTTAACTTTGGTGGTGTATCCTTAAAAAGTGTTTTTTATGCTTTTTGTAGATGTCAGTGTCAAAGGATTCAAACCGATTTCGAATCTGATGTTATAATATCAAAAAGTTTTTGACACTAGGGTGGACCCTAAAAATGTGTTTATACTCTTTTTAGATGCGCTGGTCACTGATTTTGCATCTGATGTTAGAATTTAAAAAAGTGCATAAATTTGATAAAAGTGCCAACCAGGCATGCCAACTGGTGGAGAATTTCCCGATTTGCGGGAATTTCATGTTGATCGGAGAATCGGGGAATAGGCTTCAATACGCGGGGAATTTAAAAATTCATCCAATTTTTAATTGTTTTTGCGGGGAATTTAACATTATATCTAATATTTGCGCAGAGTTTTATTTAATAATTAATTTTCTGATGTAATGGTCTTTTTTCAACATTTGAAAAATTTAATTAATATTAGCAAAAAAGTCGCTTTTTTTCGGCCTTTGTGCGCTAGACTATCAACCCAGATATCCCTGGTTCGAATCCAGGTTTAGGCATGATTCTTTTCACTTTCTTTGTTATTTCCTACATTTAAGAACTATGGAAAACTATAAATCCACAACTAAAATTGTGGAAAATGTGGAATTAAAGTACAGGAATAATTAAGGACTGGAAATGCTTGCCGAGGTTAAGACATAACACTAGCCTCGGTTAAAAGCAATTCAGATTGTCTTTCACGTTTGTTTCGCCTAATCAATAATTCACGTTTGGTTCCAATCAATCCCTCTAAATAATCTATCTCCTTCCTCTCAGATCAAAGACCAAACCTTGTTTGTATAAGGCGCATGCCTTGGTTTTTTGATATTTTTTTAAAAAAAAAAAAATTAGCCTTGGA